>BGPR01000383.1:0-519178 GCA_013235015.1 Araneus ventricosus | reverse complement strand
AAGTTACGTATTGCTCTTGCATCAATATCGAATCCTCTTAGTCCCAATGACTGGAGCAACCTCTGCAGTATTTAAAGTTACTTATAGTTTATCTGAGTCACTTTACTCTTCTCTCTCTCTGAAATATATTTACAGTAAATTCTCATTATTATTAATATTCAGCATGTTTCTGTCTCGTTCTACTATAACTGAAGCACACAAAAATTGTGTGCTTTCATACTTAATCAATAAGTGTAAGAATATTTAAACATCTCTTTTGTTCAAAATGTACCAAGTGGAGTCTTTTTAAAAAATTTATACTTTCTTTACGGTGAGGATGGTTTCAAAATGTACAAATGGTAACTTCGTATACTTTTAACAAATTTCAGTGAATTCTGTTGCTAACTTGTAAACACCTGCATTCAGTAAACCGATATGAATATTGCATTTCTCGATCACAATGGAGATTCCTGAGTGATCTTGCATTTCTCTTAGCTTCGAAAAATACACTTCTGATAAAATTAATTGATGATAATTGATGAATTTTCCTCCATAAAAAGTTTTAAAAGTATGTTTAATCGAAATCCAAATATAACGGAACTATTATTTGTCCAGCTATAACACTACATTACTAAGTATAAATATTTGATTATTTACCCTACAGCAGTCACGCGTTTGTAGAAGATACTTTATAATTTGCATCGTATTACTGTTTATCGTTTTGCTTAATTTATAGTAATTTTTATTTATATAATCTTTTTTAGTATGGAGCTATAAATCAGATATATAAATAAAAGTTGATCCATTTTGTAAATAACACGATATAAACATAATAAGCGATGCACAATACTAGAAGTACTCTGCGCAGCATACGCGCGACTTCTAGGGTAAATTTTTTTCTTTCATAATTATTTTGATTAATTAATAACCATTATTAAATTAGTCTTCATTATTATAATTTCGGTAGATAATGTTTTTAACGATTTTAGCATTAAAGTTTTACGTTGGTCATATTTAAATTTAAAATGATTTTAATTATCAAAATATTTTAAAATTATATTTCTTACATTCCTTATGCATAAATTATATCTACTTATTAAAGTAATTTTTCCTGATCTGAGAAATTTAATTAATTACAAAAAAATACAGATAAATCATTATTTTGTTATGCGAATTTTGGTTGAAGGTTCTGCAATCAATCTTGAACCAGGACTGGCTTTTTTTTGGGCCGGCCCTGCTTACAGTGTCCGTTTTACAGGTTTGCTGCATCCACTATTAAGCTTTCTTACCCAATGATTAATTTTTGGACAATTGTAATGTTCTATTTCTGAAAGTACTAAAATGTGAAATAACATGAAAGAGAATTTCTAAAAAAGATTTATATAAGAAGATATCTGACACCTGCGTGAAATTTTTCCTTTCTTCAAAGTAAATTCTTGCAATTTGTTGGTTAATAAAAAATGATTTGACTTTTTTTTCGCTGTATGCCATTGGGACCACTTGGTGCTGGCTGTCCAACCCGAACAAATGGCAACTAAGGGCCTTGGAAACAGTTTTCCTTTATTTCTTTTACATGACTGTCTAAATTTCTGCTGTAATATTCGATGAATTGTCATCTTATAAAAGAAATATTAAATTAATTAATGCCAAGGATTAAATTAGATCTATGAATACCTGGGTGAAAACAGTAGATGAGTAGTAAGTATTGTAAAAGGATTAAAAACGACCTGCAGTAACAACAAAAATTTAAAAATGCTGATCTGAGCCGTAAATTATTTTATATATATTTTCGTAATGGGAGAATAAACTAATAGGATATTATGAAAATGATCGAAATAAACACTGATCGAAACCTATTTTTTTTTTTTTTACAAAAAAGGCCTAAACAAAAATTAACAATATTTTTATTGAGTCTACCTCGGAAAGTTTCCGCCGTTTCTCCTCCTACACCTTTGCGCTAGATCAAGACTAGGCGCTGAATCGTTTTTATCAGCTTTAAAAATAGATATTTTCTGAAAATGGTACCGGCCTAATCACCATCAATATCGGTTTAATTTGTGTTTTTTTGGCGTCAGTGTAAACCTGAATGACAAATTGTATGTCGGCATTTGATCGCTTTTACTTTTCAGGTCGGAAAAAGATACAGTGTGCCTGATGGGTAAATCGTTGAAAAACAACCTTGATGGCGCTACCTGCGAGCAAGTGAGATCAAACTTGGTGCATGATAATTCAGAGCGAGCAATTGTATGCATGGTTTGCTGGCGACGCTGTGAGGTCTGTTGTTCTGTTGTGGATTGTCACAAGCGGGAAAATGAATAAATATTCAACTCAGATACATGACTGTGTATTGTGATCGAAATGCCATGAAAATGATTAAGAAAGTAACGGGCGTGCAGAGGAGTTTTCAATAACAAGAGTGGCCAGCAAGTGGACGGACAAGTTGCCAGCTCTGCTCACGTAAAAAATCTGGCCTTAAATATAAGCTGGATAGATGCCCCGGATAGGTGTATGTGAAAGAGAGAGAAGAGAAGATTTTTTTTCTAGAGAAATTCCGGTGGTTCTTTTCCTGAAGCAAAACAAATAGTAAGTTGTTTTATGTTCCTCACACAACCTCTCTGGAGGTCGATCCTTCTGTGCAACCACTGTATCACCCCCGGAAAGTGGGAAGAGATGACCCCTCTGGAGAAGGAAGGGTACAACTTGTGAAATGTCTCACTTTTTTTGTTGTTAGTGCTTTTACAGTAGTAAAAACTGACGGACAAGCTGAACAAAGAAAAAGTTCACTTGACCGCTGAGTGTTACAAAGGGGAATCTGTGCAATTTGATAAAAAGCATCGGTGAAAAGTGACTTTTCTGCCCTCCCTTGGGGGGGTGGGTCTCCATGGAGTGCTTATTTAAGTTTTGTTAAAGGTTGTAAAATGCGTAAAGGTCCCTTTCGTCGACAAGTAATTTGGGGTGGGAGAGGTAATTGCTTTTCAGTCAAAGAGAGGTAGGAACGTATATCTTATAAAAGGAGAAAAAAAACCAGAGAGGTGAGCTCAAATTTTCCCCAATAGCTGAATAATTCACTCTTATTAATTGTATTGAATAAATTATGCCATCCAACTTAAATGCTAAACTTATTTAATCTTGTACTGAAGCCATTAATTGTTACAAAGACCAATAAAAATTAGTTAAAAATTGAAAACAGTGGACATGGAATGTAAATATTTGAATTAAATTTTGATGTAGTATGTTTGCATCTGATGAAATTAATGACTTAGGTTTTTACATTTAAGATGATAAAAAAGGCTAAAAATCTTGAGAATCAACGATTAGTTATTTTTATTTTGGTCAGCATAATTATAAGTTAAATTCGTCAATTATGTTCCTTTATTAACATAATTATGTAGTGAATATTTAACCTAATTAAAAACACAAAATGAATAATATATCTCCAGGGAAAACTTTCTTTTCGTAACAGGAAAGATGCAGTTAAGATCATTGCTAAAAATTAAATCTATCATAATCAATTATTGTAAATAGGTCTAAAAAAATAAACTTCTATTTGAAGTAATGAGGAAAAAAAAAATTTAAAAAAAACTAGAAATGGAATGCAATTTATTAGATAAAGAAATTTTGTATATCGTAGTTGAATATAAAATTTTATATCATACTTTCTTTATCAGAAGACAAATTCTAAGATTTATTGATTTGAAGCAATGAAAGGATTGACTTTCTCATTCCAGCATTTCAAAGTGTTGTTAAATATTATGCTTAAAAATACTTTTTTAAAATTGCAAAATTAGAAAAATTGCACAGCAACTAAACTGATGCTATATTGAGCATGAAAGATAAAAAAATTTCTAACTAATTAAAAATTTAGAAATCTTTCCGAGATGCATATTCCTAGCTCTTATATTATGTTTGTAACCAATCCGTGTAATTAGATTCAACGGATGTCAGAACATCAACAGACAGACAACAATCTTCACATACATTCCCTTTTATGCATTTGTTGACATTTGCTATACAAAAAGCATGATCAGAAGTAAAACATAGAAATAACACTATGAATTCGTAGTTAGATTTTATTGTTTAAAAAAAATAAAATGCAGCTATAATTTATAATTTTCTTGTTTTCAACTGTCTTGTTTTGAAATTGATTTAATACAAAGTTTAGTCTTTTAAATGTAAGAGGAATTGTTCGTCTTTTATTAAAATCTAAGCTTTCTCCCAACTTGATGAAATTTTTCATATGTGTTTCTTCAAAAACAAAAGGAAAACACTGTTTCAAAGTCCTGTAGTTAATGTACATTTCAGTTATTAAACATTGAGCTGAGATTTTTTTGCTTTTCCTTGATATCTTCAAACTATTTAGAAGAATGATTTTCTATTTAGAAATTCAAAAAATTATTTTTGTAATGATATATCTATCGACAAATTACGAACATATTATTACTACAAATTACTAAACTAATAATCATTAAAAGAATTTTCTTCTTCCTCACTCTTACAAAAAAATCCTACTAATGGACAACATTTTCTCCTTCACGCGTCGCTAAAACCTGTATAAGAAAATTTAACCTTAAAGAATTTAAAATAATAAAAATTCATAATATTTTCGTTATTTTGACTGGGAAATTAATTTTAATCCTGTGGGTGAGAAATTTATTGGTATTAGACTTCGTGGCAACTTTAATTCTGGTGTATATCTTTAAAAATATATGCTATGGTGTTAGTTTCAATTCCTTGCTTTTAGTTTGAACTCATTTAATCTCTGCTTTAGAGCTAATTATTAGAATTGATTTGATAGTGGATCTTTGGAAAAGAAGTCCAAAATAAAAAATCATCCTGAGAGTTTGACTCTCATCCCTACATTGCAAAGCACTAAAATCAAATACAAATTTGTAGAATGCTCAAAATTCAATTCTCTGAATTCAAAAGTCTTGTCAGTCTCATCTGTCAAAATATACTGAAAGCAGGGAATGATCTCATCGGCAGGCAAAATGTTCTTCTGTGAGCTTGCAAACCGTTTTGCTAAGATCGCTACCGAATATGATTAAATATATAGTATATCCATACACTCATTCTTTATCAAAGGGATTAACAACCGTGTGAGGGATTATGACGCTACCATGATAAGAATGAACGCTTAATAACTAATAAATATTAATTGTCTACTGAGTCTCCTTTCTCTTCGGTTAGAATTTAGTTGGAATAATACATATTTAGATTTAGTTTAGCTGAGAGTCCTTGATTATGGTTAAGTGGGTCTACTTGATTTACCGACCAGTATGCTTGTTTCTTCTTTAATCAGTGATGTTCTTTCTTCTGTTCTTCATATAAGTCTGCATCGATAGAAAATATATTAAAAGAACTTATCTGCAAGGAGTGAACTTTTGAGATATCGTTACGGCATCATTTGTAATAAAGTGTATGAGTTCTGTAATGAATGATCTAATGATGTTACTAAATTCTGTCTCTTTCAAAGAATGATAAGAACAGATTTAGAAACTTTTCATTGTCTGGAAGAGAACTTCTGGAATTTCTGTATATTGTTATCTATATTGAAAGAAATTGTCTGATAATTTCGAGTATGCATATAGAATATATATATATGATATTACTCAGTAAACTCAATGAACTGACTAGATATCTAGTAAACCCAACAACTGACTAGATATCCTAATGAACTCAAGCGCCTACTGAGTTCTGTATTTTGAGTTGTTAATCTTTAAAAGAAAGAAGCAATTTTCAAAATTATTGAAATTCGAAGCATGGTTAGTCTTATAATTACAGCTCTGTTCAAAAAATTCTCAAAATAACAGTAAGTTCCAAAATTATGAAGCACACACCCACCAAAAAATTATTTAAAATCTAATATAAATTTGTTTTGTTTTCTTTCAACAATATGAATACATGTATACTATAATTATCATTTATTAGCGAAGTGAGGTCCTTGTTTCTTGACGGTTTGAGGAAAAACAGTTTGTTCTGTCAGAATTTACGATTTGTTAATACAGTCTGTTTGCCTGTAATTTGTTTTTTGTCAGATCAACGCGTTATTCGATTTCTTTGAATTTGGCAGAATGCTCTGTGATGTCGCGGGAAAGGACGTATGTGTAAAGATTTTATTTTTTATTCGTGTTTCAAGATGATGGACACTTAAATGGTTGCGTTTCATGTAATTTTAAGTGTATTTTCCAACTATTGTACCCAAACGAAACTCCCTATAATGCCTCCAAAGATATCTCTAATCTATTACATTTACAGGATTTTGTTAATATTGAAAAAGCAGACATTGAATTGTAGTTTAATTAATAATGATAAAAGCAGACTGCAAAATAATTTGAATTCGGAAAATAAATGGCTAAACTTTTAAAGACTGAAATAAAGAGCAGATTTTTTTTGGGGGAGGGGTCTAATGTTCACAAAACTACTAGTATATAACAGATTTAGATAAAAATATATAATAATTTATATAGTATATCATGTCCATTTTTGATTTTAATTGATTATATTTATAAAAAAAAAATTAAAAATATATATAGAGAAAAATATCATTTCTGATATGAGTGGGCCCCCATTGACTGCTGGCAACCGCTATTTTAGACCCAGTCCGCCACTGGCTGGCCGACAAAAGGATTGCAGTCCACACGATTGACTCGCGAAGTTCGCTCACGCGTAATGGATGTACTGAACGCCTCACTGCTGTCCTTAAAAGAAGGCGGTCACTTTGAACCCTTTATCAATAATTGCCTACTATGTAATTCTTAATATATATCATTAAAATCTTTCATCACCTTTATTTGTTTTAAAGGTTCCGATTCGTTTCAACATCATCTGCTGGGCAAACCCTGTATGTACTGTTTACGGAGACAATGCTGTCTCTGAATGGACTGTGCACGAACGATTCATAAAATACAGACGGGACGAATTTCACATTTAAGACCGATAAGGTTCTGTAGACCATCCCTGCGTTGATGACGCACCAAATTCAGGCGATGATCACAAATAATCAAGCTATTGTCTACTCGTAAAGCAGGGAGACTCTATGTGTTTGGGTACCCTATATGGATGAAAACTTTAAATGGGCGGTATTTACACGTACGATTTTTGCTCAAACACAACGAAAACCGACTCATTTTGGAAATGTATGATAACGGCGATGAGAAATGGATCGTTTATGATAATGTTGAGCGAAAATTGTAATGGAGTTATTCGATGTGGTGTTTTATAAGTAAATGTTACACTTAGTCAAAGAAATGACGAAATTAAAAATAAAAGTGGAAAAAATATCTGAGTACAGGATAGCAGCTACTTTGTATACGTGTCTGTTTTAGCTATGAGTAGTTTAAAACAAAAAGTATATAAATACATACTTTTAAATCAGTGTCCGAAAATTCCGCAAAACACAGCTCTATAACTTAGCTTTAACAATGAGATATGTTGTAGAAAGTTAAACAACAAAATGAATTTCATTTAACAATAGAACTATTGAAAAGTTAAACCATACGCGCTTTATAAAATCTTACTAAAAAAAATACAAGAATGGGGTCTTATATATTATCTTTAATAATTGAAAAGGCAGGGCAAAAAAATTCATGAAAGAAAGAAAATCTATTCGAATTGCTGGATTGTAGTATTGTTACAAATAATATTGAAAGATAATTTTAAAATCTGTTAAAATGACGGGTTAATCTCGCACATTCATCAAACTTATATTGTCATTGAAAATAAAATTTTTTTGAAGTTTATGATGGTATAAAAAAATTCTTACTGAAATGATTCTTGTTTAAAGTTTAAAAAACTGTAAACCAAAATTCCATTTAACTTTAAGTTATTAAAATCGTATTGATTTTTTTAAAAATCTTCCGAAGTGCATCTCGTCAGCTTGCATAGTATATGTTTGACAAATTTGGTTCTCTAGGGTCCATAATCTATGTTGTAAATATTATAATAATATGTCTTATATACTTTGTCATATTCTCTATATAAATGTGATTCAAAAAACGTTCCAAATTTAAGTGTAGTCAGGCATACGATAAGCATAAAATCACACAGGAATATGGTGAGAAACGCTTATCTGGAGGCAGTAGATGGATTTAAAAATAATACAGTCGCCTGGCAAAATGCCGATGTCTTCTGAATCTTAACAGTATTTAACTGAATTTTTTTATATAGTTAATTTTGCGTTTCTGTCTGAAGTTATGAAAGAAAAATTTCACATGTTTCTGTACATGGCAGTAAAAAAAATATATTTACTACATGCTCTATATTTTCTATAATATTCTAGGTATTTCATCCTAAATTTTATAAGTACAATGCTTCTAACATATTGTCACGTATTCTGTAAGTTTCTACACTTATGAAAACTCTGAGTTATAAGGAAAACATGGGGGAAATTTGAATTTTTAAAGAAACCTTTATATCTTCCCTGAATATTCCAGCTATATTTTACGAAAATGCATGTAAATATTGTTCACATCACAATGAAAGAATTGATGAAAGTTGCAAACTATGATCAGCTTTTTTTGTAAAGTGTGAGCCAAACATGACTTCATCAATTTCTGGTCGGTCCCCTAAATGCCCAAATCTTCAGTGTAAATTGTATGTTAAAACCTATCTTTTATATGTTCGAAGTTCGAGAGATATTCCAATTTGATCAGCGCTGTATTATTTTAAATGTTATCTGCGTTCTGATGGCGTTTGCGCACCTATTAGAGTTGCTGTTGTAAGGTCTTAGCCTAGTGATACTGGGTCCGATCAGCGATCAACAAGACAAAGCCTTAATACAGACCTTAAATTTAATTATGTTTTGATTAATGTCATTTATACAAGAAATTTACAATAAAGGAATACATTCAAATGATTTGCATAACTCCGGATGAGATCGCGAGAATCAAAATGTTCTAACTGACTTAACTCGCAGTATGAGTGGTGAGTTCTCGAAAATAACGATAGCAATCGATTCAGGAAAACTGACAAAAGTTCAGTCAATTTCTTCAATTCAGGGCGAGTTCAGTATGTCCGATGGCCGGAAGAGGAAATTGAGGTAATCGAACGCTCAATTTATCAAAGTAACCACCAAAGGGTTATACGAGTTACCAAGTCGGTAATTGTCAGTGAGGTATTCAACGCTCACTATCTGTCTAGCAATTCTCCAAAGGAATGCTCGGTTGCGTTTGCAGCTCACCAAAGGAGCTCAGCTAGCCACAGGTTGGCTTCAATTCCACGGTCTAAGAACTCCCGTAACAAGTGCGGAATCTCGAGCCGAGATTCTCACTTCCAATCTTCCTCAAATCATTCGATCTCGAATTCAATCTCCCTTTCTCTCCAAAACTCCCAACTTTAAACTCCCCCGTCCAGCCCGTATGAGGCGTGGCCGAAAAATTAAGTCTCAGAGATTTGTCGGGTTGCTGACCGCCGCTTCCAACCGCAAGCCTCGCTCTCTTTGTCGTCTCATCATTGGAAGAAGGTCGGAACCTAAAGGGTTCCTTTGATGGTCTCCTGGGAGGTCATCCCCTCGTGCGGTCTTTTGCCCTGCGGTTGCGCAAGCTCGTTTGTATTTTATGACTCTAGATAACATCGCGGCTCTCTCTTCCAGCCCTAAAGGGTTCGTAGGTGGTCCTTTCCTGTGGGAACTTCAGAGCGAGGGGAGACCTCACAGGTTGATACCAGGTTTTGCTGACACTGATACGCGCTTGTACCTGATATTTTTACTTGATATTTTTGTATCTGATACAGCCGATAACCGATCCCTTCCTGTCGGTACGGAACTGGGTAGGCAATCGGGTAGTGGTACGAGATTTCTGCCTTGGCAATGCTAGCATGTGTTATGTGTGTGCGTTTTTTTAAAACTACCTATATATATTATTTCTTATCATTACCTGGGATAAAATTATTTCTAACGCATTTTTTTTACCTTTTCTTACAATGTTTATTAAGTATATAAGATTGATGGTATTTTCTATGATTAAATAAATATATTTTGCTTTAAGCATTTCTTTATTCAAAACAAATAAGTAACTCAATCAACAGAATTATTCTTAGTAAAATAAATTGAACATAAAAATTAAATGCTGAACATGAATAGCATTTTCAGAATATAGCGATTTAAAAAATATAATTAAACAGAAATATTTATATTTTAAAATATAAATATACGATGAAATACTTAAAAACAAAATGAAAATGAAACTGTTGCTATCAGTCTTTTAAGTTTTCGAGAAATCTTTGCTTTTTAAAAATGCTTTAAGAAATAATGTACAAAATTAAAATTAGCAACTAAAGCTAAAATTAACGAGCAATTTTGGAAGAGAAGGAGATAATAGTTTTTAAAGCTAAACGTCTATTGATATATAGAGTTTAATATGAACAACTTAAAACAAAAAACGTGAAATTTCTCTTTAATTAAGAAAAGAGGGAAGTAGGTATATTAACAAAAGTATAACATTGAGAACATACAAGGTACAGCAGCAAAGGAGTTAAAGAGAGAGATAAAAATAATTTAATTATAGTTTTAAAGAACTAATTTTTTTACTGTGTCAGAAGATAATCTTGGTTTTTTTGTCATTTAAGATCAATACCACTATCGGAAAAAATGAGTTCTCCTGGAACGGATGTCACAATCATGTAAAAACGTTTTCTGACTAGTTTTTTTATACAGAAAATTGTACCTCTCTTCTCGCCGCTATTTTAATCGTTCTTTAATAAGGAAGTACCTACCTACTTCGGGGATCATCCTCGATCGAGATGTTCCTACACGCGTGTATGATGCTGAAATCCTATCGTATCTTTTCCACAAAATTAATGCATTACATATCAATCCCACATATACCACTCCCAGCTTGGGAATCCCGCCTTCCGATACACTTAACTATTTATTTCTCTCTTCCCCGCCCCTACACCCGTCATGACTTCAAAACCAAGGCCACATTTACTTCATCATCATTCCTCTACCGAAAACGCGAAGTAATCCCCAACCCGGAACTGTATCAATCTGATATATCAACATGATACAAGTATCATATGATACAAAATGTATCATGTGATAATTCGTGTCAGCCGACCGAAAAGGAACGCGACGGAATCGTTTACTTGTATCAATCTGATATATCAATATGATACAAGTATCATATGATGCAAAATGTATCATATGATATTTCGTATCAGCCGACCGAAAAGGAACGCGACGGAAGCGATTATTTATCGTTATCATTCGAGTCCGAGAACTGATACCGAGTACCTGATACTTTTGGTCTGTATCATTTAGTTGTTTCTGATACTTTTGCGTACCTGATACAAAGTATTAAGTTGATACAGTATCACCCAACCCTAGTTCCTATTTGATTTTGGATGCTAATCGTATTCCTGACCTACCCTTAAAGTTTGGCCACGTTTTTTTTAAAAAATCACCCTGTATATGTATATTTTCGGTAGCTGTAATGGTAACAGACAAGGGGCGGCGTTCTGTATACGTATATTTGTGTACTACGAGAAGGTAATGAAAAATTTAAGAGAGTTAAAATTGCTAGCAATGTGTTGTGTTTTAATCTATCCTCTTACATCTTTCGATGCATGTTTCATTAATTTTGAGACAACAATGTATACCATTTTTTTATTTTGTTTTTTAACGTGGATACTAAGAAATCCGACGGCCAGGAAGGAAAACGCGGGCTTTCTCATCAGTGTGATCGTGTTATCTTTTCGGTCTGATTTGAAGCTAAATCATGAACTCATGGAAACATGTATTCATGATCTGTAATGAATTTATATGCTGTCGTATGAAGCGGACAGATAACATTATTAAAATAATATAAGGATAATTTTGATACTGGATTTTTACTTCCTCTAATCTGGAATTTGTGAAATGTAAACTCAACATATGTCTCAAATTTTGTTTTAGAACAATACACTTTCTCCTCGACTGACGACCATCTGCACTTATGACCACAAAAAATAAGTTTCAAATTTCAAAATAAAGCATAATTTCAGATTGTACTTTTGTTTATAGAACGAACAATAGAGTATACATATGTGTTTTTACGTATGTACAATAATTATACGTTCATAGATTGAGTTTTGTGTTTTATGTAATATCCGTTTTTATTATCCGTTTGAATTTAAAATATAAATCCGAATTAAGACCAGTTCGACTTGCGACCTGTCAATCAGAAACGGCTCTTAGTCGTAAGTCGAGGATGGCATGTGACCTGGATATTATTCAGATTATATAAATTTAAAATTTTTATGCAATATAAAGTCAAAAAAGCGATTTATATGAAACTCTATTCTAGACAATCTATTCTAGAATTTCTCTATTTTAGACAATCTTAATAGCCGCCATGAAAAAGATCGATAGGCCAATCAACACACCGTATTTTTTCGGAGGTGAAATTCAAAGCTTTTCATAAGCCGGTCAGTTTTAGTCCAAGAAGAATGGAACTTTTTTGTTTGGAATGTTAATGTCGCAAGAATATTTTACTAAACATGACTGATAGGACCAGGGGACTGTATAAAAATTTTTACTTTTTAATTTTTCAGAAATACATTTATTGGCTCAAACAAAACAACATACAATGCTTTACGTCATTTAGAGCATTTTTCCAATTGTAAGTATATCCCTATCACTTGCGGTTTAAAAATTAGCTACTGGGCCACGATTAAAATGGACACCTTGTATAAACACAGCATCATTGTGCGATGCAATATTGCGAACACATGCGATTTTTAACTGTTCCCGACGTTCAAGAAGGATTTACGCGATCGGCTGTCTGCAGCGGATATTGAGGTCCGGGTTGCGGTGCAGTGTTTCTTTAAAAGAATACCTGAAGGAAAAAAAATCTAGGATTTTCTTGTTTACTGAAAGGGGTGACATGGTGCATCAATAGTGCAGGCTGGTGCTTCGAAGAGGAGCAGTAATGGAATTATACTGGCAGCTATAGCAAACAATTGCCGTTAACTTGCTCGTAAAATAGATCTGCAGGGTATCATTTTTTTCAAACTTCATTTCTTTACCTAAACTACCTCACAGCTAATTCTATCATTAGGTAATGAGTTGAACTACACGCCTACATCATTGTCATGTTGCCCGATGAAAGTTGTTCGGAAATACGGGTGCAACGGACAGTTGTTTTAAGACAACGCGTATGTCACATAAATATTCTGAATTATTTGAAATCATGTCTGCATTTTACTCGACGGCTGGATTTTTGAAATGGAGTCTCTGTTACCCCTAATATTGTTAACTGATACTGATTTTTTTCCAGACTTCTTTACCTAAACTAACTTGTAGCTATTTCTGTCATTAGCTAATGAGTTGAACTACACGTCTATATCGTTGTCATGTTGCCCGATAGCTTTTTTCGCAAATACTCGCACAATTTACATTTGCTTTTAAGACAACACGCATGTCACAGGAATATTCTGAGTTATTTGAAATCATGTCTGATTTTTATTGTACTGTAGTTTTCTAGATTTCTGAATTGGTGTCGATTTCACTCCTGATAATGTTTACCATTTCGATGCTCTTTATTTTAAAAATGAATAAATACGAATATTTGTTATCAGAATGCAATTACAATGCTCTTGTTAGTTTTATTTATTTATTTTTGTCTCATATCTCTTCATTGTTTAATTCACAGCTTTAGTAAATATTACATAAAACATGAACAAAAATTATTTCTTCCGTACGCATACTTTGGTGGTGACGAAATGAATATGAGAACCGGATGATGATTTTCCTTTCATAAATACACTGGAACCATGTTCGTGCATAAAATCAGCAAGTTCGAAATTCGCATGTGTACGTCATGCGAATGCACAGCAGGAAAACGGAGGGAGATCTCGTGACAGTTGTTAATAAGGCGTAATAATATAGGTGGTGAAAACCAGTGAATTGTTCAAAATATGTGTCGTGTTTCTTCCACAGGGCACGAAATTCACTCTGCGAAGTCATACAAATGACCCGAGTTACACTCTTTCTTTTTAAGGTTTTCTCCATACTGCCGTTTGTATCAGTGTTGAAATATTAACGTTTAAAAGAATCCAAGTAATTGTTGTCGTAAGAAAGAAGTCTTAATAACATGTTTGCTGGAATTTTTTTCGCGCGCAAAGATAAAATCTAATATTTAGAAGGTTAAAAGGAAGATAAGGCGTTTTACACCATGCATTGTTTAATAGAGCAAATGCCCCGTAGTTGACACCAGTAACCTTAAAGGTTCATCCGGTTGGAAGGAATGTTAGCTATTCAAATGGCTTCGTTTAAATTCTTTCAACGTATATAAAATTTTATATTTGAACTGTAAAATTGTTAGTGTATACGATTGGTACACATTACTGAAAATGGAGTAAACGCACCGTAGTTGACGCCGGCAATTTTAAAGGTTCACCTGGTAGGTAGGGATGTTAGCTATTCAAATGGCTTGGTTTAAATTCTTTCAAAGTATGCAAAACCTTATAATATTGTTGGTGTCAACTACTGGTACATTTTTTTAGAGATTTATCTATCAGTTTTTTTATAGTTACATCATTCATACTATTTTTAGTGCAAATTTTAACATACTGGGTTTATATTATGTTCATACTGATATTTCTCAAATTAAAAAAAGTGAATGTCATACATGCTTCATTAATTCAGTTTCATGATATTTCTCCCATCGAAATCCATTTTTCATCCAGAGCTGCTCGTTCAAAGTTAGTAGTATTTTTTGAATACTCTCGAGTGAGGGATGCATAAAATAACTCAAAAAAGCTTATCAGTGTTACTAATAGGTATCCACAAGTTTTGGTAAATGGTTCAGTTGATTTCACTTGAGTTTGTAGTCTAATATCTGATGTGTTGCGGAGTTTAGGGAGGTTTATATAACTTACAAAGATAAATTTAAAGTTGCATCTTTGCAGATTTTTTTAAATTTAAATTATTATTATTTTTGTAGAATTAAATGTCAGTGCATAAGATTAAAATAACATACTTAGGATTAAAATATGATCAAAGTATCGTGTAAATACATAATAATTTATAATTAATTTTGAATTCAGAATCAAATGTTTTTATTTGACTGGCTGACCATTTTATTTATCTTTGAAATGATACGAGTGAAAACCTTGTAAATGAAATTTTATAGAAAAGATTGAAAGTGTGTACTTTTATATAAGGGGGGGAGGAGGAGAGGATCTTTTAATGGAGTTTCTTGTATTCAATACTTGGACTTTCCTTTTATGAGCGGGGTATGATTAATAAAGTTTCTTATATCGACATTCATTTACATTGAAATCCTTTTCTATTTATTTTCATTTGGTTTGGTTGCGATTATTTTTATACTGTTATTATTATTAGTGAATTTCGTTGCTATTTCGGTTTTCAACTGCATGTTTAGCTCAGAAAGTTCAGAGCTTGTTTCTAGTCATCAAATTCTTCATCAATCAACTGCCATACATTTCTTACCGCTAGAAAAGCAGTTTAAGCAATAAAAGCAGTGTCGCAAAAGATTTTATTTATTTTGTTTCGGACCTATCGATTTAATATTGGATGTAATTAAAATAATTAAATTTGTTAACTTTAATGTAGAATTTGATATATTTATAAATTTACGAATTGTGAGATTCATTACATTTTAAAATTTTATTTCATCAACTTTTCTGAATTCCCGTAAATAATTTAAATTTTTTAACAGTTAAATATTCTTATACATTGTTGCTCTAATACAGATAAATACAGTTTCAGTATTTCGACGCTTGGACATTGTAGCAACGTACATATAATTTTCGCGCTTCTTACTGTTCTGAAAAACTTTCGATAATCATGGTTGCATTTGATCTATCTAATGGCTTTCTAAACAATAGATTCTGCAAAGTGGCAATAAAAAACACGAATGATTGCGGGAAAAAGTTACGATTCTTATCTTACAGTGATTTCAAGCGAAAGAAATGCAATTCCAGATTTCAACACGAACCACGAATTAGTCCTATATTTTTGAATGTAAATCTACACTCTACAAAGAAAAAGATGAGATAAAAGGAAGGAAATTCCTTTGAGAGGATTAGATTTCTTAACGATTCACTTGCACGTTAGTGGGTTTGAAACACGAAACCTATCTAATCAACCGCGAATCACTTCGCTAGTTATTTAATTTTTTAGAAATATTAGGGACTATCTCTTACCATTGTTCGTTTACTTTCTCAAAGTTTGTCGGATAAAATCAGCATCTTCAAAGGAAATGTATAAAAGTATAAGACTTTTGTGATATTGAGATTACGGTTGTGTATTAACCATTGGCGAATCCAGGATTTGGGTCGGGGGTGGGGGGGAGGGCTGAGGTCATAAAAACTTTGTATCGTCATGACGAATGTCAAACTTCATGGCTTATGTAAACCAAAACACTTTAACTTTACAGTCTTTACTCACCTGACAATTAGAATTATAAAGAACACTACAATACTTTCGATAATTCAATAAAAAATACGATGAAATAACTAGCCAAAAAAATGTTTTCGACTGCGTCAACGCGATAAGTACAAGTGGAATGACTAGAAAAGTAGGAAAATTTTCGAGCCTGTCAAGCCAAAAAGCAATGTTGTCACGTTTTTTTTATTATTTTTAAAGAGAAATTAAGAACAAGCAGTTGCAGTGATTTTAAATAAAATCAAGAATTCTGGCTTAGGTCTGGGGGGCGCTGCAGCTCCATAGCCCCCCCCCCCGGATTCGTCACTGGTATTAACCAAGCCTAGATAGATATATTTTGCATTTTCAAATGTAACGAGTTTATGGTTGGTTAATTATAGATGTTAAATTATATAATATACTTAGAATTCAATTTTTTTTAAGTGCGACTTTCTTAAAACAATACTGAAAATTTCTTGGGCCGCGGTGGCCTAGTGGTAAAGTCGGCCTCGGGACTGGAGTGTTCTAGGTTCAAAACCCAATTCCACCAAATATCCATATGTATTTGGGCTTGTTTCACATTAAATCTGCCATCAAAGATCAGACGCCCTCCCTCTCGTGTGGCATGAAAGTTTAGAGAAGGTGCCAGTGTTCAAGTATTGTCATTGGTTTAGAATTACGAGGTTCATCCAAAAAGTAGCCCTCACGTTGCTTCCAAACAGAACGTTAATATGACTGAAAATAAAAATTGAAAACTTCCGTTTCATAATTGAAATCAAAAGAAACCAATAGGAATTAGCAATCATATAGACTCTTCCTCTTTCTGTCATACAGCGTTGAGGAGGAAGCCCACGCAATTCTTTGTTATATAAGTTTTGCTAAGTGGACTTAAAATCCTATATTCAGCATTTAAGAAAATGGTTCAGCAAAAATAAATTAAGCTGCACTTATACAGATGCTTTTATCTTGTAACATACAGCTACATAGCCTTCGCCCATAAGAATATTTTCGTATGTTGTCAAGCTTCGGTTTAAACTTATATTCGTTTCTGGAGATAGTTCGCAAACCAGTCCAATTTTCCCCATAAGAATCAATATAAAATGGATTAATTCATTCCAGCTACCCAAAGACCTGATTATTTTAACTTTTAAAACAGTTCAGTGGTTCCTAACACAAAAGCCAATGGAAAACATAAAATCTCTCCGAAGAATATAATTTAGTCTTTCCGTATCTGTATGGAGGAGGACTAGTGGAGGATCGTGAAGAAGTGAAATGTTATTGTTTGAAAGGGAGTTCGTTTTGTGTTTTCTGCCTCTTGTCACTACTCGATCCTGTTTCAGATCCACTGGTTCTGTGTTTCTCTAAAAAATTGCCCAGGCCGCGGTGGCCTAGTTGTAAGGTCTCGGCTTTGGGACCGGAGGGCTCCAGGTTCGAGACCCGATTCCACTGAAGATCCGTCGTGTATGGGGCCTGTTGCACGCTAAATCATACGTAGTGGCCAAACGTCCTTCCGTTGGTGTGGCGTGGGAGTTTGGAGAGGGGGTGCCAGCTCAGGTGTCGTCCTCGTCATCTGACTGTGATTCAAAATTACGAGGTCCGTCCCAAAATAGCCCTCATGTTGCTTCAAAACGGGACTTTAATATAGCTACACTAAACTAAAAAATTGCCCATAGAGATTTGTTTTTCTTTTTTTCCCCCTAAGCTTTAAAAAGTTTCTTTAGCTTAAAATTTAGCCTGCTACTGCTTTATCGGAATAATATAAAGGGTCGAAACTTTCCACCTCATTCCATTTTGCTCGAATTTCACGAATTGAAGAAGAGCACGCTTCCGTGTGTATCGTTTTTCCTGTTTCCCTTTTTGTACACTCGCACACAGATACACAGGCACGCACGCATATAGCGTATTAAATATATATATACTCCGATATATAGCATATTTAACTCGTATGTTTTCTAAGAAAAGGGATTAGTCTCATTTTAAATGCCATGTGCCTTATCTAGTATTTATAAAATTAAATTCTGGCCGTCTCTGAAGAATTTAACCTGCTTTCATCACAAAGTTCAGTCATTTTCTTATTGACTTGGTAATGCTGTTTTCACAGCTTGAGATCTGTCTGTTCTTAACTCGAGACATAATAAGTTATGCGAGACACTTTGTGTCCGAAAAATGTGTTTTTGGGCCGAAGTTTGACCGTAGCTATTTTATTCATTCGCTAATCGTGGTTTATTTGAATTAACATCATAGAATTTTATCTTTTTGATTTATGTACTGTAATGCAGTTTTTTTGAATAAACAGTAATTGCTCAGATATTTTTTTCGAATATTATCATAACTTGTGTTAATTATTGCTTTACAGAATGTCCTTCATGTCTTTTTAATTTCGAGAACTTTCGCTTTAAAATGTCAGTTTGAACTTTTACTGTTTTCCGCCTTTATTTTTAGTGATTCAAATATCCTTCGTAAAATTATTGAAAACTGTTTTATTACTTTCCTTTTCCCATTTACTCCTTGTCACAATCGCTTAAACTCGTAATTTTTCATATTCAACTTTTCTTGTGGAAAAAAATCACATGACATCACTAGTATGGAATTACTTAATTAAAAATTGAGAAACGGGTAGTAGAGTTGAGAACTGAATCTTTACTGAAAATCCTTGCCGAGTTCCAGCAAATTGAATGGTGCGTTATGCTTTGCATAAATAGTAACCTTTGATTCTTTTCCCAGCTTCGTCTCGAGACAATTTAATTTCTCTCTGTGTAATTAATATGAGTATTACGTGACATTACTCCATAAATTATAAATGTGATTAGGGATGTTAAGACAAAAAGAACGAGATCATGGATTTTCCAAGGCTCACCAAAGTGTTCCATTTTCATATCTTCCTCAAGCGACTCCTTTTCTTTTTCATTTTTTTTTAAATATTTGCTCTGCTCAAACAGCCTCGACCAAAATAAGACGTAGCCTCCCAATATAATTTCATGGTTCTTTCGGTTTTTGCTGAGATTTTATGAATCTAATAGCTACTTTTTTGTTGCCGCGAGTACAGAATGTGAAGTACAGAAAACATCTTCTAACCGGGAGAAAAAAGAATAATCAGCTTATCTCTTCAGCTGAAATTAAAAGATTTCACAGCCCTCCAATAAATAAACCCTTGTCGTTTTTACCATGTAAAATATCAGATATAGAATTTTGTGGGCTTAAACAATATCGGACATTTGATTCGTTTGATGCTGTCTAGAAGGCTTTTTCTCTTCATTACTTAAACCTAAAACATATGTTTAAAAGTGTTTCTTTCGTAATTGGTGGTCTTTCTCGAACCCACTGGCGTATTAAAATTGCATGATCTGCATATGCACCACTTTGCTTAGAATTAAATACATGTATGATAGAAATTTACATCATGCCCAGTTAAGATGTTAAATTATCAGAACATACTGCATCGTATAATTTCTTTAATAAAACGTGATAAAAACTGAATTCGATCCCTACATGGTTGAAATGCTGAGCAATCATTGATTTAGTAGGAAAGTATTGTTTCAGGTTGGGACACGTATTACGAATTGGATGTATGAAACAAACGTTCGATATAATTTCTAGTCTTTAATAGTATAAAAATAAACCAATTCTCTGCACAGATTATAAGCAAGTAAATTTTTAGAATCAAGCTATTCTAGCGCTATTTTATCTATCTTTTTTCATTAGTGTCAAAATCAATTAGTTCTGAAATGTGGAAAACTCGAGTTTATATTCGCTTATCGAATTGACATGTATCGATATAGCTTAATTTAATTTGTGGAAAAATTGAAATGTGGAAAACTCGAGTTTATATTCGCTTATCGAATTGATATGTATCGATGTAGCTTAATTTAATTTCAGTTAATAAAACTCGATTGTAAGTAAATTCAGCTCTTGCGTGTTTGAAATATTGAACAGTAATCGATTTAACGAGAAAAAAAAATTATGTTGTGATTCATGACGAATTAGATTTATCAAAAAAATGTTCGAAATAATTTTTCGACTTTAATGTGATAAAAATAAACTAAATTTGGCACAAATTAAGCAAATAGAGTTTTGGAATCAAGTAGTTCTGACACCACATACCTATCCTTTTGGTTGATTTGTATCAAAATCGATTCATTCTGAAATGCCACTGGAATTCATATCTGCTTATCGAATTGATGTATCTTACTCATAATTTTTAACCGCCCACTGCTGGCACATGCCATTCATGCCAATTATCATCGATCTTACTCATAATTAATCGATATATCTTTCCTTCTGCTCTGATTTAAATACTCTATGAATTTAAGTGAGTAATAAAATCCATTAACATGTTAACCCTATCGAATAGTATAAGTTAACTGTTCTCGAACAGCTATGCTAATCATCTTCATAATGCAGATTCATTCAATACACTATGATGAACATTAGAAGCTTAAGAATGGAGAGGAATTTTATTACTACTCTTCTAATTAGGGAATGTATGTGTATGGAGCTAATGTACCAAATACAAAAGCTCCTCCGATCTGGCCGAAGCCGTACGGAATTTTGTAAACGTAGCCCACTCAGCACAAATACAGTCAACTCTTTCTCCAGTACCACTGAAGTGTTCGTGTAGGTCTGAGTTTTCACCGCCACTACATAACAAACAAAACAATTAAGGGAAGTGGGGGTAAGAGTACGCATGGATTTTTTCCCTGTTGGCAACAGTGCAAGCAGAAGTGAATGTGATCTTATCAACACGTGCGTTTTCAGCTCTCTCAAGAGATCGCCATTATTATTCTCATCCTTGCCGTCTTTTATTTATCAGGTAAGATATGATTTCGTTATGTTAGCATGCAATTTTTCTGTGAAGAAATCTTAATTTTTTGTAAATAAAGGGCTAATGCTTGCTTTCAAAGTAAATATCATTATGAGGTTTGTTCCCTTCCGAACAACGAGGCCACATTAGAATTTAACTTTAGTGAATGTTACGGTCATCTATGGACGATTTAGAGAAGCAATACATCGGCGGCTAAGAGTACGCACAGACCAGATATGCGTACTCTTATCCGCTCTGTAATTTGAAGCAGCCATTCCAACAAAACTTTGCATTTTATTTCATCATTATTATTATTATTATAAAAAATAAGATTGGGAACAACATTTTATGAATTATGGGTTTAAATTTTATGATTTTTACTATTTTTAAATATTAAAAATTATGATTTCGTAATTTCGGAAATAACAATATTTGAATTAGGCTATTTTTTATTACGAAAAATAGTGCATTTGTAATTTTTTATGTTTCAGAGGTTTAATCATGTTTCTATTTGCGTTATAATGATATAAATAAAACATGTATTTATTTAAAAATTCGCTTTTAATTTCATTTTAATCGCATTTTAATTTATTCAGCGCCGTTGAGGCGGCAGAAGATGTTAACCTATAATTCTGAAATTTTGTAAAGGTATTGTTGTTAATAAATAGTAACTTTTGAGCACTACCGCAAACCGATAAACGAAATCTGAGATTTTTTTAATTAATTTTTGAATTTTAACTATTTTTAGTCCAATTTTCACAACTTTCTGCCCATTGCGGCGACAGAAGATCAGAGTTATAAGATTTTACACACTTTTTAATGATAGGAGTTCACAACTTTTCCGCACTACCGCAAAAAGATCTAAGAAACTTCGACTTTTTCGGCCCGCCCTAGTGCGTACTCTTGGCCTCACGTCCTGTGTACTCTTACCCGACACGACGGGTAGGCATTTTTTTCCTTGCGTTTCGTAATATATATTTTTTTAAAGCTAAAATTTTAATTTTTTGTACCCTTCTTTCTAAGTTAATAAACTATGATTCAGTATATTTTCGAGGCTCTAACTTTACAATTCTCATTTTTATAACGAAAATTCCACTGGGTGCGTGCTCTTACCCCCTTTACCTTATAATATAGCAAATAAAACAAAATGCACGCAGGAAAAGTTCCGTTCCAACTCAGGAAGTCAAACGTGAAGACATGAGCTTTTTAAGGATGTCAATAGCGCCTTTTTTGAAAGGCGAATAAAATACTAAGTCAGAAATATCTTTTTGAAGCCAGCTTTTTTACCAATCGTCTCTTTCTTTCCCCCAAATTTTACATTTTAATAAAATGTGTTCAATGGTCTCACGTTGTTCACCACATGGACAGTCTCCTTCTTTGCCGAATAGTCTCTTTTGATGCTCACCAAATACTCCGTGACTTGTCAACACTTGGTTATAGTAGAAGTCACCCTATAGCCTACTGAATTTAACCTCTTTGAACAATTTCTTAGTCCATGATCTCTTTGCTGAATTATTCCATCTCTCTTGCCATTCTAATTAGGGAAGACCTTAGTCAATAAAAGGGCCACATAAAAATTGCGCTTGATGCTAAGCGTCAATTTAAGTATATAATTTATAGTTATTGTGTAATCAAAGAGAAATAAACGTAATTCTAAATGACCAATTAGTCTTTGATGAAGAAACTAATCCTATTCTTGCAAGAATCACAGGCAAAACACAAAAGTTTTCTTCTTTTTTTTAATTAGAAATATTACTGCGCTTTCTTTTTGCATGATTTTCTGTTGCTAATAGTGTACGGATTTGGTTGTTGGCTATTACTGTGTAACATTCCGATAAGAAGCGATAAATCAACCGTAGAACAAAGAAATAAACTCACCCGTCATTGTTGATTTCAAATGCTCATTTGTCATCCATTACTTGATTCGGATATTTTTTTCCCTTAAGTAAAAAAAATGTGAGTCAACTTCCGCCTGAGCCATTAATTTGTTTAACTTAATATCTGACGGCATTAACCTGCATATTGGAACTACAATATCTACTATTGCATGTAACGAAATGGAATAGTAGATATCGTAACTTCGGACGTCCGTCAGTACCTTAACCCTTAAATGCCCAGTGTTGCCTTTAAGCAACATACTCATTTTTTTCTTCTAAAGTCTTGAGAATAACACTGAAGCTCTAATGCCTGTTGTTGCCAATACGATACATATTGAAAATTTTATTAAATTAATTTACAACATGTAGATGGCAGCCTGAGTGTTGATAAAAAATAAAAATAAGTTGATATTTTTCTCTTGAGGCTGCATCTTTTTTGCTTTGTTTGTACGCTTAAGAATAAATATCATATTTTATTCTACAATGGTGAAAGAAATTCCTTATCCTTATTATTAGTTATTAAAATTCATCTGTGTTTAATATTATAGAATTTTATCAAAGAATTTTTTTCTGAAATAAAGCCCCGTGTTGTCAGTTGGTAACAAAATGTTTTTTAGCCATGAACCATACTTAAAACAAAATAGGAATTTTTAAAGTATTTTTCTCATGCTTTATTCAAGAAATGAAAGTCAAACATTTTTAAGTCAGTTTTTAAAAAAATCAGACTTTTAAGGGTTAAGATAGCTAGCATTCTGGGTTCATTTACGCATTTTCTATTGTTTTCTGCATCAGTTTCTAACAGTTTTCTTCACTTTTTATATTTGTCTTTTAAATGTTGTTTAATTGTTCATAATGATTGAATTTGCTACGTTCTATAACTTATAAAGTGCGTTTGCATATAAAAGAAAGATGGGGACTTCAGCTTTTCTTCCTTTAAATGCCATTGTTTTATACAAAAAAAAGTTTGTTTTTTGTGTCAAAGTATTTTGAGCATTAACAAGTTAGTTATAAATAAATACTAGTTATAATAGAACATACTAGTATAAATGAATACTACCTAGCTATAGATGAAATTTTCGTGCACGTTATAGTTCACTTGGTGTATTTCTTTAGATAAGGTTTTTTTTAAAAAAATAGATGAATTATTTTTAATAGAATTTTTTATTGTCAAAATGTATGCGAAGTAGAAAGCATTTGTACTTTAAAAAAATTGAAGAACATGACAATAAAAAACTATTGTTTCGTACTCGTTTAAAATTACAACAGAGAGAAAAATTGAAAAAGTATTCTAAGAGAAATACACATGTAAAAGAAGTTAGCAAATAAAGATGGATTAAAAAAAATTATTTGTATATCTTCAGAATACCTTTTTCTCAATTCGCAATAAAATAGAAATTGATTTTTGTTATGGTAATTTTATATGCTGAGAAATTAAACCAGGAAGTGATATTAGAATTATTGCGAATAATCTTTTGTTGTCTGTCTCTGATCGAAATACTAACTGCCACTACCAAATTAAATCTAAAGCAGCACAATACTTTTGATCAACCATTTTGTTTATTTATTTGTTTAAAATTATTGAAATAATTTATGATTTTGCCATCTATTCTTTATAGCTCTTGGAAATTTCTTTACTTTCTTGTATACTAAGAGAAAGTATTGTAATTGTCAAGATATTCGACTTCTAGATTGCGAGGTATCTCCGCATTTTAGACCTTCCTGAATCCGGAAAAACAATTTTTTGTATTATATTTGTCTGTCCTATCGATTTGTGAGCACGATAACTAAGAAACGCAAATACGCGGATGAAATTTGATAACACGGATGAAATTTGATTTGCTGTCTTTACGCCAAAACTGTTGCTTTCTATCAACTTGTAGGCGAATTCCGTCTAATAATTGACTGTGTTTCCATGTGTCTAATCGTGCGTATGTGAACGCTATAACTCAAAAGCACAAACTAAATAAATGAAATTTGGCATGAGATTTTAACACCAAAACTGTAAATCTATACCAGATTTTGGACACGTTCCATCCCAGGATACAGATCCACGATGCATACTCGATTTTCTTCTCTATACTGGAATAGATGAAATTAGAAAAGATAGATGAAAAATTGGCATAGGATTTTATCATTAGATTTGCAGATCCGTGCCAAATTTTGCTCCAACTCTGTTTAAAGGTTGTCTGTATGTCGATCTATCTATTCTTGAGTATGTGAACGCGATAACTCAAAAAGCGCAATAAGTTTGACAAATGAAATGGAATATGTGATCTTGACAGCAAAATTGTAAAACTGTTTCAAATTTTGAACTCAACCGGCCAAAGATAAGAAGTTCAAATGCATACTCGATTCTCTTCACTGTACTACGAAGCGTAACACAAAAGCGCCATATTGTGTAAGTGTACAAGTAAGTCAAGGGGATAAAACTCCCACTGTTTTCAGTTAGAAACGAAATTTCTTAAACAGCACATTCATTATTCAGGTACATTTTTTTTCTATGTAAATAAAGAATTGCTTTTTATAAGGATAGTAAATTGATACTTGGCATTTTCATTCAGGAAGTGGTCAACACATAAGAGATCTTGCAAGCTACAGATATAGATTCTGATCTTTCTAAGAACTAAAGTGTATGTCTTTACGAAAGTGAAATTTCGGAATCGCCCAGAAAGTTCATAAAAGGAATGAGCTACCATTTCCGTTTGGAGTGTGAGATCAAATAGCATTGAAAAAATGTATGATTTTCGCCAAAAACAATATAATGACGAGACGTGCAAGCGGAAATAGCGTTACATAATAATAACGTAAGGAAGGGAAGCACCCTGAAATTCACTAGAAGGAAGTGAGGTCAAAATCTGAGTTTGATTCACTGGGAATTGCCAGAGTTCGTATGTTTACTTGTGTACATCAATTTATAACCCCTTTCCTCGCGTAATGCTTGTTTTAGATGTGTATGATTTGCTTTATGATTTGCGCATTGGAACTGTTCAAATCAAGTTAGTTACAAACAAATTTTGTTTATTTTTATATGCGAGCGTTGTGTTTTGCTTTACAATATGCTGGCATCTCGATATCTGGATGGATACTAAATTCTCAGATGTTTGAGAAATCAAATGCGTTTTTTTTCTTTTTACAAAATTTTATATTGTTTAAGAAACATGCTTGCGATTCTTTGATTTATATATGAGGTCCACAAAGAAAACAATGTACCATTATCTGCATTAGAGGAAAAAACGGCAATGTTTGCAAATTTTGCCAAATGTTTTCTTTTTTATACACATTTAAAAGTAAAATGGCACCTCTTAATTTATGAGGTAACTGTATTTGCTATGCCACTTTATTACACTATATGTAATGTCCGGAGGTGAAGAATCATCGAGTTCAAGCACTCCATCAGTCCACTGCATGTCGTATTTTTTAGTGAGAAAATTTTATTGAAAGTGGAAGGAAACCATTCTAGTTCCTGTGGAAAATGTTTTTTATAAGCAGTAGTTCCAAAAGTTATGGAGTCAAATTAATGTCAATGAAATACGTCATTGAAACTGACTGAAAAAATAAATCCTTCGGAACATATAAATGCGATGATTTAACACCAAAAATTGTTTTCTTCTTGATCTTTAATAATTTTCGTTTCATTTTCTTGTTCGTTACTTCCAGGGATGTTTACAAATTATTAGATATTTATTAAAACTATAATTTTGCATCAGCTAGGAACTTCTTTAACGATTAATAAAACAGGTAGTTTAATTTTCTAATAGTGTGTAAATAATTACTTCCTAAAATTTCCTTCTAATTGCAAACACAGTAACTAACTAATAATTTCTAAACCAAATTTTTTCTCCATGTTTCTCGCGTGGAGCTGCAAGTGTGACGAGATCTTCTATAGTAACATTTAACACAAAATTCATGTCAGTTTGTGTCCTTCCCATCAAAACTTAAAGTAGTCTACATACTATAAACTTCTACATACAATAAAGTTGATTTCATGCATTCCCATTGTTTGAATCAGGAATGAAGCGCACAAATTTATATTTAATAGATTTATTTATGTTAATATTTAATTGTTATGCTAATATTCTGAAAACTCCGGCTGACTTCGGCAGGCTTAAAATGTATTCAGTATCACTCATGAAACTTATAAAGGTGCAGACATGACACAGTAGTGTGTGAACATCTTTTGTTCTTGAAAACGCCTACAAGATCCAGATATCAGTCAGTGAAATAGTAAGTTTCACTTCATTGTTAAGAGAATGTTATTTTTGTTAACCATTTTGGTTGTTAAGAACTGTAGGTATTGTTTAAAAAAAATTATTAAGTTTTAGTCGTGTGTCTCGAATTCGTTTTGTGATCTTCTCATTGTGTTCCACACAATGGACACAACTTGTTTCATCTGAGAGAGGCGTGAAATGGAAAGTAATAGTTCAGGCATGGTTTCTTGAAGTACTGCCTGTTCTAATTCAGGGGTGAATTCTTGAAGTACACTGGTGTCCAAAAGTTTAGCATAATTCGCAAGATGCGAAAATTTGGAGTTAATATGAATACAATGGTTCGCAATCAGTTGTGGAGAGTCGTGGGATATACAATAGTCGGAGCTTATATTTTGCAGTGAAGATTTGGTCACAAGGTCATTAGGGAGCCGAGCAGAAAGTAGTGAAGGGGGAAAAAACCGATTTGGGCTCATCCCGTTTCACAGAAAGCTGATGATGGTTTGTAACATTCATCAATGGTTGTGTTTGCTATGCGCAATTCTTACATGCATTTTCGTAAAAATAGCACGTATTACCGGAAAGATATAAAGGTTTTCTTAAAAAAATCCCAAATTTTCCCGCATGTTTCTTGTTTATAATATGCAGAGTTTTCAATCAAATTATACGAAACTTATCGAGTACGTGACAATATCTTAGAAACGCTTTGAATTAAAATTTGAAGTAAATACTTTCAATATTAGAGGAAATATGAGTATTTGTAGTAAATAATTTTGTATTGCGCATGGACGAAACGTAGCGTTATTTTTCTTTCATAATTTCAGAGCCAGATTGTTAAAAGTGCCCTGCAGTAATTTATCCAGATAACGGACCCAGCATCACACAAAAGGCTTTATTTGGACATCAACACAAACACACGTACACAGGACGAATCGCAGGAACAACAGGTACACAGAAAAGAAAGAAGTACGTCTGGCCTCTTCGGCCCCGAAGTTACATCTGCTAGAGAAGGGAAAAAGATTCCCCTTTGCAATTTCCGGTAGGGATTAAATCTCTAACATCCACCCCCCGGATGAAGACCTTCATAAATTTTGAGTATATTAATAACACAATAATACATACAATTAGCATGATCACGCAATATAATACAAATTACAGCAATTAATACAAATGCAACATCCAAATTTTGATTATATAAAATATACCATTGAAACAAATATAATAATAATAATATCAAACACATCTAATTCTCGGTGGGCAGAATGGCTACACCTCGAACATCACGTTTCAACACAGTACCATTTGGTAATTTAATGTTTACAACTCGAATTTAGTTGTCTTTACCATGGAAGAGCTCGGAAATTCTGCCTAACAGCCACTTCGTTCCTGGTAAATTTTTAATTTTTTATCAGAACAAGTGTTCCGACCTTTACATCATTCACTTTAAATTTCCATTTATACCGTTGTTGTAAATTACATAGATAATCGCGCTTCCATACCTTCCAAACAGATTGAGAGAATTTTGTGATCTTCTGCCATTTGGACAATCTAGTTTCCTTTATTTCACTCAACAATGGTTAATTCCATTAATTGGTCTGCCAATTAAAAAATGCCCCGGTGACAATGTTTCAAAATCGTCGAATTCCGGAGAAAGCGGAGTGAGAGGCCTAGAGTTCAGAACGCCCTCAATTTCGGTCAGAATCGCTATGAATTCTTCAAGAGTTAATTTTTGGCCTCCAATCACACGTTTTAAATGGAATTTAAACGACTTCACTCCCGCCTCCCAAATACCTCCGAAATTCGGTTATTTAGGTGGAATAAACTTCCACTCAATTGATTCTGAAGTTAGAAATTCACTTAGACATTGATCAGGCGAGTTAACATGATTGTATAAAATTTTAATTTCCTTATCAGCACCGACAAATGTTTTGGAGTTGTCAGTGAGAATTTTTGCACATTTTCCTCTTCTTCCAAAGAAGCGTTTTAAGCTTGCAATGAAACAATCAGATGTTTGATCAGTTACAAAATCAAGATGCAAGGCCTTTGTACACAAACACACATAAATAACAACATAAACTTTGTTTAGTATACCCTTTCGCTGGTTTTTGAATTTTAAGAAAAAGGGACCAGCAAAATCAATGCCAGTAACATTAAAAACATGATTAGGAGTCACACGATCAGTTGGTAAGTCGCCCATTATTTGGAAGGTTAAAACTGGCTTGTTTTTTGCACATGTAATGCACTTAAATATAACCTTTTTACAATTATGTTTACTATTAATTGGCCAAAATTTTTGGCGCACCTGATACAGTAAGGCTTGTGCACCTAAATGCAAATATTTTTTTATGATAATATACCAAAATGTTTGTGGTTAAAATGTGGTTAGTTGGCAACACTATAGGATGCTTAGAATATACATTTAATTTGGAATGTTTTAATCTTCCACCAACTTTTAGAATACCATTTTCATCAATAAAAACATTTAATGAGGACAATTTACTTTTATTGGAAACACCCTTACCTCTTTTCAGGTCTTTTATTTCTTCCTGAAACTTACCTTCCTGAACCATACGGATTAGAAAGTTTTCCGCACGTACCCGTTCATCAGCCTTAACGGGCCCAAACTTCTTTGACTCAGGAAACCTACAATTGGCTGCAAATCTGAAAACATATGATATAATACGAATCAATTTGGTATAGTCATTAGTAATGCTGAGAAGATTGTCTATAAAGTCATTGCGACAATGTTCTGTCACAGTCATAACTGGAACATAGTTTTTAGTAAGTTCGTCGGCAATGTCCGTTTCGTTGATTTCACTGTCCGCTGAGTTGTTGAAACTTAAATTTTGGCTGGTTAACCAATCTGGTCCGTGCCACCAAACATCGTCTTGCACCAACACATGAATGGAGAGTTCTCGAGTTAATTTATCTGCTGAATTGGTTTTACCTCTACAGTAATTCCAATGATCTCGGTTGGTTTTCTCGTGGATTTCTCACAAACTCCTTCCAACGTAGGGATCGCCGTTTATCCAGTGGAGGGTAATTTGCGAATCTGACCAAAAGAAAATGTGATCAGATGTTATCCAAGGAAATGTCTTTTGTAGATACTCTGCTAACCTGGCAGAAACAAGTGCTCCCATTAGTTCCAGTCTCGCTAAGCTTAATTTCTTTAAAGGAGCTAAACGGCATTTAGCAACTAAGAAACTGGAGCTTATTGTCACATCAGTCACTTTCCTGAAATAAGCCACACATCCGTATGCCTTTGGGCTGGCATCCGAGAAAATATGTATTTCTGCAGGTTCAGTCTCTGAATTTAAGAAGTAAGGACGAGACAAGGAAATATGAGAGACAGTGTCCACCTCATCAAGCCATGACTGAAATGTCTCGTGAATGTCCGGTGGTAATGGCTCATCCCATTGCAGATCTCGCTCCCACGTATTTTGTAGGAGCAACTTCATTCTAACCGTGAAGGGTGTTAGCATTCCTAAAGGATCAAAAAGCATCCCACAGATGCTCAACACTGATAGCTTTGATAGGTAAGTGCCCTTCATATTGGAGATGTTGCCTATATCAACTTTCAAACAGTCCAGGTGATAATTCCAGACAAGCCCCAACACCTTCTGGGTAACTTCTGATTCTGCTACACATCCTCGATAATCAACTTCGTTGTTTTTCCACCATCGTTCAAGCTCTGGCGAAGACGTCACCCATTTCCGAAGATTCATTCCAGCTTCCTTCAAAATTTGCGAAGCATCTTTATAATAGTCTTTAGCCTTTGGTAGTGTGTCTACACTACATAAAAAATCATCAACATATAGGTCATTCAGTTTTTGCGTCACTTCCAAATGTGGATATTTTTTCAAATGAGTCCTTATAGTAGCTGCCAATATAAAGAGGCTACAATTTACTCCAAAGGGAACTCTTTTCATTTTTAGTGCACGGATAGGTTGGCCCTCAAGGTCGAGACAAGTACCGTTATCTTGGCCCCACAGAAACTGCAGGTATTTCCTGTCATTTTCTTTTATACCTATTTCCAAAAAGGCACGCTGGATGTCTGCGCACATCGCAATTTTTCCAATTCTGAATTTTAAAACTATCCTCAATAATTCAGGGTTTAAATTTGGGCCGCTATATAGCAAATCTTTGAGGGACACCTAACCTTTGGATTTAGAAGAAGCGTCGAAACAAATGCGCACCTTAGTGGTTTCCTTTTGCTCCCTTATTACAGCATGATGGGGCATGAAATATCCCGGGCACGTATTATTTGGTTCGCAATTTGCATACTCGACGATTCCATCCTTTAATTGTTGTTGAATAATTTCTTTGTAATTCAAGTACAAATTTTTATCTCTTTTAAACTTGTCATTTAAGTTAAACAATCGTTTTTTTGCGATCTCATAATTATTGTTTAGTCGAGATTGATCATCTTTCCAGAGTAATTTTGTTTCATACCGACCATTTGTATATGTCGTTTTTTCTTCAAATTTTTCTAAAATTTGCATTTCCAAATTTATGTTTTCTTGCGAGTTAATTCCCATATTTTCTAGCTCACAAAATTCGTTTATTTTGTCATAGTCCATTTTCCCATCCACGACTGACAAATAGTTAACCTGAAACCTTTCCCTCGTCATTTATTCTACCTTGCAAGATTTCCCCAAAAATACTGTTAGTCACCATTAACCTTTTACTAATTTTCAAATTTCTTTCACCTAATATCTCGCAAATAAAGTCCGATCCAATTAACAAATCGATATCCGAACTGCAACCATCGTCCGCTAATGTTAATCCCTTTTCTGAAACTATTTTCTTAATAAATTTGCTTGGGACAGAGACCTTACCCCGAGTAATTCTATCTGTGACGGCGGCTTTAATATTAACACTCAATTGAGGATTCCTAATATTTCGTAAATTTAAATCAACTATGTCGAAACTTTCTTTTTTACCATTTGAGCCGAACGCATAAATTAATAATTCCTCTTTGGCAGATGGTTTTAATTTTAACTGTTCTGCGATATCCTTCAAAACAAACGATCGACTGCTCCCCGTGTCTAGAATTCCACGAACCCTTTTGTTATTTATTTCTGCAACAAATGCTTGTAGAAAAGTGGAGTCACCGTATTTTTTGTTAAGGGCAGATAAGACTTCCGTTGGGATTTGACCTTGAGAATTTACACGTGCCGAATTTTAATTTGATTTGAGCTGCGATCTGTTGGGTGCTTCTTTAAGCCTTCCTTAGTGGGTTCTGAGTGGGGGAAAGAAGTATCACATAGGAGCTTGTGGTGAAGGAATCTGTTCTTACATCTGCAGGCGAGATATTTCTTTCTGCATATCCTAGCAGTATGGGAAAGTTTAAAACATAAATAACATCTATTAGATAACTTTATGGCATCTCTCCTCTCCTGAACACTTAAAGGGCAATTTTCAGACGAATGATCTGTTTCGGATTTATTGCCTTTACAACAAACTACACAGTTACTTCCGGGCTCTGAGTGATTCATCATCGCGTGGGATAATTTAAAATGAGTTTTGATCAGATGATTTTGTTTTTGGTTTGGTTGGCGCCATTCTTTTTCGAAATAGGAACCAGAAGGATTACTCATTGAAAAAGCATTTTCCCTACATTCAATTTCTTTTCGAATGAAAGTTATTAAATCCTTGATGTCAATTGCCTCATCTTTACGTTGGCGGTTATACTGTAGATTAATTTCTAGAGGGATTTTTTGCAATATTACGGGGAAAAGAAAATTGGAATAAGTTTCCGTATTAACATTAAGGGATTGAAGCGATCTAACCTGAGTTTCAATATTATCATGCAGCTTCCTTAAAGCGATAAGGTTATTTACTGATTTTACAGCTTCAAGTTGTAACAATTTGTTCATATGGGTATTTATAGCCAAATCCTTCCTTCTGAATCTTTGTTTTAATAATTCAATTGACGAATCGTGGTTCTCAATAGTTAGCGAAAATCCAGAGATTGCCGTTAGAGCAGTTCCACGCAGATAAGATTTTAAATACGTAAATTTTTCGATTTTACTTAACGATTCGTTATTGTGGATTGCTACTTCCAATGAATTATAAAAATTTAACCATTCACTGCAATCACCGTTAAATGTACAAATAGTAATCTGAGGTAACTTAACGTTACTTTCGGTTTTATAGGGTATTACATTCGTTTCCGTTACCCCAACGGCATGTTCCGTGTTTTGATTTGTCTGCAAGATGTTTGACGTTCTTTCTAATGAACTAATACATCTATCCAGTCTAGATTTAAGGACGATTCCTGTTTCCCGATACTTTTCACTATCTGTAACCTCCTTTTCGATTTCACTAATATTAACAACTTTTTCAACCTGGAGATCTAATCCTTTAACTCGTTTATTTTTTCAATTAATTGACATCTTAATTCACACAGGTCACCTAGTTTAACTTCTTTATTTAAGTTTTCGCCCACCGGAGTTTCAATACCAGTGTTTATTTTAGTTGTCAACCTAGTGAAAAGAGATCTAGTTGTGGTGCGCTTTGCTTTTAGCCTTTCCAAATCCATATTTCATTTATACTATTCAATAAAGTAATTGAATTGATAAAGTACCTACCTCGATCCGTAAGGGCTGGCTGTTTATCCGTTATGCTACAATTCCGACTGCTTGGTATATGCACTTTTAAGTCATTTAATCACGTCCGGGGTCACCAGAATGTTAAAAGTGCCCTGCAGTAATTTATCCAGATAACGGAGCCAGCATCACACAAAAGGCTTTATTTGGACATCAACACAAACACACGCACACAGGACGAATCACAGGAACAACAGGTACACAGAAAAGAAAGAAGTACGTCTGGCCTCTTCGGCCCCGAGGTTACATCTACTAGAGAAGGGAAAAAGATTCCCCTTTACAATTTCCGGTAGGGATTAAATCTCTAACACAGATATATATGGCAACTTATATAAAATTCTATTTGAATACCTTTAAGATTTAGAAAGATGTCGGCATTGCAGCGACCGGAATTTCTGTTTCTCTCTGAGAGAAACAAAATGATGAGGGTTCTTGCGCAAACTAATAATTTTTAAACTTGAATCTTCGAACAGTAATATTGAATTGTATGGAAGTTGAATATTCTGAATGCTCATGTATACTTATAAATTAAATACATAATTGAAATTACAGTTCTATTCGAAGATTGAAGTTTAAAAAATATCAATTGTTGGAAAAGCGCACAGCAAACACAACCATTCGTGAAAATTACGAACCATTATCAGCTTTCTGTGAAAAGGGGTTGAGCCCAAATCGTTTTTTCCCTTCGTCACTTTTTGGTCTGATCCCTAAATACCTTCGTTATCAAATCTTCACTGTAAAATGTGAACTTCGACTGCTGTATGTCCCATGACTCTCCACAACTTATTGCGAACCATTTTATTCATATTAACTCCAAATTTTTAACTTTTGGACATGAGTGTACTGCCTGTTCTAATCAACATAATTATGGTGGTAGAACACTAAAATAATGCCACCTGTTTCCGTTGGAAAGTCAGAATTTTATTTTTAGGTAACAGTGAAAAGTTAAATGTTATTGTATGTATTGTATTAAATGTAGCATTTGTTTAGTAAAATTTTAAGAGTAAATAACTGAAATCAAAAATGTAATACAGTAAATTTTGTTTGAAAAATATTTTGAATTAGTTTCTTTTTAACTGCAATTTCTTTATTGGCCTTTTCCATCATTAACCTTTAACGCCTAAGGGGGCATTGAGTTGCATACTTTGCCTTCAAAACAAATATGATACAATTTTTTTATTCAAAAAATTTAGACAGGAATTTACTGAAATCGTTACTACTTTTTTTGGTTGCTAATCAAAGTAATTATGTAGTCTTTTAAGGAATTTATTCTACGAATGCTACGTGAAAAGTACAATACGCATCTAATTAATTTTTGGAGGGCAAAGGTTTAATTTTCCTAGAAAATCAACCAAGGGATATTTGTATTGCATTATTGATAATATTAAATAAGTAAAGAATAAAACTTTAGCAAATATTAAAGATTTTAGAAATTAATTTCGAAATCCCGTTAATTTCAGCTCCAAAACTACGAGTGATTTCTCATGCCTTTAATGCCTAGTGATTTCTCTTCTAGACAATACTGAAATCACTTCATCTTTATCTTTTGTTAAATTTTTTCTTAGCTTATTCCTTGAGTAATTTTAGGATTTTTAATTATTCAATTCTATTGATTCTTCTCTTAGGTAAAATCTGGTCATGATTGCCTTTGATAAAAGACGTGATGTACTTATATGAACCATTCACTTGTTTTTCTACAACCAAAGAAGTTGAGGTATGTTGTGTTTATTGCCTTAGTTTAGTTAAAGGTCTATAACTTTGAGAGAAATTTCTGAAGAGTTTATTTTAAATAAATCTGCTTTTTGATATTTTAAGTCCATCACTTCCAGACCAAAATTAGAGACTTCAATAATTCAAAAGACATTTTTCTCGAAGAACAAATCTCAGTGAACGGAAACGAAACTAAAAAAACAATGCATAATGTAAACGCTTAATTGGGACAAAATTCTGCTTTATTTTGACTGTAGAAAATGCATTTCCAAGTAAGGTCTACCCGATTCTCAAGTCATACTAAACTATTGTCATTTACGTGGACGGAGGTTACGTTTATGTATGTTTAGGCATTTTATTGGAGCTCGCTAGTCTGTCATTTTTCGTTGCCCATGAAAGAAACAGGAGTAAGTTTTGTATACTGTTACCATTACACCGCTTGCGTATGTAGCTTACAAATATACTTGTGTTTCGTTTGCTTTATAGTCCTTGTCAAGATGCAAAGAAAGGATTTTGTACTTTCACGTTAAATTGCTTTGCTGAATAAAATTAAAAGTCAGCAATTTAATACGAGTCATCGTATGCTTGGTGAGATAACTGGTGTTCCTCGTGCAAGCCAATGTTTTTAACAGTTTCCGTGTGTTTTCATTTCTTGCCAACTAATTTCTTATGATATTGAGTTGTAATGTGACGCTTGCATTCATTGAGTTGTTTTATGGATGTGACGCTTGCATTCATTGAGTTGTTTTATGGATGTGACATTTGTTGCATGTAAAACATATCGCTAAGCTAAATGAGCGCGGAACTGAGGATCGTCTACATCTGGAAAACAAGAGGAAGAAATGGATTTAGATTTTTTTTTTTTATGGCACAAAAGCCAGTAATTGCTGTACTGTGGCAAACGCATGGTTCGGAAGGCTTTCATGGAACCTATAAAATTTAAAAGAAAAAGAAATTTCCCTAAAATTTTTGCAAGAGATTTTTGTTTTGTATTTCAATATGGCTATGATTTGATTTGTCGAATTAACTTGATCAAATATATGGATATTTGTTCTGTGGGAAATTGGCGACGATTACTTGAATTGCATGCGATATCATCGATTCAATTTTGAATTTTTATGTGCCAGAAAAGAATCTTCGGTCACTGTCGAATGTAAATAAATACTCAAATAACTACTAAGGAATGAAGAAGAAAAGAGAATGTGTTTAATATATACAGAATGATTCAAAATGGCATGGACAGAATGAAGGGGTATATTTGGTGCACGGAAACAAACAAACGGGGGCGCTGTACTGAACCTCTGATGTTTCGAAGCCAATGTTAAGTCAATGGGGAAGTTTTCTGATGATTTCTAATTCGCATTTAAATATTTTGAGAGAATTTTTTCTGCATAAGATTCTTCACAAGTTAAGAAATTACGCGCGTTTTTTAATTTTTAGTTTTCTCTTAAAATTTAATTTTAAATGGAAGTTAAATTTCTGAACTGAAAAAAAGAGGAGCTTTTTTTAAACTCTTTATAAGTACTCGAGATCAAATAATAACGCAATATGAAAAAATACGCGGCATTCTTGAATCTTAGGGCTTTTCAGAGATACTTTTTACTTAATTTTACGTAAATTAGGATAAGAGTAATTATCGAAGAAAAATGGGGAAAATTTGTAAAAATCGAAGCATTTCTCCCGAAACCACGCATCCGCCGGCAGTAGGGTTGGCGATAGGGAAAGCAGTCTGGGGAGAGTCTCGGGGTGATAGAACCCATGTGTTTGGGGAGAGGGGACGACAGTAATTTATGGTTTAATGTCCAAAAACGTTTCTTATGTCTCTTTCGGCTAACAGATCCAAGACTTCAGATAGACAAGGTTTTGAGCTTTGCGACGCGACTTTTTGGAATTATCTGTATTGATCATGGACTTAAGTTCAGCTATATTTGGAAATATTTCATATATATAATATAAAGCATAAAATACATATGTCTGTCTGTCGGTCTCGAGAACTCCTACCGTAGCGACATGAAATTTGCACACGACATTCTAGAGCACATTTCTAGGTCAACGGTGCTATTTTCAACTTTCAGAGTTAATTAGTTCTTAAGATATTTAGTTAAATAATGAAAGTTAGCCGCTGTTAAGCCTAATGCTTAGACGTTTTTTGCCAATAACTTCTGAAATGTTTATTAGACAACAATTATTTAAAGGTTTAAAAATATATATTTAACGCAATTTCTAACAATACTTTTTATTCTTATAGAAATAAATTCAAGCCAATTTGCTGTTTCGCGCGCCAGTGTTAAAGTTAATATAAGAAAATATTGTTTTCTTTGAGCATAAACAAGAAAGTAGACTTTTCACTTCCGGTTGTCGTAACATTTGCAGCTTTTAATGCGGTTACACAGTTATGCAATGACGTTAGTGAATGCTCTCGATGTTTTCTTCAATTTTCACAAATTTTTAACTCATCCTAATGAGTGTGTGCTAAGCCTTCAAGGCTACTTAGTCCAATTCCTATCGTAGGAAGAGGAAAAAGGGAGGGAAAAAAAGATGTTCTAACGGTCTATCTGTCGCAAGAACTCCTCCTAAACAATGAATAGTCTTGACATGAAATTTGCACATGTCATTCTAGGGTCCGTTCCAAGATTAATTCTACTTTTTCAAACTTTCAAAAAAATTACTTCTTAAGATATTTAATTAAATAACGAAAAGTAAGCCAATTTCCGGCGTTTTATCTCAGTTTTTCGCCAATAATTTCAGAAAAATATGTTGCGCGTAGATTATTTACATATCATCTTAAAGAGCAGAAAATTATCTTTTTAATGATTTCAACTTAAATTATATGCGTACTTTTTCTTAATTTAATAATCATTTTAAATTTATTTCATACACAATTTGTAACAGTGCTTTCTGTTATTGTAATTAAATTCAAACCATTGATCGTTTTATCAAATCCTTCATTCCGGTATTTTTACCATAGTGAAAGTTATGATAAAAAATATTGTTTTCTTTGAAATGTTAATAGAAAAGGCAGAAATTTTATTTGGCTTTTATTTCATAGCATATACCTCTTTCAATATGTTTACACCACAACACAATGATGTTAATTACTCTCTTTCCGCGATGCTTCATTTAATTTTACAAATTTTTTAATGTTGATAATGAGTGTGTAAAATACTTCAAGATTGTTGAGCCCACTTCCTACCGGAGGGAGAGAGCCTAAGGAGAAAAAGAAAGAACACTTTGCGGTTTTTCCGGTCCGGCCCTGCCCTGCCCTGAAATCAAATTCTGAAAGCATACTCTTTTATATCAGTATGATTTTAGAATTATTAACTTCACATTTGAACTAACACACATTTGGACATGTAACTCATATTCAAAACTGTATAACATACATGTTAAAATTGTTGAGTGATTGTATAATTCTGCTGGCTGAGTGGCTAAGGCGACTGGCTATGAGGTGGGTTGTCGGGGGTTCGAATCCGAGGTTTGCCTACGTACTCTGTTTTTGCTATAATTTGCAATGAGTTTGACGCAACAAGCTTGCTGCAAGTTCGACGCGTAGTGACTAAATCGTTTACAATAATTTGTTTCAAGCTTGCACTCTTGCCGTGTCAAACTTGCTGCAAGCTTGCAGATTTTCAGAGCAAGATTGCTGCAGCTTTGCTGCAAACTAAAATTGCTATCTGGGAACAGACCGTCAAAGCTTGTCCCATCTATGGATGGAAGAAAGGTGTAAGCGGCTAACTGCCTCTAATTTTGACTTTGCAATAGGCTGCCTCATACGAAATGAGATAATATTATAAAAAGGATTTTGTACAGTAATTTCGAATCTAGCGGCATGAAATACGGCAAAAAAACACGAAAAAGATGCTATAGATGAACTGAAAAAGATGGGCATTAAATTAAAGTCTAGTGGGCTATTTATCGACCAAAATCTACCATTTTTAGCTACAACACCAGACGGACTCATCGACGATAATAGAACGGCTGAAATAAAATGTCCCTCATCTTGTAGTGACCTCACTCCGGAGGAGAGTATACTGAAAAGAAAAATTACGTTTTGGACTATTGGCAAAAAAATAATAAAATAAAAGGTATTAACTTTAAACACTTATATTATTTCCAAATTCAGGGTCAGTTACACATTTCCAAAAGGAAATATTGCTGATTTGTTGTCTGAACGCCACATGGAATAAAATTGGAAAGGATCGATATAGGCGATGAATTCTGGGCAGCACAGATGGAAAATAAGCTCACAAAATTTTATTTTGACTGTTTATTACCAGAGCTCATCGACCCAATATATCCTCGCTCCTTGCCATTCCGAAACCCGCAATATATTTTAGACACCCAAAAATTAAGAGGAGAAAAAAAATTGTAACTAAAAAAATGCAAGGAAATGTATATATGCGTAGAATGTAAATATGAAGAAAATGCAAATATGTACGTATTATTTTAATATGATTCTATGATGTATTATTTTAATGTTTCCTTTTTCAGAAGAAAGTTTCTTTAACTTTTTAAACAGATCTTTCAGGAAAAATCTTCTATTTAAATTACTTTTTCTCGGTTCTGAATTTTAAAGGGAAAGATATTAGTCGATCTATATTTGTTAAAAACCCATCATTCGATAATATTAGAAAAGAAATTATTCTAAATCCATTATAAAACTGATAAATGCATTCTCTTTAAAAATCCAAATTCCGGTCACATTATTATAGCCGAAGTTTGTGTATGGGGTGAATCGTAGCCGTCGCGAAAGCTGCGGGGAGAGAGGGAACTCCATCCCTTTAGGCAGTCCAGGTGCAGGTTGACAGCTAACAAAGCACTTGTGTCCTTAGTTTCAACCAATTACCTTCTCCTCAACTTCGAAAACTATCCCTCCTCTGATTGAATGCTCTTTTGTCAATCATGTCAGCATAGCACATGCCTTCCTGCCATGCCAGGAAAATGGGTTCAGCGCCACCTTAAGATAATCGATAATACATGGACGACAAGCAAGAATCAATTAGCAGCACTTTATTTCCGCACAAATTACACATTTAAGAGCATCAATATTGCAAGAGATTCTCAAATTTTACCCAGACGTACTACGACACTCTGAGCATTGACGCTGCTTCGAATACAGACGTTCCCAAAAATTTCTTGTGTATCTGGGATGCATCTTGCTATAGTACGATTCTTCCTGGCATATCTTCGTCAAATGAAACACGACACTCGTACAAAAGTGCTTTTTTAAAAAGTTAGAATTATTACTCTTGCGGAACTGGACTGAGGACGGCTCGTTTTTCTCATTCCATGTTCTCCTAACAACGCTATCTATTGGTTCTAGTTAGCGTTTGTGACTTTAAGTTCTTATGAGATTATTGTTTGTTTACATCATATGCCTTTTCGTTTTATCGACATTATTTTGAATCACCCTGCATACGATGAGGTAATACATGCAAATAAAACTTTCCATATAAAAACATATATAATCACATACGCATTTTTATACAAGAAACAGTCCAAAGCAGAATGATTAAAACATGTATGTAAACACAAATAAATGTACTCAGTGGCAAATAAATGTACTCAGCATGTATGTAAATGCCCTCCTTGATTAAAATTTATAAAACCACGTATGCACAAAGAATATTCGGAAGACTGCCTGTAAATATACGCTGTATCAACAGCAGTGCCAATAATTAATACAGCGAAATTATTTTCTTCGAATGCCATAAAGGTTCATTTGTTTTGAATGATGTTGTGGAAATGACAGAACCGTGCTAAATTAAACTTTTTTTTTTAGTTAATAACAAATTCTTTCTAATTTAGTATATGCCAACTTGTAAATTCTAGCATTTGAATATCTGTATCTGAAATACTTTAATTTGCACTTCAAACTTTCGTTAGATTCAAGCTAAAATGTTCGACTTTGTTGTCATTAAACCGTGAATTCTACCGATCAGGCTATTTTAATTCCCGTATTAATTCCGCATGTCTGTATAAATGCTCGTGTTTTCGATGTAGCAATGGTATTAATTTATAAATTATTAGTCGTATTATTTTCATCTTGTTATTTTTGTATTAATTTGTTTTATTTATATAAAATATTTAATCTTGTTTTTGCTTTATTTTTTAGCTCTACAATTAGAAATGTTTTCATTTGTTATAAAAATGAAAATATTCCCAATAATAGTGATGCAATTCAACGGAATACAATATTAGTGAAATTTTATGGCTGTAATGACTTTAGAAACGCTCAAATTCACATATTTAGAATAATTCCAGATATAGTGGGCTGGTGTTTTTACGAACTCATTCCGACCACTAAAAAAGTTCTTAAAGTTGATAATTTTCTTGAATTAAAATGTCATTGAAATTAAGTGAGTTCTTTAAAACGTTCATTTCGTAAATTAGAGATTTAAAAACAATGTGTACCGAATGTTATGTTGAAGATTGTTATTATTTTCAATATTGTTCCAGTTTTGTGAAAATCTAACATTTGTCAATGGTGGTATGATGCTTTTTGTAATATTTTCCACTAAGCTCTCTTTTTAAAAAATTTCAGGGATGTTTATATGTAACTCTCGTATCCCTTTACACGTTTCTGAATATATTTCTAATTATTTATCGCTCCGTTATATGTATGTTATATGTACCTTTGTTAGTATCGGTGAGAATTGTTTTCGATGTTTCCAAATCACTAAATAAGACTTTCGTACTATCAGTGGCGGCAATTAGGTGGCAAAATTGGGGGTGGGTACAAACATTTTATAGACACCTAAAAGTACCGTAGAGTATAGAGGGTAGATAACGAAATTTAAAAATTTAGTAACAAAATTAGCTAGTTTTCCCGGATCCAATTGTTTTTTTATATAATTCCTACTTTTAGGCAGCTAAAATGAAATAAAAATTTAATTTTTTTCCACAAAAAGTAGGGGACGACTGCCCCCGAGTCACCGCCACTGCGTACTATTAATATTCATACTTGCTTCCTCCCTCCTTATATTTTTAGCATGTTACGATAAAATTTCATTATCAGAACTAAGATTTTTGAATGTATTTTTTTTCTTCTCTGAAGTATTTATATTTTACTGATTCCATTATTTTTCACAATAGCCAGTCATTATTTTAAACAATATCGATCAGCATGAATTCTCAAATAGAAATGGATATAGATTTCAAAAGAAAAAAATGATAATAGATCATTAGATTTTAAAGCAAAATGGATTTGATAGATCAGAAGCGATAGATTCATTGATACTAGTGGAGCGACAAATCGAAAGGAACAGGAAGAAAACTGTTTATCAAATGTAAATTTAGGCTCTAGGTTTCGAATGACCCAGTTGCGAAGGTTCCTTCTTTGTATAGATAAGACAGTAAAAATAAGTTGGCAGTCTAACCATTATCCACCTCTCTGATATGACTAAATATATGAAGCAATAATAATATTTTCACACCTGAAATAACGGTATTATATAATATCTGATTTGTAGATAGAAAAAAAAAATAAACCAAAGCATCTTTAGAGATATAATTTCACATCTTAACTTTAGCTTTTTTATTCGAGTTAACGGAACGTATTTTGGCAGAATAAATCAATAAATAAGCATTCCCTGATTTTCTTTTCTCAGATTTCAGTATAAGTTTTAATTCTACGTTTTGGAAATTATCTTGTATTTTTAAAAGGCGACGAGTGAAAAATATAATAAAATAGAGAGTGCTTTAAATATAGCTGAATATTAAAAGTAGGCTGGTTAAATATTACTGAATACTGGTAGGAGGCATCTGTAATGGAAAAAACGAAAATTTATGGAACATTTCATTGTTAGTAGATTTATTTAGTTTTGAACAAACCGACAAATTTAATATCAAATTATATTTAATTCATTTACAAATTATTTATTAGCTAGGAAAATGAAATTAAAATTTGCAGTCCTTTGCTAAATCCTTTACTTTTTTCGCCTACTGTACTGAACATAGATGATACTTCATGTTAGCTTCATCCACCATATTTTCCATTTATTGATAAATATGAGCGTCGCATTTTGTTTGTAAAGATGATGGTTGCAACAGTATGACGCGATGTGATGATCGGAGAACCTGGAAAATTTTAAGTTTATTTAAATCATTCTAGTCATTTTCCTTGTTATTAAACTTAAATTCATGTCGCATATTGTCCATTCAATTTAACACCCCAGGAAGCAAATAAAAAAATTTTAATATTTCAAGCCACGAAGTGTGTACCTGTTCCTTTTTGTTACCACGTGAACGGGAATTTCTGTTTCAGCGTAGCTCACCTAATACAAAAATGTCGTATGAAGATATTTGTAATTTTGAACATTTCCCATGTATCTGTTCAGTACAGATATTTATCCATCCACGAATTTAAAAAACATGATTTGAAAACAACATAAGAAACACAAAGAAAATGACACAATTTTTATGCACTTTTCATCTTTTGTTGTCATGCATTTGGTCGACCTGCATTAATTGGTATCTGGTACTGCTTGGCGTCTCCATATTTAAAACCGTTGAGTAATTACTAATGTTAAAATCAGGAAGGTCTCTTTTGGCAGTAATCAATAAGATTTGGTATAATATTACAAGAAAAGTACAAGATAAAAATCATTGTCTGCTATATATATACATCTTCGCTGCTTGAGAGATATTGGATCAAAAGTGTGTGCTATTAGCCCTTAACAGTTTTCTCTACAATCTAAATCGATTACATATTGTTTAGTGAATTTGTCGTCATTTTGGTTCGACTAACAATCCAGAGAACACCTGAGACGTTTGATTTAAATTTAAAAATGCGATAATTCGATACATAAATGACCTCGAGAAAATCAGTTAAGAGGTTAAATGTCTGCAGTCATATGTAATAGGTTTTGCTTTACTTTGTTAAATCTGTGAAAACATATTTATATTTGATCTTTCAATTGGCTTCTCGTAAAAAATGTGTATTATATTGAAATTTCTAAAAATATTTGAAAGAAATACGGTATAAAAACACCGAGTTCAGACATTTTTGCGATGTTAAAATTATATTTAAACAAATTAGTATCTTTCCCTCTTCCCACACCCCAAAATGTCTATTATTTTATGGCGTTCTCAAGATACAAGTTGTGAATATAAATTTGGATGATAATAATTATTAGTGTTTATTATATTTAACAGTTTGATTATTATTCTTATATTACTATTATTGCATCTTGTATGCATTGTTATCTAGATGAAAATTTTTGAAACAGCAATCCAACACTCTGTTTTTAAATTCGTATTATCGAATTTATTACTCGAATTAAATTTGCAAGTTCCTCCTAAAGGCATTCTTTTAGATGTTTTCAACTTGATACATTTTTCTTCTTGTTAATGCCAACATTCATATTTATTGAACTGACCACCTCACTCACAAAACTTAATGCATTTTTCCATTCCATTTTAATTAGTATAATAATTATCATTATCATTCTAGTCTTTACGCCGTACTATGATATTTTATGAAAATAAAATATGCTGAATAGATCAGTTGATGTTTATATTGCTGAGAGAAATACAGGGTGTACATACTAAATGAATATCCCAACTTTGCAGGGTTATTAAAAGAAAACAAAACAAAGTTCAATCTTGTTGTTCATAGGAAATCAAAAATAACAGTTGAAAGTTTAAATTCAACACAGTTATAAGTGTTCAATGTGAACCCGCCTCCAGAAACACGAACGATATCGAGGCGGCGAACGACACCAAACATGCTGAAAAGAGTGTGGGATGAGTTATCGTACCGCCTCGATATCGTTCGTGTTTCTGGAGGCGGGTTCACATTGAACACTTATGACTGTGTTGAATTTAAACTTTCAACTGTTATTTTTGATTTCCGATGAGCAACAAGATTGAACTTTGTTTTGTTTTCTTTTAATAGCCCTGCAAAGTTGGGATATTCATTTATGTACACCCTGTAGAATAGAGATTTGTGAATTGTACCTTAAATATTTCAAGTCAAAAATGCGAACTGGCAGCGATTATTCAACTTTTTGAATGACAAGAAATACAGTCGAGTCATTGCCTTTACCTCACACCCATCAATTCGTCTCAACTCTAGCATGATGATTTACAGGATGTTCACCTGCCATTAGGGCAAGACAATTTATTCTTTACCCTTCCGCGCGCTATATTGCTATTATTTAAGATAAAGGAATGCTATATTAGGAGATAATGATAGTCAAAAACTACTCTGGGTACGAATGGAGGGCTGAGAGATTACAGGGAAGGAGAGACTTAAAGATGCTAATAGTCTGCTGATGACCCGGTCACATTCATAGATCCTGCATATTAAAAAAAAAAGCGTTTGTGACCTTATACTCAATTGAATGTTCAGTTCTGATACTTATAAATCTAGTGAAACATCCCTTATTTATTTTGCTAGAGAGGATGTGTAGAGGTCGTTCGATGAATATTAAATGAAACCAATCTTCCTCTTACAGCTGGAGAATTAAATGCGAATTCTACAACTTGACAGTTATTTTTTTTTTCATCATACAGTTTTAAAATATTTGACATGCACTTGTTTCTATAAAACTTATTGATAATAATATTTATAGAGGCAAATGGAGTGCCAGCCATTTTCATTTTTTTTTGTATGTATATTTAATTTTAGCAGGATTTTTACTTTATTTTCTGCTCTCTGCTTTTTAGCTAGGGAATGTTTTGAATATATTTTACGTCTTAAAATTCAAGTGTAGATAAACGATTTTGTGACTCTTTATTTATTTATGTTTCAAAACTTACTTGCTAAAATGGCAATTTAAATGTTAAGGTGCGAAAATTCCTTAAAAGTTATTGATCGATGTTGAATGATATATATATATATATATAACTTTAATTCATTTATTTATTAGGTTTTCTAATTTTACGATTTTTCTTGCTTATTTTCGAACTGTATAGTATATTCATGGAAAAAGATTTAATATATATATATATCGTACCATAAAGAGGTTTCGTGTCTTGTAAACATAATATTACTTATTAACAACATATTAGTTATTTAAGGTACACACTGCAGAATCTGCGAGTTGCACCTTCTAAAGCTATGAATTTTAAAAACTAAAGCTTAAAAACAATCAACTAGAAAAAGGAGAAAAAACAAATTTAAAAATAAATTTAACTTTAAACAGAAACAGCAAAATTTAAACAATAAAATTTAGACAATGTTTAAGTATCGCGCAATTGCAGCAGCATACAAAAAACAATAGAAATCAAAATCATTCAAAGAATACAAAAAACTAAGAAAAATACTCTGAGAGAATCGAATTAAACAAACAAGGAATCCATTCTAGTTCACTTTATCAAGGGCTAAGGACTATTTTTAAATGGATTCAAAATATTTGCGAAATTTTTCTGTAAGAAACTTGCATTACGCCAAATATAGCTTCTCTTATCCCGAAATTTCCTAACAAAAGACAAAGGAGATCAGTACCATCTAATAAACATTATTTTAAAAAGAAAAAGGAAAACCAAACACATATATAAAAACGCTAATAAGATAGATTTAAAAATATTAGCCTTCGAGTTGAATAACAACCTTCATAAAAATAAACTTACCCCGCGCTTAGAAGAGAGATAAAAATGTCAGCTTTACTTTAAAACTTTAAAAACTAACGTGTAGCTTAATTATTATTGCAACTCGAATTAATTATTTTTGTTTGCGTCTTGTGTAGGGTTTAGTTACTTCGCATTGTTTGCTTTAAAAAACAATTAACATTGCGTCAAACTGATACGTTGTATAACTTGCGAGTGTCACGGAAGATCTTTTATTGCTTGTTTTTCTCATCTAACGATATCTCTTTTCCTGATTAAAAAACGCATACAGCGATAAATCAAAACAGTTCGTTTTGGCCTCAAATAACTTAATTACAGAATGAATAATCGAAAGCATCGCTAGAATAAACTCGAAATCCACCATTATCAAGCGAATTCAATGAAAAATTTTTATGTTTAACATTGTTAACTTCATCCTCTCGAAATCAACACACGAACTTACACTTCACGCAAGTGTCTCATTAGTGTAGCACTAGAGCGAAAACTTGCGTGCCTCGAAAAAAGAAAAACAATCTTTTTAAAATACGATAGCAAACACCTAAAAATATCCTCAATAGAAAAAAAAATGCATCATTGTATACACTTTTTTCTTTCGTTTACGAAACTGACTGGTATTTTTTTGCACGTTTTGCTTCTGAATATTACACCTTAATCGTTAATAAATCGTTTTACAAACGTTAATAAATCCCGAATTTCGAAATTAGTAGGTGTTTTATTAAATTAAACCTCCCACTCAAGAAAACCTCGGAAAAAAGTTATAATTCCTTAACTTTCTTTGTACTTTCTGGGCCACATTTTTTGCGTTCTCCTGTATAAGTAAGTGGAGGTCTTGTCATTGTTTTCTAGATAATTTGACAAGGTGTCAAACGAAATCAAACGACAGCACCACAAGTACGCAAAATGATACGATAAAACTGCTCTTTATTTTCTAAGAGACCTTGCGTATGAGGTCGAAGTAGTGTATTCTCGCTTGGTGGCAAGTGATTTGAGAAAGTGTGCGATGCAACAGACGAGAGAGAGAGAGAGAAAAAACGAGTATAACCCTGAAGGGGTAGGACTGCGGGCAGAGGGAATGGCCGGCCTTGGCCAACTCTATCTAGAAGTCAAAGAGGGCCTCACCAGGGGAGGAAGGAAAAAAAAGTCAATTTCTTTGCTTGAAGGTTTCGTTATCAGTAATGATTAGATGTGTTGCATTCCCGGCGTGGGTTTTCTTTACTAACCAATAAACCCGTACTCATAACACGCATAGAAGAAAAGAAGGTTAGGAGTGAATAATACTAGAGTGTACTTGCATTCAGCGGCAGAACTCAATCAAAATAAAGTATTAACTTGTTTTAAAGGACAGATTTCAGTTATTTCATTTAATAGGTTTTCGATGGTGTACGGGCGATATGGGCGAACATTAAAATTTTTTTTCCCTCATTGTTACTGCAAGGAATATGATATGTGTCGTGTTTATTGTGCAATTTTGTTGTTTATTGCTGATATATTTTGAAATGTTATTCTTTTCTTTTTTTGAGAATTTTGTTGTGAATGAAATTAAATCAGAAATTCCCTTGTTACACTGGTAAAGAAAAACATTCGTGTTATTGATTTTGTACTTTTTTCAACGAAATTCTTAAATCTGTTACACATTGAAGGTATGTCAATAGTAATGCTCGTTATACGCTTGCGAGATGTGTATGGAATTTTAACTTTAATTCTAAATTTACGTGAAATGATTTGTGTTGCCTCTATTAATGTTACATTTTAGCTTATTGTCAATGGCCCCGGGGTGGGGAACCTGTGGCCTTACCAGTTATTTACAATTTGCATTGAAATAATATACTTGTCTGTAATATAATAATAATTACAGAACAATAATCTTTAAGATTCTGCTCTGCGGTCTTTTGCTCAACTGCCGAATCAGTACAAAAAGGTTCCCCACACCTGGTATAGTCCTATACAGCAATAGCCCTAATATAGCTTCAAGACGGGGCGCTAATATTACTAGTCATTCTGTCCACAAATCTAGCTTTATATGCTTCTATTTGTCTCTAAAAGAGGTAAGTTCAACTCTGAAAATGAGTTCATTTTATATTTCCTGAGTATCTTCCTTTCGTTATATAATATCCAAATTTATATGCTGTTAGTATGCCTTGTATTTTAATTATCTACTAGTGCACAGCAAGAATAGGAATTTATTACACTTGCGCAATATTGTTGTAGGGTGAACTACTATTCTAGAAAGAATGAGACACAGCACGTGCGCTATGAATTCATCAAAACAATTTTTCGTTTGGTATTTTATTCATTTAAAATTATTTCAACAAATACGCTGTCATTCACCTTATATAACATGTTATGTAAATGCATAAATATTAACCTAGAATGTTAATGAAAAATCCCAATTGCTTTAATTCGCCTAAAGTTGGATTTATTTTTAAATTTTTATCCACGGAAATGTGATGTGATATTTTTTTAAAGTCGAATTCTTTCAACCGATAGATAATTTAAACTACGAACAAAAGAGCTAAACTAGCTTTTTGCGTTAAATTCATTTATGCTTCTGGTATATAATAATATTCAGTTTTGTACCCGTTATTATTTGAGGTAAGCTTTGTTTCCTACATGTACTCGAGAAACATCCCATTCCATCATCTTTCTTGCTATATTTACTATCATTACCATTCGTTGTACCTTTCGCTCAATTGATTTTCAACTTTAATCATGTAACCTTTATAAGTTATATTATTTTTTGTGTGTAAAAGGAGGTCCCCAATGTAGGCGTAAATATATCCACAATTTTTTCATTCGTTGTTAACTTCAGATCATATAGAGTACGTTGTAGAACTTCAGCGCATTCTTGATCGCCACATCATACAAGAAAAGTTGCTGAATCCAGTGTATTCAAATCATATATATAGGAAAGAAAGCTCGACAAAGAAAGTTGACATCTGCGGAAGTGCTAGGATGTAGAGATCCTGAATACAGCGTAGATTTCCGATGTTGAAGATAAGTAAATGAAATTTAAAAGAGATAAAGTTATCAATTGCATAATTAATTAAAAATATGGCGTGTTTGGTAACTTTTAGTACCTATCCCTTTCGCCCCTCAATGATTTTCGTTTCAGTTATTTTGCATGGTTGATGATACACATATGTGCCATCAGGGACAAATGGGATATGATAAATATCTTGGATCAATCCTCTGTTTTGCTAATCCGTATTTATGCTGTATATGTGCATACAGTGATAATATGTTATAATAATCGTATCTGTGCTTCATATGCTCTAATGTATAATATCTGATAGTATAATTCATTATTTTTCCAGGAAGAAGATAAATAATCCTTGGAATGTGAAGTATTGAATAAAAACGAAGGGGCAAAAAATAAAACATGAAGATTGTTAACATGATATGGCCATGAAAATGATGACTTAAGTTGAATTACTCCAGTCAAAATTTTGCTTTAACGAGGACTGAGTTTTGAAGCTGAATTGAAGTAACAGAAATATTTTCAACTTACTCTTTTTGCAACTAAAAGCATTCTGTTAACCCATTAAAAATAAATTTTATTTCTTTTTATGTATGGCATATATAAACAGGGGTGGCTGGTACTACATAGGCACTGCGGAACTGCAGTACCTCCAACTTTCTTTTAATGTATAAATATAATCACCAATTTATTTAATTTTGCACGCGATATCTAAATTCATCAACAATATAGTAGCATTCCTTTTAGAGCTAGGAATATTCAAGTGAAACGTCACGAAAAATGTTATGCCTCTATTCGTGGAAAGAAAAATTCCAGAGAGTCCGGTTTCTACCGCTACGTACACGTACACACAATAACAAAGCGCATTCGTTCCATCCACAGTTTATGAAGGAAGAAAGGTACCGTCGGGAATACAGCACCTCCTTCCTTTCCAGAAATGGTAGAAGCGGGGGTTTAAACGTTTCTCTGCTGCCAATTTTTTTTTTCTTTTTTCGCGAGCCTGAATGTAAATTAAAAAAGATGAAGGATGATTATTGATAGATAAAATTTAATTAAAAATATTGTACTATTAAATATTTTCATAAATAAATACGAAAGTAACATTCCGACATGGGTATTTATTTAACCTTACAGTTTCCACATATTTTTATAGTCCAGCCGCAGTTGAGTAATACTTTGTAAACGAGAGTAAGGAATGCAAGAAAAATAACCTAAAACATTTATTTTGAAGTTTTAATTTTTAGTTAAAATGAATTGAAAATTGGTAACTTCTTTATTAAAACGTACCCACATTAATTTAAAAATATTCTTATTACTTTGGTATTGACTAATAGTTAAATTATTCAAAATTAATGAGAAAAGGCAAAATTTAAGTATGCCGAAAGGCATCACTGCGCAATATAAAATAAGTTACAGCACCCCCACGGCTACAATACACGAGCCGTCACTGTACACAAATTTCTTTGCTGTGTTTAGGTGCTATACAAACATATATGTATTAATTAAAGAATGAATATTCTGTGTTTAATACTGCACACTCATCTCTCTCTCATTATGCAAGAAAAATGATTTTTGCCTTATTGACCATTTTAATTGTTTCTAAAATACACTTTTGAATTTTAAATCCTATCTAGTTACTTTTTTTAATACTACATCTTATTAACCCTTTCAGTCCCAAGCATAGAATTATTCATTCTAAAATTCTGAAATTTGGGAAATGTACTCATTTTGGGCCTAAGATGAAATTTCAAAAGGAAAAAAAAAAAAATAAGAAAGGGGGGAAAATAAGAAGAAAGGAAAAAAAATATATAAATAAAACGGAACATTAAAAAAATTAATATTAAAAAAAACAGCTGAAATAAAATACTTTAACATATTTTAAAATAATAAGAATGAAATTGTACCTGCAATTTCATTTAAATTATGTTGTTATTATTATTATTAATCCACCGGGAGGGAAGCGACCAGATAAGGTTTACGGTTATACAAAACCCTCTCAGCGTAAAGATGAAATACAAATGAAAAGGGAAAAAAATTAAAACAACAAAATAATAAATGCAAAAAGTAAACTGAAACAGTCTGCAGTGAAAGTCTTAATTGCTGTTGGAAGCGAGAAAAGTCTTTCTTAATCCATGATTGACTTTTTTCGCTGAATGAAGTAAAGTTCAAAAAGGCAATTTTTGAATTGATAAAATCTATAGTGCAGCCATTTATTGGTAAGAATAAAAAATATATTTGAAAAGAGGAAAATGCAAAGAATTTAATGATGTCCATTTGGTATCAGAGGTTGGTTTAGATGCCGAACAAAAAAATAGTGAAAATGATGATTCCAGATGGCATCACTGGGATTGAAAGGTTTAACAAATGTCAGTAAACTTTATTTTTATAGTCTTATTGGAAAGATTATTCCTATTTGCAGGATCGAATTAAGCCCTCTAGGGCCCTTAGGCATTGTAAATCTCAGGGGCGCATCTTTTGTCTTCCCAACTTCTAAAATCAGATATTTTTGTATTGATTTTCATTTAATCTCTATATATGCAATTTCAAGTAGCAAATTTCGGGAAGCTGAAGCAGCAAAACATTTTATTGTGTATCACTTTCAAGAGAGCTGGTTTCAGTATATTGCAATTAAAAAATGCAAAATTAAAATTTTAATTTTATACAGATTAATAAAAAATGCCAAAACTTTTTTAACACAATCTAAATACTATCTAAGCAACATATACTATTTTTAGAAATTATAAAACAACATCATATAAAACTTACAAAAGGTATTAATTAGGCTTGTTGTTAGAATAATGTTTCAAAATTTAAACGATTCTTGATTTTAATTTGAATAAGTTCGAGTGCACGGCCTTTTTATATTAAATGAAAGCACAAAATTAAATTACTTTGAAAGCACCGCAAAAAATCTCAAGGTCCCTAGCCAATTGCCTACTTTGCCTATTTAATAATCTGGTCCTGTCTATTTGCTCAATTTACACAATGAGGTTTTTTGTCTTTTCGTGAATTCTAAGTATTCATGCTGTTTTGCTTTCTTTAATGATAGTTTGTATATTTTGTAATGATTGAGTTTACAATTCAGGATAAAATGTTAGAATTAATCGATTGTGCAAATTATTTTGTTTTATCTTTATGTCTTTTCACCTATTAATTTGTGTGTATACGTTTGAAAATATGTATGCATTTTTATGCATTAACCTTTGCGATATTTGCAATATTGCGATATACCATGATCTAGATCATGATAACATGTAAAAGGTTTTTATATAAAAACAGTAATAAGTAAGTGCTGGTAAACGGTTATATTTATTGAAGATGCTAATAACATTTAATACTGAAATGGATTAAAACCGTTTACTGCCACTTTTTTAGCAGTACGTGCTGTAACTTCAGTGGCGGCTCGTCCATTAGGGCTGCAGAACTGCAGCACCACCTGAAATTATTTTTTAAACTTCTATTTTTCGTTTTTAATCTTATTTGCTTACTTTTCAACTCTCAGAGTTCAATGACTTACGAAAATGCAATAAAAGCATTAAAAAATTGAGAAAAAGGCGTAAAATGAATCCAAACGAAGAGAGACGCAGGTCTCAGCTGCAAAGTAATCTTCCCCCCGAAATCCGTTCACTGAGCAGAAAATCCGGAGTGAAAAGGCGACTCTTTCTTCCTTTAACTTAGACGGGCTATGGGCCAACTGAACGAAAAAAAGATAATCTTTTTAATAATTTTTTCTTTTTTTCCTCACTCTCACACAAGTTGCAATCTCATTGCCTGTTTTTGAGTTTCGCTTTCTTTTCGTGTTGCGACGACAGATTCAAGCAAATAATACTCTTCCAAAACTTTCAAATTTTTAGAGTAGTTCAGTAAAAAAATGTATTTAACATGTTTTAGCTTAAAAATAAATTTTCTGTGTATGAGTTATTTGATATTCATTTTTGAAAGAGTGTTATCGAGTGAACTGGCCAAGGAGGGAAGTGTATATGTGGAGCTCCGATTATTATTATTATTCGTCAGAGGAATCGTCACATCAACATTTACTTTAATTTTTGTTAGTAAAACTAATAGAAAATGTCATATACTGGTTATTTACTTTGTTTGAAAAGCAGGAAATTTCACATCTGGATTTGGAATTAAAAAATTTGGCCTACTTAGAGATAAAAGTAGCTTTTAAAATTGTATTCTCTTGATAAACTTTTTTTTTCCATCCCTCCTCGTTTCTGAGCTCACGAGCCGTCACTGTGTAACTTTCTATTTCCAGTCCTTGTTTAAAGTGTTCGGGTGAGAAAATTCTTGTGTTACAATTCATTAAAATTTTGTTTCTGAAATAATCATAATGTACTTCATATTTAACTAGGTTTAATCTGACAATTTAAGCATCTTACGTGCATTTAAAGTAGTACAATTGTCCGAGGTTTTAAGGTAAAATTCTTTTAAAAGATTGTACTGTTGCACTGCCATGTACTCATTCTACACCATATTTAAAGAAATGTACGTACATATACGTTTCCGTACAACTCATTATGGCGCAATAAATCTTCTGTAGCTCATCCCACAAGAGGGGGTTGTGTAGGTTTGCTAGAACTTCTGGCTCTTAGCAAGTATATTTGGCGAGCAGACAGAAAAAAAAGAGAAAGTTTCTCTGGACGTGATAAGTGTTTGATGTTTCAGAGTCTCTTAAATATTTCTGAGAGAACTTTCATGAATTATTTAACATATTAATGAAATATTATCGGACAGCTTAAATGTATTGAAATTCTTAATATGGATAGTTTTCTCCTTAATTTTTATGAAAATACAAAGGAAAAACTAAATCATTTGAAATCATGTTAGTGAATGTGAATAAGTGATTAAAACAAAAAAATAAAACCTTCATATTTTTCATAAAAAAATATATGCTCTTTAATATTAACTATTCATATTTTTATATAATATTAGCTGGTTTCGGCGACCATAATTTTAATAGCATTAATTTCGTTCTATAAACTAACTACAATTTAATTATGAATTCATATAATTTTTAGTAAGGAAAGCGCAAAACATCTCTACTAGTAATAAAAGCATATGTGTGTGTGTGTGTTTGTTGGTGCTCTATATGACAGACTGACAAACTTAGAGCTATCAATTTTCGCACAGATATACTCTGAAAAGTGGGAATATGCACCACAGAGAGGCATTTAAAAATATTAATTAATTAAAGATTAAGCAAAATTGTGGCGTTTTTCCTTCATAATTTCCGTAAATATTATCACACATATTTGAATCATCTGAAATTAAAAAAAAATTATCTTGTTAATGATTTTAATAAATTTCCAAATATATTTTTTACATAATTTTCAACAACACTTTTCCTTGTTGTACTGAAATTCAAACCATTTTCATTTTTCATAAAAATATTTAATAATCTTGTTTCTTCTTCTATTATTGAAGGCTAAGATAATATTCAAATGGATTTTACTTTTTCGTTTCATTAATTTTCCTGTGAAATATTAAACAGATCCTCTAAGATAATAAGCATTTTAATAAATATATTCAGTAACCTCAAAGGTCATGGTTCTTAATGTTTAATTATATATTTATATATTTTAATTTAGCTATGCTTCTGGATGTAAAATGTGCCGCATCATTTTTATGATGAAATCAAATGCATATTTTGCATAATGAGATCTCTACTAATAATAAAGGAGAATGAGGTGTGTGTGTTTCTGTATGTCTGTCTGTGTCTCGAGACTCTACAAGGCACAATCATCGCTGGCGTGTATTTAAAGAAAGCAATATAAGCTCAGTCTATATTAAATGGTAAATATTTGATAAAGATTATAAAAATATTCGAAATCTCCCAATATTTATGTCATTCAAAATCGCTTTAAATATTTAGTGCTTTATCAAGACGTATGGTTAGTCTTGTAATTGACTGAATTCCTTACTTTAAACAGGGCTGGAGCCAGTGGGGTGTCCCGAGGGCCAGAGCCCCCCTGTCAGGGATGCTGTACCCCCTCCGTCGGGGCAAATATTTGTACCCCGTTCATGCTGTGGGCTATTCAGGTAGTAGATAAATAAAGACCTGGCAACAATTTGAGAGGGTCATCATTATACCCTCCCCTTGTACAGCAAGTCGTGCCTCCCTGTCGGGCGGACTCTAACGCCACTCATGACTTTAAACCTTACTGCAATGGCTTAAAGTATTAATTGCATTCATGAATTTATAGAATTTTAATTTTAAGTTTTTGAATATCTAGCCTCCTTTCGAAAATTAGTTTTTTAAAGGTTTTCGTAACTTTATATATTTTGAATGTATTTAGTTCCAGTGCATTTAAAGTAGTTATTTATAAATATCATTAAAACTACAACATTTTTTTTTTCAGATGGTGTTTCTGTGTGATCTAACTTAGAAGAATTGCTGATTGCGAGCCAACTACAGTTCCAGTAACAAAATGCTTGGAATAATGTGTTATGTTTATTAATGATGGCATATTATGAATAAGAAAAAGGAATTTTAATCCAGTTACTAAAATCTAACTATTTCTCATACAAGTATCCTATATGTCAGTTATTTTCATGCAGGTGTGTAATTTGTTAGATTACTTAATAATGATACAATATATCATGCAAACTATGTATTGACGGGGGGCGCCAGAGGGGGGCAAGGCCCCCCTTCTTGAGGGTGTGCCCCCCGTCAGGGAAAATTTTTATACGGGGTATTCAACTTTAGTTGATAAATAATAACCTGACGAAAAATTGAGACCAATTTCATTACACTCGTCCCCCGTACAGTAGGTCGTGTTTCCCCGTCGAGCAAACTCTAGCGCCATTCCTGTGTATTGAAACTGTGTATCGCAATATTGTATGTCACATGTTCGTCGGAATATACTTCTAATATACATCAAAACTGGTTGTTGCATCATTTTTATTTTATTATGCTTTGACTGGTCAGATAAAAGCTTGCTATTTCAAAGTATAGACAGTTAATTATACCATGAAATTTTGTAAGATTACTCAGCTTCTTTACTATTCGTTTGTTACAAGAAAATCCTTATTTCTAATATGTATGCAAGGAGAATATAGATTTAAAAATAAACTAGTATTAATTTTTAGTGGAACAAATGCAATATCAAATATTGCTTGTATTTATAAGATTGTGATTATTTTAATATATTTTGTGTGCTTTTTTTATTTATAAAAATGTTAGAAATGAATTAATTTTATGCATTATATAACTGTTATCTCAGAACATTATCAGTACAGCTCCTATTTCTGGACTGTGCTATCAGGCAAACTGACATCAATGCAGACTTGTAACTCTTCTCATTGTGTAACCATAACAACACATCAAACGTGTTTCATTCACACTAAACAGTCATATAAGTAATATGTGTTGATTTTAATAACTGTTGACTAGTTTTGTTTAGTTTAGTTTAGTTATATTAACTAAACTACTATCATTTAGTTATATTAGAGGCGGTCATCGTAATTTTGAACCGTGGTGAGATGACGAGAACGACACTTGAGCAGACATTCCGTCACCAAACTTTCATGCCACACCAGCGGCAGGACGTGTGACCACGGCGTCAGATTTAACGTGCACCAAGCGCAAATACACGGCGGTTCTTTGGTGTGAAATCAGGTTTCCAACTTGGGACCCTATGGCCTCGAAGCCGAGACGACGCCACCAGGCCATCACTGCCCTACTCGTAAAATAAATCTGTATGGTTAAATTTCTGTACTTCTTTCAAACTCATCTTTTCCTAAAATGCCTCTCAGCCCTCTCTGTCATTAGCTAATGAGTTGAACTTCTCGCTTACATCGTTGCAAGATACCCTAATCGCGTTCTCGGAAGTATTTTTAACAAAATGAGTTTTTCCATCATTCAGTTTGTAAAAATATAACTGAAAGTTTGGTAAGTTTACACTTTTCTCTTTTTAAATACGTAAATAATTCAAATGTATTTTTGAATTGAACACGAAAATATTGGAAATATAAATCTACTTTTACTCGTTATTTATTTGTTACACAATACCTTTAAACTCTCGATCTAATTGCACTTTAATTGCAAATTATTTAAATCTAATTTTAGGCATCATAGAAATGAAAAAACAACTTTGAAGGGATTGGATACAACTATGCATTTGGGAACTAACTTCATAGTTTGAGATTTGTCTTCGGAAACATTGCAGGAAAAATTCTTATGTTACATTTTTTCTAAAATTTATTATAGTAAACTAGGTTATCCGCGGCTAAAATGATGATTAAAAAATTTCAATTACAACCAAAAAAGATGTGTTTTAACACAAAAAACAAAAACAGTTCACAGATTTTTTATATAAAAGAGTAAACTAAGAAACTTGTTAGTACCGAAATCTGCTGTTCATTGAGTCATAATCGTATGTGTAGGCCGCCTGGTGTAAATAAAAAATGTTGAAAAACATTTTCGTGCTGATTTGTGTCCTTTTTCCGCTATAAGGCGGATCATGCGCGGAGTTTACTGAATTGCATTATAAATAATCTGTTCTGCAGTTTACAATAGGGGACCTGAAGTCCACGAGATGGTGGTTGTTTCCCGATTGCATATCTCCACTCTATTTCACTTTGAATAAAAAGGAAAAGAAATGGTTAATTCATTACAGAAGTAATTTCTTTGTAAACTGCAATCTTATAATGTATTGAATTAGGCATAATGACCATTTAATGAAGTACAAAAACTGAATCTTCTTTCCAACATGTTACATTATTTTTGCCTTATGATGTCAGATTTGTTTCTGATGATATATGAGTTTAGCATTCTGTATTTTCATAACATTTGGATGATCAGTCATCTCTCATGTCGTTGGATTCTCGAAAAATTGCTACTACTCGTAAGCATGTGAAAAATCATCCTTATGGTGTTTTGAGTGCCTTATAAAAACACTTGAGAAGAACTTTTATGCAGAAGCGGAATTTCTGCCGACTTTTAGAACTATCAGTTTTTAACCAAATCATGTAAAATGTAGAGAAAAACATTCACTGAGAAAATTCTGTAAAAGTTGACAAAATAAGCCTTTGACTAACTAAAAATATTGTATTTTTAATGACAATATTGAAGACCCATTTGTTTATTATGAAGAAAAAGTCAGCTATTTAGTTACAGAAAGAAATTTTAAAGCAGTTCATTTTCTTTCAGTGTCTCTATTCAGTATCAACTCTTATCCGCACTCTCCTTAACATAATTTTTAACATAACTGTTTACTGTTAAGGGTAACTAATATGTCTGTGGTAATTGTTCACATGCCTAGAAATGGTTTTATATATGTTAAGAAGAACAGCATTGTTTTATCTGTGTGTACAATTTTTTTTGTTGTTGTTTTAATAGATCGCAATGACAATCTGTATCAAGGATCCAAAGAAACAAGAAAATGAAATGGATTAATTACTCTTCGCAATCTCTGCCTAGACTGAAGTTGTAAGATAAAAATTTACATTCATTAAAAAAATATTTTAAAAATTATAAACATGCTTACAGCTACCAATCACATAACATTTTAAAGTGAATATAACATATTATTTATGCTATTTAAATTACCTTTTTCATTAAGATGGCAATTTTTATTTTTAAAGTTAATGATGAGAGTATAAAGAATAATATTTTTTGGTGTAATTTGTTCATTTATTTATATATTATGTGTGTTTTTCGGGTAGAATGTCCTCTTTCGAAAAAGTGTATTTTTAATCTGATGTTTATTTCAGGTCATTACTTTTCTCATTTCGTATTTCTCAAAATAATATGATAATGTCTTAAATCTGAATTCCTCACAAATTAAATTCTATTGCATATAGAATTAAAGGCTCAGTAGCTGTATAATTTTGTATTCAGAAAATTTGGCTGAAATGTTATGCTTATAAAAGCTGTGTTTTATTTCTAATAGATTAAATATATTTTACGTAAACCTAGACAAATAATATAGTGAAGAAAATTTTAAACCATCAAATTATACTTGTGTCTAAAAGTTAAACTTAATTAATCTGTATGTGAATATTAAAAGAATTCTAAATCGAAAGAAAAAAAAACTCGGTATGTCGTTGTTACAAGATTATAAAAGAATTATTCAAAGGAAATTAAAGAATTTGTATAATCCATATAGAAAGTTTTAAAGAAAAATGACCATCATATAAGTTTTAAATTTAGTGAAAAATGGTAATTCTAAAATTTAATAAGATGTGTGAGTACCTTTAATAAGTGTAGGTGCTCTACAATGGTTTCCCATATTTTCGATGAGAATGTTGATGATGTGTTATGTTCATAAAGTTCCAAGCCTGACTGAAAGTTTTGCTGAATGCTAGAACAGAACTTGGACTTCAAGTCATATACATGCTGTATAAGATTGTATAGAATTGAAATCTCTAAAGTTAGAATATGCATGTGTTGGATATATTCATTTTGCAGGAAGCTATTGTCCAGGACTGACTGGTAAGAAAGGTTATTATCATTCATAAATATGATTGCAAGTCCTACAGAACTTTGAAAAAAATCTTCAAGAAGGCTCAAGGACTTAGTGTCTTTGTATCATTAAGCAGTGATAGACCCCTTCTCAAATATTTGTTTGTGTATGCTTCCATCCAGCATGATACCTAGTACATACATACATACATAACCCACGCCGACTGACTCACCCAAAGGGTTTAGAGTCAGCAAGGATCGACGGGGAGGAGCCAGACCAGTCATTGAAGAAAGAAAAAAAGTTACAATATTTGGAAGGTATGGATTACAGAGCTACATGCAAAAAAAAAACGGAAACACAGACAAAAACATATAACACAAAAGCATCAACGGTGCTACGAAACAAAACCTACGTTGTAAAACACAAGGAACAAAAAAAGGATAATAATAATAATAAAAAATAGAAACTCAATCAAGGGATTACTTATATAACAATATATATACTTTGAGTGCAGTAAATTAATGTACAGAAGTTAAATACAATTCAGATCACAAACGCTGCAAATCATCACAAACTTTCCTAGAAATTTCAAAAATTGACTTCAACCTGTTTAAAAATAAATAGTTTTTACAAAGTTTTCTAGTCCAGTGAGTCTGAGCAGCACCTGTCGGTATTAGTAAATGATAGTCTTTGGTATGCATACATGAAGTCAAGTAATGGTCAACATCTCCATACTCACCACACAAAGAATCAGGATTGTTCAAAATCTTGAACCTGTACAGATATGCTGGAAAAGGTCCATGATTGGTAAGCAGATAAATGACATATTTGTTGCTAATCAATAAGTCCAGATTTGCTGACGGAAGAATTTATTTTGTACGTTTGCCAGTGGTGGAATTTTTCCAGTATGAGTTCCACTCGTTCATAAGGAATTCCTTACAAACTCTTTTTACATAAGAATAAGGAGCAGGTATAGACACAAATCGGCCCCACAAGAAGAAGCAATTTTTGCAAAGTGATCAGCCAGCTCATTGCCCGGGTTACCGTCATGAGCTTTCACACAGACAAGGCTGACTAGATCCTTAGCATTATACAGATTATCCTTAACTGATAATACAAAATTAGATTTGACTTTGGGGCTTCTAATCGCTTCAATAGAAAACTTGCTATCAGAAAACACTTTGATCTTAACATTTCTTTCTAAGGCCCAACCAGCAGCAAAATTAATTGCCGCCAGCTCAGCCTGGAAAACAGAGTTAAAAGAGTTCATTTTATAGCAAAAAACAGGTAATAGTGAATAACACGCCGAGAATCCAACATTGTCACCAATCCTGGACCCGTCGGTGTACACCTCATAATCATTCTCAGTCAAGTCCTCACAAATTATGATTTTTCTATTCGAAGAAATAGAATTTATATCTCTATAAAAATCAAGGGAAATAGGATCGATCAGTTCCCTAAACTTATCCGATCTAAGCTTCCAAATGTTAAACCTAATAAATAGTGATTTGGTAACCAAATGAAGTGGGGGAATACCTAAAAGTATATTTAAAGAATGATACCTAGTGACACCATAACTTTCCCTGGTATTTTCTGGATGAAAATGAGTTCCACACTCAGTTTGCAGACTAAATCTGAATATGGCAATGCTCCCCCTTTTCCCAACAGTTGATGTTCCAACAGTGGCGAATCCAGGGGGGGTGCTGTTGGGCTGCAACCCCCCCCCAGAGCCAAGCAAGAATTCTTGATTTTATTTAAAATCAGTACAACTGTTTTTTCTTAATTTCCCTCTTTTTAAAAAAAATATTAAAAACGTTTCAACATTGCTTTCTGGCTGTACAGGCTCGAAAATTTTCCTACTTTTGTAGTCATTCCACTTGTATTTGTAGTTTTGACGCGGTCGAAGACATTTTTTTGGCTAGTTATTTCATTGTAATTTTTCTTAAATTATCGAAAGTATTGTGTTGTTATTTATGATTCTTATTGACCGGTGAGTAAAGTCTGTAAAATTAAAGTGTTTTGGTTTACTTTAGCCTTGAGGTTTGACATTCACGACGATACAAAATTTTTATGCCCTCAGTCCCCCTCCCCCAGACCCTAATCCTAGATTCGCCACTGTGTTCCAAACTTCATGGTAAATGTGCACGTTTTTGTGCAGACTTGAGGTGGATTGCATAATGGCCGAGGTGCCTGAATGTTCTACTTAGCAGTTTGTCTAGAAATCATGTCGGCTGTCTTAAGACGGTCTCTCTGATGTCACACAGTTATTGCCAAATATGCTTGTCAAACTATTGCTACTCCTGGCCCAACTGGCATTCATTGTCGGGTAACATTTCCAGTACTTTGAAACCTTTGTCTCATTTGCTTGAGATCAAACTCTCATTCACAATCAGAATTCGACTTGCTTTGGTTTGAGATCCTCCGGATTCCATCATTTCCACAGTTCTTCCTTCCACAAATATACCCAATTGACACCCTTTTTGATTTGGCAATTTTGTTTAGCAATTCTCCGTACAACAGCAGTTCGAACCAATTTGTATCTACAATGCTGCTTGAGGCTGTTTTATAATTGCTCTGACGATTGGTTTACACTTGTTAGTGTCATATGAAGTGCTTTACATCAGTGTTTTACCTTCTACTAATATATACTACCTTCCTCACGCGATTCTCCACAGGGTATATTAGGACAAATTTGTCTTTACCTTTTTTTTCGTTTTACAAATTATACTTCAGTTTTAAAAACGAGTGTTAATTGATTTAAATGTGTCTGTGTTGACGACTAATGATATGACGTTTATGGGTAATTTGCAAAACTGACTGAAATAGCATTTACTTAATGCAAAGTATTGTAAGATTTATTTTTCGCATATGTCTGCATTTTTGGACCTAAAAATGATGTTATAGGCCGTAGTATATTTTATTTCTTTTCTCTAGTTATTTTGAATTCATGTTATTTTTTTCAAATACAAAAAGTAATATATTTTAAGTACAATCAAGATTGAACTCCGTCGGTTACCTCTGTTTTGTATATTATCACACAATGCATACAGCATTTTGGACAGAGAAGAACTTTTCTGCCATTCCAATAACCATTTTTGTTTAAGGTTAAAAAATTTTATCCATTGTTTTCTGAATAAACTTCCTAATTGTTTGTTTGTTTTAAACTACCTCATAAATACTCTAAATATTGTCGGATTCACTTGGCATCAATCCTCTACCCAGTATTGTCGAAGCTTTTTAATACTTTATCGCTATCTATAAATCGTCATCTTCAAAATAAATGGAGTTTTCTGTCTCAATTATAGAATATGTCCTTTGTTTTCTGCGAAAATATATATTATTATCTATAGCTGTGAGTTTACTTGAAGGAAAAAAAATTTAAATTTTATTGTCGATAGATAAACTATTTTTTACATTTAAAGAATTCTTCAGTCTGTAAAAATTCTTGTCTTGCAAGAAGCTGTTTCAGATGCATTTTTATGAGAAGCAGCGATTTTTAATAAAATAATTTGTTGTAAAAGAAAAAAATTATTCATTAGAAAACATCTGTAACTTTATTAACCATAATAATAATTTTTATATTTCTGTGTTTCATTTGTTGGAAATAATTTTATGCTTTTAAAAATAATTCATTTAAATATTTTTTCAGTTCGCAGTGTGATGGTTAACTAGATGGACAACGAAACAATTTCATACTGTCAAATTTTGTTCATTATCCAAACTTCAAAGTGAGTAGTGGTATTTATATTTCCCGTATTTTCCCCTTGTATATATTTTTCATTTTCTTAAATACAGCTTGTAAAATCTGGATTTAAATCAGTGTTTGCATATTCTAAAACACGACCCTTTGTTAATTTCTAGATTACGTTAAAAATGTGTGATTATTGTAATCGAATTTTTTATTATATTATAAGATTTTACTTATACATGCTGCTCTTTTTGCTCTTTATTCATTTTTTTTTGTTTAATACAGGTATACTTCAAGCACATTTATTCTTATTTCTTTAAATATTTGCCTCGAATTCTGCATAGAAATATTGTTGAATGTATAATCTTACACATGTTAACTTTTACGTTTAATTCAGAGCTAATTTCATTAAGTGCCTTTTCCCACTATAATATGAGTATATATATATATATATATATATATATATATATATATATATATATATATATATATATATATAAACCATTAAAACTCAAATAATATTTTCATCATATACATCTATTAAACCATCTTTTAAAATTAAGTATAATGAACTATATAACCTAATATTATTCACACAATGAAATACAGAAAGCTAATAATATTAAAAACCAGTACTATGAAAAAGCCAATCCAGATATGGAATTCCAACAATCAAATGCCAATCGACCTGAGGAATCAATTATGTCACATTATTTCGAAATTTATAGACACCAACCTTCTGGGAGGGCCAATTGTTGTAAAAAGACAACAAATATATGAGTAAATCTCGAAAATATATTAAGAAAAGAACAAGAAAATTAACTAAATGCTTACTACTTCAAAGGTGTAGCAAAAATTGCCAAAAGCGAAATACGAATTACAGTTCCGCATTTATTGTGAAAATATTTTAACTAAAATATGTCATATATACTATATTAAATCATCATTAATAATTAAACTACAGATATATATTTTTAAGAACATTATATTAACCTATTTTAATTTCATATTAACATTTAACTAATGATGTAATACTTCATATTATTATTTGCAGACTATTTCTAATAATAGTAGCGCCATCTACTAATGTTAAGATGTACTAAAACTCACTGAAATCAAAGGATATGAATATTCAAATTAATCAATTCTAATGTATTATTCTTTTAAATGTGTTAATATTTTTTTGTTAATATAAGAAAGCATGAAATTAATAGGAAATCCATATATCAAGGCATTTTCAATAAATGTATCAATATAGGATCTCTGCTTTTTACTATCTGTGATTAAAATTTTGCTTCTGTGTAAAAAGTTCAGGATGATGTTTCGAAAGATTTAAATACTTATATATATATATAATTCTAATATTATATATTTTAAAATCTTAATGTATTCCAAAATCACTTTTCTAAAACTCCAGTTTCGTTCTTTTCCCGCTCTGGAGGTTTATTAAATCTCTCGTTTTGACATATTTATTACTAAAAGAATATTTTAATCGTTTCCACGCGCGCACAACTCGCGAAATCAATGACTTATTGCCGCCATGCACTTTCCCTAAAACACTTACGTAATATACTAAAAATAGCTATTATTCACTTCACTTTGATCACGTGTCTATCTGTTAAATCCCTACCTGTGAAAAAGCAGGGATTTTCTGCTCACTTTTGGCTTAAAACTTAAACGAAGATGTACGTACATTTCGTAACTCTCCGATAATAAAAATGAAATTTAGAATTCAGCTCGGCCTGTTTAATCATTTAACGACTACAATTACGAATACATTTCATATATATATATATATATAACGCATTTTTTATAATAGTTATTTCTTCTCTTGCTAATAAATGCAATCTTTCCAAAGCTCTACGAAGGGCCATAAATGTTTTTGCTTCGTTGAAAACCTTAGACCATCCTTTATTATTTCAAAAATCCAGAAAAATTGTGCATATTCATATATGTCTTTTTTACTAGCAAATTCTTTATTTTAAACAGTATACCTTTCTTTCAGCCATAATTACATTTCAGTTTACTTCTAAAATAAATACTTTTAAAAGTGAAGTAGATAATTTTACCGAGATATCATTTCTGAATGTTTTATCTATAACAGTTTTCATTCACTTTTGAGTCCTCTTTACTCCAAAAATAGTTTTCTTTAGGTATCTTTGGGATGCTTTGGTATTAATGGAAAGCGGAAATTGAAATTCTTTCTGTAATTGTTGAGCTATCTTAAGTTCCACTTTAAGTGGAAATACGATTTTAATAAAAGTTTTCTACTATTCATTTAACAGTCTGAAATGATGATAACTAACTAAATAAAAGTTTTATAATTCAAAAATCTTTTTCAGTTATGACGGACTGTTAAAAGAACAAAGTGATTTAATTAAAAAATAGCATAGGCATATGGCAAGAGGACATTTTCCTGAATAAAAAGCTATATTTAATATTATTCCAAAATGAAATTCTAATTCCACCTATTGTAATTGAGCACAAATATAACATGCAAATAAACTACAGCATGATGTGTGTATATAATTAATTCAATTTTTATCAGTTATATATCAAACATTAAAATTTTTGTTTTGCTATAAATGCTGTTTATTAAGTAACTTATTTTGTTCCTGCGACTAATGTTCTTTTGGATTTTCTAAGGATGCAGTTCACAATGAAGAAAAAGACAAGGGTTCTCACAGACTGTTTCTGTTGCAATATGATAATAAACCTTCCCGATTATCGAATTTATTTTCTTTTTTAGCTTTTTCTTTAATACACCTAACCATTTTTCTAACAAAGATACCATCTTATTAAAAATTAATTTATTTAGAATATTACCAGGGGTCTTACTTATACTTCTTTGCTCTTAATTATAGAAAAACAAATTTTGAAAAAAATGTTTCCTTTCTTTTTGTACCCGAACTTTTGTGTCTAAGTGTATCAGTAGCGAATACAGAATTCGGGTCTGGAGGGGGGGGGGACTGAGGTCATAAAAATTTTGTATCGTCATGACGAATGTCAAACCTCATGGCTTATGTAAACCAAAACACTTTACAGACTTTACTCACCTGACAATAAGAATCATAAAGAACACTACAATACGTTCGATAATTTAATAACAAATACAATGAAATAACTAGCCAAAAAATGTTTTCGACCACGTCAATGCTACAAGTACAAGTGGAATGGCTAGAAAATTAGGAAAATTTTCGAACCTGTCAAACCAGAAAGCAATATTGTCACGTTTTTAATATTTCGTTAATAAAAGGGAAATTAAGAACAAACAGTTGTAGTGATTTTAAATAAAATCAAGAATTCTGGTTTAGCTCTTGGGGAGGAGGCTGCAGCCCGATAGCCCCTCCCCTGGATTCGCCATTGAAATGTATAGTATTTAGTGATAATGGGCAATGGGGCAAGTTATGCATATCGTTTTTAACTTGTTTCACGAAAACATATTTCTCAGTTTGATTTAGAATGGAATAAAACTTTTTTGTGCAGATAACTTGAGTTAAATATGTGAATTACTTGATAGAACACCTCCTTTCAATACTTTCTTTCACACCATATATTGAATGTAATAATGGATTTACTTGACCTCCCCTGTTTTCATTTAAAAGATTTTTAATTTTTTTTCAGTTCTCTGGATACCATTAAAATTTTTAACCTAATTGTAATGTGGGTATTAGAATGTAAGAAATTCTGAGTTAAACTTTACCGAATTTTCTTTTAAATGAAATAAAATAACAAAGCATAATTGCAGTGAAATTATATACTCTTTTAATAATTAAAATGAGAATTTTCTATGTTTATGGGTTTCAATATTGGCCATTTTTTTAAGTATAACTCTCTTCTGCTGTTTATACAATTCATTTTATTATTCAGTATACGTTTTCATCAATATTTGAGTTAAAAATCAGAATGATATATTTTCCCTTCCAGACAGATTTTGATCACAATGATCTTTTTAATTAATGTTAAACTTTTTTATATGTTGGCAGAAAATTTCAGATTCTTTTTTAGATGGCCGTTTGCCTCATGTTATGGTTTTCATATTGACACTGGTAAGATGGGAAATACAGTGGGGAAAATTGTTAAGATTTTTAAGCTGTTATTATATGTGTGGCATTTCAAGTTTGCTAGAAATTCAAAAGTACTGTTTGTTTTCATTGAAGTATATTTAATTCTTTCTGTTACCAAAAAAAAAAATATATATATATATTTAAATTAAGCTCAAGCATCGTTGTTTTTAAGAAAAAGAAAAAGGAAATTTGCATCTACTGCAGTTTAGCATTGCTTTCTTGATATTTATGAAAAATACTTCTGAAATAATGTGATATCCCTACTCATTAAACTCTCATTATATTCAAATGATATTTCTTTTTGAAATGAATCGATAAAATTAAACTGATAAATGTTGCATCAATCTTTTCGGGATTATTCTACTTCCATTTCCTTTCTTGTCTTCGATTTCTCTGTTTTAGCACCCATATGAGTTATTTCTAAGTAATTGCTGATGCAAAACCAATCGTGTCAAATGACTAAATTTTTCTTGAGTTCTATTTTCAAATACAAATGTTACCATTTCTCAATTTACCCTGCTTAAATTAGAACATAATGTTTGAAAAAATAATTTGATACAAGTCTATGTAGCAGTATATTTTATACAATAAAATAAGTTATGCCACTAAGGACAGTATTTCAAAGTTACTTAAAACTCTGAAATACTGTCCATTTGAAAACTGGTTTCATATGTGAAATTATTTAGTTGGATTCTTTCCCTCACTATTTTTTCCTTTCTTCAGAAAGAGGAATTAAATATGAATTTATTCGAGTATTACCATTTTAACTTGTTTGAAATGTTTAGAAACAGAAATTCTTATCAGAATAATAATGGCTGTTCCATTTTACATGCTATTTAAAAACTTTATTTCAAATGTAATGTGATATTAATATTGTATGCTGAAAAACTTGAGCTTTACCCAGTAAATAAGTATGTTTATTGCTTTATCTTCTTTGCTGATATTAAACATTGAATACTCACAATAAATACGTTTTAAAGTTTTTACTTTATTTCTATATAAGTAATTTAGCTGATTAAAGTACTTATTTAAAAGTCGTTTTTCATGCTAATTACTTTTGAAAATGCTCTTCCCTCACACTTGCTATGTTTATAAAGTATGATAAATTTTTTTAATGTTTTAATTTGATATTAAATTCATTTTCTGCTTGCATTATAATATATACTTTCATGCAGTTCTAACAATATCTAAATTCCTGTTGGTTTACTTTTGAAATGTGAGTTTTTCTAAAATTTATATTTTTACAGAGTACATTTATTTCAAATTCAATATCTGATAACTCCGTACAGTAATTTTTTAAAATCAAACCATAAAGTTACATTTTATTCCACAAGCTGCTATAATAGGGATTATTTAAACATAAATCCTCTGAAGATTTTTTAATGCGAATTGAAACGTAAAATGTGAGTCTGCAGATTTTTTCTCTTATTTAAAACATTTTCCATTATTATAAAAACTGTGTACATTAGAAACAAGCTCTTTTCAGCCATTTGATTTCATTAATTCACATTTTGGGTCATATGAAAATTCCAGTCATTCCATATATACCCAAAATACTAAGCTTCAGCAATTTATTCAATTGTATATGCATATTTTGCATTTATTAAATTTGATAACTTTATTTTCAATACTTCTCTAGACCTCTCTGATATCGTCCTCTCTCATTACACATTATATAATTGTAAATTATAAAGCAAATGAGCACTAATTTGCTGAATTTTTGTCTATTAGTATAACCCAAGAATAAGAAACGTAGATGCTCTTTGCTTATATGTTAGTGAATCACAAAAACTGCAGTATAAAATGTCTCAGTAAAGAAAGATTTCCTATACTAGAATGTAGAAAATAATGTCAATGTTTCTTCAGTTACAAAGTTACTGAATATATGTTGAAAAGAAACGATAATTTGAAATAGTAACTTTTGATCTGCTAGCATATCTTAATGATTAAGATATGCATAAATATCTTATAACATTTATGCTGAGATGTATAATAAGTATATTGTGTAAAGGTCTGCGTAAATAAAAATTCAATTTTGTTAGATGGTTATTCCAAAGCTTTGTTTTGTAAAATATTAATACATAAAATGATTGAATAAACCCAATTTACTATAGTTATCAATGTTGTTAATTGTATAAAAAATGACAAGAAAATTAAACTTTTTATATTTTATCAGTTTTTCCTTTTTATAGGTTTGACTGATGTGGATTGATATCCTGTGTGAATCATTGAACACATTTGTGTCTTTAATTAAATATTTTTTTGTGCTGAATATTTTTTGTGCTTATGAATCAATTTTTAATGTAATTCTGATGTATAATGCTGTTAAATATATGTATATTCGACATTTTTTCATTCATATTAAAATTATTTTAAACCTTGATATTTTGCATTTATTTGGATGTTTTACATGCCAGAATCCTTTGTCGAAACACAAAATTATCATTTGTTGTTGAATGTATATCTCCATCTTCTGTTTGAAAGAAATTAGCTGTTGTTTTAATTTATATGAATTTTTTATTTTTAATGCATTAAAAGGTAATTTTTGTGGAGTTTAATATGATTCATACGATTTGAAATTTTCAATTTGTTCAGAGAAACTTGGTGAGTGATTCATCGTTATGAGAGTTGTTTATTTATACAGCACTTCTCTATTCTACTTGTTTTTTGCACTCTTCATGCTTTTATATTCTTTTAACTTTCATCAACTTTTCTTCTTTATCTTGTTATCTACTGGATAAATTATTGCTAGTATTTGCATTTATTCTAATGGCAGTATTTAAATAAAAATTCAGTGGTAAATATTTTACAATTGGAAACACTGAACTGCTGCTTGAAACTGTTTGGTGGAAACACTGAAAAGTATTTTCTTTTTATTGATTTGTTATCTTTTAAAGCAGATTAAAAATGTCTTTTTAAATTCAAAGTTAACTTTTTAATAATTTATCTGGCTTTTGAGAAGAAAGTAAGCCATCATATCTTTTGTATGAAAACAATATTGTGTACTGCAATTCATTATTTTCTTAATGAAATTATTTTAAACCTTGTTGCGACCTTTTCTTAAGTTGTAAATATCTTAACCAGGCACAGTTTTTAAATGGGATTTCTGTTGATTATTTTTGAATACAGGGTACAAAATTTCGTGAATCACTGATCCACAATGAAACGAGTTATCCAAAGTGCTTCTGGTCCTAATGTGAATCACTACTATTAAATAGTTCTTTACATTTCATTAGGATTCTATTTTCTATACAATTCATTTTCATAAACTTCTGAAGCAGTGTACTTGCTGTCCATTAAAGCCTTTTAAATCGTAAAATTTTTTCAAGAAGGAATTGGTGGATGCACATTTGAAGCTTAATTATAAATAGCTGATTGCACACAGCCTGTTATAATTAAAAGATCGAAATCTGCACTTTGGCATTCATTATAAATAGATGTACTATTTTAGGGAGGAGTAATGTGGTAAAAGATATTTATTCATTCAATTGTCTCAGATGAAATTTTCCAGGCATCATTGTTTTTTATTAAAGTTAAATATTTCGGTACTAATAATTTTATTCTATAAACAATAGTTTGAAATTTATGAAAATATTATTTTGCAATACTCTGCTACTTTCTTCTGTTTGTGGTATTTGAGGTTTTGATTAAAATTATCTGTAGCAAAATAGATTAAGGCTGGATCTTATTCCACACAGCAGATGATTGAAGACACTCTAGTTCTAATAAAAATGCTTTAGATACGAAAAACGCTCTTGTTCTGATGATAACATTTTGAAGTTTTTTATCTAAGGATTTTTCAAAGGTTTTAATATTTGATTTTTGTTTTGGAATATGCATTGGTTCCCAAATATTTAGTCCCTCGAGAATAATATAGGAATATGTAACCATTTCTGATATACAAATTTGGAAATCTCGACTTTTGGTACATGTTTCTTTACACTGGTAATGAATTATGGAATTTTAACAAAGTGTTTTAAACATCTATCTTTACATAAAAAATAAAGAACGGTTAAATATTTGAGAATAACATAATCGTTAAACTTTTATTTATTTTTTACGTAAACAATTCGACAGATTTTGGGTGATATTCAAATATAATACTGCCTTTCTCAAAGTTCAAATTAATAATTCTGCAGCTAAAAGTAAGAAATTACTGGTAGATTCAACTTTTTCTATATCATTTTACATTTCACATCTCTTGGTATATTATTATGAAGAAAAAATGCCTCGATGATTTTCTTTTATGATTCATCATTTATTTTTGTTTTCAGTTTCTTATTTATTGTATTCCAATAGTATATAATTTAATGGCAAATATATGCTCAATTTGGCTTATGAGCATTTATTTTGAGCAGGTAGTACATGTATTTTGGATAACCTTAAATGAATTTTATAGTTAATTTGACTTACTGGCTTACAAGAAATGTAATTCACTGGGCGGAAAAAGTTGAGAAAATTGAAAATTCAATATTTTTATCATTCAGAACTTCATTTTGTTTGGTTTTTTGTTTGCTTGTTTTATCAAAAAAAAATATTAATCATCTCTCATGGGCTGAAATTTATTGACAGTTTCCTTGGAAAACATATTTTAAATATGATAACTTAATTTAGATATTAACTGTTTTATTGAAATGGAAAAAAGTATAGATTTTTTTTGCTGGTAATTGCTTTTGGGTTGTAAGTTTTAAAGCAACTTGGTCATATGAAATCATAACTATTTTCTTATTTATATTTAAGTAACTGTTATTTTTGTCTTAAAATAATCAATAGGTCAATAAAAGGAGATTTTTGTTTTTTTAATGTATGGATGGTTCTAATGAAATTAATAAAAAATTATTGGATAAAATCTTTGTTTTAGAGAATGAATGATATTTGGAATCTCATGGGAGATAGTCAGAAACTACAGACATTTAATTTGCTTTGTGATTGCGATTACTTTGATTGTGGTTTTAAGATTACGATTTACCTATCGTAATAAGAAGCATGAAATTGGTAGAATCATAAAGTCATTTAATGTCTGATTATTTTTCATGCATAATTAAAAATATTTACAGTCAAATTCATAATTGTTTAATTCTCATTTTTACCTTATCAATTAATAAGAAATGTAATGAATTTGATTTTACATTTGTTACATTAGAAACACTGAAGACATTTAATATTTTATAGAATTTTAGCGCAAAAAGTTTTTAAAGCTAATTAAAAAAATAACTGATGGAAAAGATTCTCTATATATTTATCTAAATAAATAGTGTTTCAGTTTCTTTTAGTACGAAACACTTTGGAAAATGAAATGCAACATTCAGCTTCTATTAACTTACCAGTGTCTAAAAGAAGAGAACTGAAAACTTATAAAATTTAAATGTAGTATTTTTTTATATACTAATTAAAATGAATAAATAAATGAATTTCGAAATGGTATATAATTTTATATCTAATTTGTAAAATTCCGTTTTATGCGAATTATTCCGAATAATATGATAGCATTTCCATTAAATTTGTGGTGTAAATTTTAAAAAATAATAAACAGAAGTATAATTTACATATTTTTTATTATTTGCCCTAATGGAGCCATTTTTTTCTTTTCTTTTCTTTTTGCTTCGCTTTCGATTAAATAATTAAATTAGGGGAACAAGTCAGAAAACTAATTTTGTTATTAAATTTCACATTTTTATATGAAGTACTGAAAATGAAGTTTTGTTGGAAAAAATGAATTGGATTTTTAGTTTTACAAATTTGCAGCTAAGTTTGTGAAAGATTATTTAATTGTGATATTTAATACCTGGAATATTATTAAAAGTTAATTTTTCTTTATTTTCTGAAGCTAAATATATTTTTCGAATGTGTCGATATCTTCAATAATTTCTTAGGGAAACTTTCGTAATTTCAGTGGGATATTGGTGATGAAAGTTTTATAATTTTTCATATAGGACATAAACGGGGCTAATTGTTAAAATATAAGTTATATAGATAATTTTACAAGCATTTTTTTAATAACAAACACAAGCTTGCTCTTTCTGAAAGGGAAATCCACGGCAAGTTTAAATCAAACAGTTGAATGTCCTTTGTTTTTGTTCTTGGGCATCAGGCCAGCATTAAAAGAAAGCGAGAATGAGATCCATTCCAATATTCGTTTAGTCGTTTACAGGTGCAGATCTATTTCTGGATTTACATGCATCTTATTTTTTAGATGACGGTAGAAGAACATTTAGGTATTAAATTTGTCTTTTCTTTAAATTGTATATATATAGCGTTCAAGGCCAATGTTTTGTTTACTTTCAACAATAGAAGGAAGTATATTTCTTATTCAAAGAGAGTAAATTCAGTGCACTGGGAAATAGCTAATCTCTAGGAAGTATTAAATTTCGTATACCGTTTCATTTATAAGTTTTAAAGCTTCGAAGATGGAGTTCAATTTTATATATAGAACATTTATCAGCTAACATATATTACATACAATTACGTATAATTTATACCATATTTATGCAGTGAAGGTGTTACCAGCACTCGATGAAATATACAAAAAATAAGATAACTGTCGAAGTCCTGCATTAAAATCTGAAATTTGCCTGTGAAACTATGAAAAAGCTGCCTTTTCACATTTGACTGTGACAGGCCTTTAAAACCAATAGAGAACGAGTCGTCTAGAAATAGAATACAAGGCGCTGTTACCTTATTATATCTTGTTTCGTCAAAAATGCAGCCATGATTTTTTTTCATCAAAAATAAAAAGTGTCACAAGCGAAAAAATAATTTACAAAGCTCAGTAATATAGTCAAATAACAATTCAAGTTTAAAGTATTTAGAAGGCGTAAAACGATCTTATCAGCAGTTGATGACATAATACACGTTTCTACGTGTCTTAGGGGTTACATAATGCGCGTTTCATTCACAACAGAAAGAACTCTATGAAATTAAGCAGTTTCTGTTTTAAACATTAAGTTTTATTAGATACCAGAGATACATTTTTGTAATATTTCAGGGTCGCTAAATTTATTGTGGGCCATCTCTAAAACAAAATGGGAATGTTGTCAAATGGATCCCCCCTCCCTTTTCTTTATATTTAGTTCAAAGCTGTGGCATTATGTATAAAAAAATGATTGGTTGAGAGATGGTGATTTAAGCAGAACGCTGATTCAGCTTTCAAATTATGCGAACAAAGCTGTAAAGGTGAAATTAATCGTACATTACGCGCACATTTTCATACCTTGAAGTGAAAAAGATTATTCATAAATTATTGAGTTTTTGAGGGAAAGGTAATTTCATTTGACAACATTCTTACACACTGTAATCTTGACAAAAAATATAATTGAACTGTTTCCATACATACATGTTAAAATATAATACAACCAATTATATAATATTAAATTTAACTCCTTACTTGCGTACAGTTATGAAAAAATTAAATTGCGCATTTTAAATAATAAGTAAATTAATTGTTAATGAGTAAATTAATTATAAATTTTATTGATAAGAGATTACAAGACACTTTTAAACTAAACATATTAAATAGTACAATAACTTGAAATAAGTACAATAGACTCCCGTATAACATAACTAAAATGTCGCGTGTTGTATGAATACGTATTAAAGGAAATCGCTCTGTGCGGCAAATTTGATTACAAGAGACTCTTGATTGATAAATTTCTCGTACTGAGAGATTTCCAATCATGCGTATTCATACAACGTACGACTTCTTAACCTCGTTATACGTTTATTGTATTTACTTACAATGAAATTTAATTAATTGTATAAAATTTTAAAAATTGAAAATTTTGTTACTTGGCATATGTTATGTAGTGCAATATAACATGTTGATGTGTTATATAGATACAAATCAATATATCTATATTTTTGAAGTTATAAATATAATTAATATTAGAAATATAACACTTTCCTATACATTGTCAGATTCTCAACGTGGGAATAGAACTGTTAGTTGGTTTGCCATCCAGACATATTCTAATCTTTAATTATTTTTTTGTAATGTCCTTAGATTTGAATTTCAGATCATATTTTTCACTTTCATTTTATAATTAATGATATAACAGTGCAGAAGCGATGGTATAAACACGAAGAAAAAACCCAAATCAAAAGATAAGTTCGAGAAAATTACTAAGTAATTAAGAATGCTGAAAATGATAAAACACATGAGCAATTGAACTGCATGTTTTCCTGAATAAATCTCTGCAACGATTGACCTTGAGAGAGATAAGTAACAAAACATAATTTTACAAGAAAACTGTACAAAATGGTTGCGTTTCGGAAAGTACTGAGGCCAAGTTTTTACTGTTCTTCCGCATGGAGAAAATAGGAAAAAGGTCTATGAAATTATAAAAATTTGCATTAAATATAGATTTTTATTACACAGGATATTGAATATTTGGACTATTTATTCAGGAATATTTACAATAATTCAATAATATTTAGAACTATTTGATAGGGCACAATGATACAACTCTCAGCGTACTATGTACTTTGAACTAGGGTTATTTCTCACAAAGGGATCGTATTGAGGATTATTTGACAAGATGTATTGATATATCGCGTAGTTTTCCCCATAGTGTCCACCTGGATTGTTTGTAATTATAGTAGGTTCAGCCGCTGTTTGTAAAGACCTCCATATTACTATCTCTCTGTTGTTGGTTTTTAGTTGGTAAGTTTTATCTTACAAATGCGTTCAGTCAACAAATAAATTAAAATCATACATGCTGAACGAAATTTGGCATGTGGGTTTTTCATCCAAATTTGTAAATGTTTTTCAGATTATAGACGAAATTCTTCTACTGGTTGGCTGTCTATCAGCTTGTACATTCGTGTGTATAAGAACACGATAAATAAAAAACACTACAACTAAGATAAATGAAATTTATTATGTGATCCTTACACTAAAATTGTAGATATCGAATTTTAGACCCAGTCAGTTGAAGAGAGGAAGACCAAAATGTTTCCTCGATTCTTTTCACTGTATTATGAAGCTAAATACAAAAAAAGCCATATTCTAGAAAGTATACGAGAAAGTCGAGAGGATCAGTGGCGTAGCTGCAATATTTGCCGTCCGGAGCTAACTTGCAACATTCCGCCCATCTTTTAAAAGTTACACGGAGCACACAAATGCTAAAATAAAAATAAGAAATAAATTCCAAGGAAAAAACATTTTATTAGTAATGTTATTTGTCGCTTGACGCCCTCGATCTCTGCAGATAGGTTTGCGAAATCGCGCGTCCACCACCAGTCTTTCTTTCAAATATCGGCAATTTACCGGCAAAAGGCAAAAAATAGGAATTAATCACATTGTTTTCGTACACAATGATTGAGCTAGTGCCGTTGTCTTCTTAGTTATAAAATTGTTTCCCTGCATGTCTGATTTTGCTGCCCGGGGCGGACCGCCCCCTCCTGCCCCCTTTAGCTACGCCACTACAGAGGGTAACACTCCTGCTGGTAGTTGATAAGTATGCTTTGCCTCCTGAATATCATGAATATACTTTTTAGACTTCAGATTCATTTAATAACAATTTCCGGTAATTATGGAACAGATATCTGGAGAGGTTTCCAACATTTTTTTTCGTTACGATTGACGGTTAACGGCACCTAATTACGTTTATAGCAGTTATAAATTTCCTGATCAGTTCAAATTAGAGTACATGTTCCGCTTAAAATGTTTTTAATTTTGTTCTTTTCCATTTATTTTTTACCCCTTTTTTAACGTCAATAGATATTTTTAATGTAGAAGTGGGTTGAATACTGCTACCATACACAAAAATTAGTGGTGCTTAAAAACAAAAGATATGGTAGATCAGATATAATATATATAGATCAGAAGTAATAAATATACAAATTGTGCAAATCGCATAAAGGCATTTGGCTAAGTGTTGAAGAAGCAATGCATTATTGTATTGTATTGAGGAATATGAATATGTTATTTTAATTCATATTTCTGGAAAGTACGAGTCTTTCATATCTCTGCGGATAATTTCATTTAACTTATAATGAGGTTTTTTTGTATTACAGTAAAATATTTCAGTGAAGAAGGCTGCGTATCTTACGAAAAATTTGAACATCACTCATTGCTAGTGAACTAAAAGAGAATTTTAAAAAGAACTTTTAACGCAAAAGAAAGTCTTAGAAACTTTTGGGGCAAGATTCATTCATTACATGGTTACAATTATCTTGAAAGCCGAAGGAATTTTCTCTTTAACTTTAAAAATGAAACTCAACCACTAACCACTTTGATTGTAACTCTATGCACTATCACATAATTTATCATTATCTGATTTGGTAGATTAATACTATTTTTTACGAATGCAATTTTTAATACTTCCAGCCTTGACTGAGTTGAGAATTTAGGAAAAATATTTTTATTTCTAAAACTACGAGCAATTCTTTTCGACTGTAGTGCGAGCTTCCAAACAACATACAGAATCAGGACTTTTTTTTATCATATCATCGGAAATAAAATATTCTAATATGAGATGTCTCATTGATAAAAAAAATCTACAAAAGGCAAGAGTATACAAAAGTAATCAAGAAATCCATATGGTAATCTTACGTAAATGTCCAGTTGCACAGTGTCGTGTGTAAACAGAAAGATAACCATTTTCATTTTCTTCCCACTAGAATGGCCCGTAATGCGTAATTTTCTTGAGTTGCGGTATTCCAATTTGGGAATATTATATCATATTGCATATCTGTGACATTTGCTCAGTAATAGGCCACAGAAAATCAATTTATATATATGAATTTATCGAAAAATGGCGACTATTCTCGTTTCAAGGAAAGACCTCTCAGACTACAAAAGATCCAAAAACGAAATGTTGTGTCTGAGTATGATTAGTTTTCTTTCAATGGTTGTCGTTTAGAGAAGTTTCTTGTGAAGCAGATAGCTATATCTGAATGAGTATAGTTTGTCGTCGGTATCATAGGAAACCAAGACTATACTTAGCATAACATAACCATGACATTCTATTACAAAGGATGCGCCTTATATCACAACTTAGTACGAAGAACGTATGATATCAACTTTATTAGAAGATAGAAAATCCATACGCTAAAACAAAGAATATGTCTTCTAGATTATATTCTTTGAGCTAACAAATTGTTTGGATGCTCTGGTGTTGTATTTGTTAATTTGCGACGAGAATTTCATTCATTTTACAATAGAGATTGAAAGGAGATTCCTGTATTACGATTTTGATAACTTTTTTATTCAGTGGCACAGCATTCAATGAAATTTTCCATATGAATGAATTCTGATTTGACCTAGGAATGCTCCAAATTCACGCTGCCCGCATACTCTAGGTTTCGTTAGGTTTTAATGAAAACTAACTAGAGATATTCCGTAACTATATCTCACCGAGTGCAGAAGATGTAGTTAGGTATGATAAGGCTTTCCTAAACTAATGGTGGTTGAGCACTATATATGTTTTTATACACGCTCATTCAACAAACGTTATTTTGAAACCCATAATGAAATTGAAATACACTGGAGTTACCGGAATCCTAAATTAACCTCTTTGAGGTTAATTTAAGATTAGCAGCGTTTAGCCCATTTTAGCCTTTATACAAAACTAATAAACTCTAGGAAAAAAAAATTGAACAAGCATCAGCAGGAATTCAGTCAACAGCGTAAAAGATAAAATGTCAGAAAGAATTGTTGACTCATTTATACAATATCATTGAAATCCTTACGACAGAACAGTACATATTTTTCTTTATAATTTTGAATCAGCATATTTTCCATTTTTATTTTCGATTTCAATTAAATTTCGAAGCAGGTTCTCTTGACTCAACAAACTACTTATTTAATGTACACTCAAACTTAAATCCGACTTTAATACACTTTTAACGGGAAATTTTTGTTCTTTGCCCATATGAGCGGTTTATGCGATTTCTATAGCATGTAATTCCCTGCAATCATCAACAACTTTAATGAGGATAGTAATCAATGTAATCGAAATGGTTCTCTCAATTATTTATGTATGTACTATCAAGATATTTTTCACCTGTATTTTATCATTTTGCTATATTATTTCTATCTAGCGGACATCCCCAAAATGTCTACACACTTTCAATTATAAACTATTAACAAGTAAAATTAATAAATGCGGAATCTTTTCTGTTATTGGAAATTTCGTGATTCGAATTAATTAATACAATAATTTTTCATTTTTTCCATTAAAACGATACTTCTTCATCAATAATGGCTCAATCAATCATTGTAAATGTGGCTACTCGGCAATCCCCTTTGGACAGTAGAACATCATGCGAACTTATCAGGTTTTAACTTCGTAGGGCAGTTTGTGAGCGTACGGATTGATTGGACCTTTCTATTTTGAGAATACCGTGACTGGTGATGTTTTTCTGAACTTACAGGAATTCTTTATACCACGCATTCAAGGGATGTTAGGAAATGGAGAATGATACTTCCAGCACGACGGAACAACCCCTTGTTACTATCATGACTTGAGGGCTTGTCTTGATGGAAATCTGTTGAACAAATGGTTAGGATGAAGATATAGCATTGAACTCTCTCCACGCTCTCTAGATATCACCCTGATGAATTTACATTTTAGGAGATACATGGAAAAAATAAATCTTATATCTGAAGACCAGCTACAGTCAAAGTGCAATTAATGAGAGTATCGACTGAAAGAGAATGCACCAATTGACAAACATAGTGTCTTTTGCAATTCCGTCGGTCGGTTTTGTCAGCATCGTCAGAAAAATAACTGAAATACTTCCGATAACAAACAACGTTCTTGATTGGTATAAATTAATTTAACTGAGTTTAGTTGTGTTAAAATCCCATTTAAAAACAACATGAGGGCTATTTCGGAATTTTGAACCGCGTTCGGATGGCGAGTGCGGCGCGTGAGCTGGCGCCTCCCTCTCCAACCTTCCAGGCCATGCGGGTGGCAGGGGTTTCGACTCACGGCGTCTTATTTGGCATGCGCCGGGCCTACATGCATGGCGGATTTTCAGTGGAATCGGGTTTCGAGCCTGGAGCCCTCCGCCCCAAAACTGAGACCTAACCACTGGGCCACCGCGGCCCTCTTAAATGTAACTAAACTAAACACATTTTACAAATAAGTTTACAACAATTATTCGCTACCTCTGTCAATATTACTAAACTAAGTACAAAATAAGAGGGTGTGTGTGTGTGCTAAGTAGCCTGGTGACAGAGGTTGGATGATCGCGGATTCCATAGCCGATTCCACCGATTGTCCGCCATATATGAGGATGCAGGTTAAACCTGCCATCGTGGGTCAACTACTCGCACTCTGGTATACCGCGGAGGATTAGAGAGATTGTTAGCTTAGGTGGCCCCGTTGTCATCTGACCAGGATTCAAAAATAAAATGCAAGGTCGGTCCCAATATAGCCCTTCAGTGGCTCCAAAATGACGATCTAGAAATCATATGAAGTTAAAATACACACTAATAAATGAAAAGTTAAAACAAAAATTTTAAGCTAAAAGTTGTTTTCGGTTTTTTGAAATTGATAAGAATTTACAACTCGCTTGCCGATTAAGTTAAGTTATGGTATAAAATTAAACTAAATTAACTTTCCTATAAAAATAGTCCTACACATTGTTCTTAGGATGAATAGCTAGCTTAGAATATTATAGCAGTTTGAAAAAGTACATTATTACAATAAGTGGTTGAAAATGTTAGTTTTCTGAGTTAAATTGTGGAAAGATCAGCTCTGATCTTGGTTGATGATTTAAGAAATGCTACATATCTATGGTTATTCAAATTATGTTCATTAGCAACGACTTTATACTAGAAACACCTTCTCACCGGCTTATGAGATATCATCTGGTGTTGATGAGGGGTTATAAAAGATGTCAGCAATGTTTTCATCTGGTTTAGTTGATTTTTGAACAATGTAACTATATTGCTTTGCTTTCTATAAATATCTGGTGTAATGTCGCTGCCACGGAATGCATGGAGAAGGAGGATGGTTTGGGCAAAAGAAAGTTCTTTCTGCAGCTTTCTTGTAAAAAATAATTTAGCTTCTGCTTTTCCCTTGCCAGGCTTCATAATATAAATGTTACTTTCTGGTGGTGCCAAAGCAATCAGTAACACGACTAGGTCTACATCTTTCCCTTAGGATGAGAAGTTGCTTTCCCTAACCCAGATTTCACAATATAAGTATCAGCATCCCCTGTAGCGACTCTCGTTTCAGTTCCTTTAGCAGCCATTTTCTGTATTAGTAATTGAACATGCCTGGTCTTATTTCTTCAATGGCAAGAAAATGTTTCTGTCGAACTGTGACAGACTGGTTGCGAGCTTTTATGTTAAACTCAGCATAGATATGTAGATTTAGATTATATTGTCTCAATACACTCATTTGTGGCGTTAACAGTACCAAAAGACTGAGTAAAGGTATCTATAGTGGAGGGGAACTGGGGGGAGGGGAGGGTAGGACGACGGTTCATCAACAAATGTGTTTCTCCCCCCCCCCTCTTCCTGATACCGCCACTACTCTCGACACATACAATACTACCCTCGTATAATTATTGTACAGGCATGAGGTCTTTCTGAGGGTTGCTGCTTCAGCACTTTTAATTGATCTTACCATTACAATAAGGAATTTTTGAAATATTCGCTTTTAACCCCCCCCCCCTTGTATCTTCTAAAATTTCATTCTAACAAAACATTGAGGACTAATTTTGTAGGAAATTTCATGCATTTTAACTTTATAATTAAGTTTTTTTAGCTAGGATCCATAGTTTTCGAGATATTTAAGAAAAACTGAGAAATCCCCCATTTCAACCCCTCTGTAACCATGGGCACCCTCCAACAGCGGGGACTTTTAGTATGTGATTTAGGGCACTCTCCCCAAAAACTGTGCCGAATTCCGAATTTCAAAACTACACCTTTTTATAAATTTACAATTTGTTGACTGGACCACGAGTAGAAGGAAACTTGTGAAGGGGAACGGATGTGAGGGTAGGAAGGGGGCATAATTGTTCGTCAGATGGGTTCATTACTCCCCGCCCTGCTCCGACACATGCAATACTACCCTTGTATACTTATTATATAGGTATGAGGTTATTATGAGGGTTATTGATTCAGAACTTTTAATCGATTTTTCCATGACAATAAGGAATTTTAGAAATATTAACTTGTAAATCCCCCTGTATCTTCTAAACTATTGGTGCTACTGAAACAAAGTAGGACTTCTTTTGTAGCAAATTTCATGTAGTTTAATTTTGTAACTGAGTGTTTTTTGATAGAACCCATAGGGGTTTTTCGAGATATTTAAGAAAAACTGAAAAGGCCCCTTTTAAACCCCCCTATACGCCCCCGCGCAACCCGCACCGGCGGGGACTTTTAGTATGTTTTTTAGGACACTACCCCCAACAACTGTGCCAAATTTCAAAACTACACCATTTTCTTTTTCTATTTTTCCTTCGTTGACTGGACTTAAGTAAGGAGCATCTGTTTAACTAAACTGTCCAACAAAAGGATAAAGACAGCAATATTGAAAAATTCAATCATGGATAAATTTTATCAATCAAAACATTTAGAAAACAAGAGTTTTATTCAAAGAGGGTATGCAATTACTATGCCGAGGGATATTCGCATTTTCTGTTGTATTATTTTAAGAGCTAGTAGAAGGCAAAAAGTAATATTTCTGAAAACAGAAATCTATATTTAATATTATATCTATAATCTAATATTTCTGAAAATATTCACGTGGAAAATATGCTGAATACGCATTGAATCTAACTCATATAATTCGTTATAAATGGAGATGTTTTTATATTATTTTACGGAAAACAACAAAAAATACATTAAAAATCTCCTTTATGAATAAATATCATCTACCAAAACTTTTTATAAAACAAGAGCTTTAATCAAAGGAAGAATGCCGTTATATGCCGAGGAATATTCGCTGTTTCTGCTTTATTATTTACCTTTTCTGACCAAGTGGAAGACAGAGGAATATTGCTGACTATAGAGAAAATCTTCACCTGAAAAGTTTGCTGAAGGCGGATTGAATACAACTGAAATAATTCATTTTACATAGGCGTATTTTACATTCGTTGATACGAAAGTATGCAATAAATGAAAATTCAACTTGGTTGGAGAATAAACAATAAATTGAAAGATAGCTATCTGGGATTTTGAATGCTGCACTTCAGTTGCACAATATTTTGAATTTTATATTGAAACAGGTGAATTTTAGATATATATTTTTTGGACACATTTTAAAATACAAAACAATGTTCGATATTCTTTAGTATTCTTATATAGCAGATTATTTCAACAATTGATCTTGTATAATATCATATACTGAATTAATCTTTGAAGAATTTAAAAATGAATTAATTCCTTATCAGATTAAATACAGTAGGTATACAAATACTATACTTGACAGATTGTAATTAAAACGGATAACAATAAAATAAAAAAATATTGATTCGCAAATTAATCACAAAGCAATAAAAAAAAATCTGATTCTACTGAATGTACCGTCTCTTTGCAAAGAATTATCATATCGAAAATATGAATATTTCATGTTTATCTAATACTTTTCCATTTTAATATACAATATTCTTGTTGCTATGTTCGTTAATTTTTAAAATTATAATTGTTGTAACTTAATAAATCGAATTCTTTCTGAGGTTATTGCACCTCATGCATGATCAAGGAGAATGATTTATTGTTGATAATTAACTATTTTTTCATGAAACTATCTCATTTTACGTTTTATTTGCGATTTTTCTATGCATAAAATATGCGAACTTTTTAAAGTATCAAATAAAGCGAGTTTATTCAGTTTCAATAGTACATTTTAAAACCCTTTTGCCTAATTAAACTTTGATTCGTGTATTTTTTATGGTAGTGGTTTATCTTCGTCATCTATTAAGCTCTTTTTAAAAATTAATTTTAACGCAATTTATCATGTATTTGATTTATTTGAAGCTATAATATATCCTTGGTAATTATATTAAGTTGAAATAAATGAAGACGAGTTTTAAAATAATATTTTAAAGCTTTATATAGTTTTAATAAAGTTCCTTCCAAAGTTTTTAGTTTTTCAATGTTCATAGTTCATTAATTCAGTTTTAAAATGGCGAATACACATTTTTAATTAACATAAAATTAAATTTGCCGAACAGGTAAACTTCAAAAATTATCCACATTACTCATACTTGCTGCACTAAGGCGAAATCACGAAAATCAGCACTGGCAAGAATCGAAAGAGCAATGTATCATCTTTTCTATAATTCTATTTATTTTCCATATGCCAAATTTGCCCAAATCTCAGCATTTGCAGTTAGCATCGAACCAAAGGAAGAAAAAAGAAATTTCTGAAGTTAATAGGGTTTCGTTTCTCTTCGTCATCTATTATGCTGCAATAATTCAATATGAGCGTTCTGATCTGCCTAGCAATTTATCTTAAACGTTTTCGGGAGGGATTGACTAGATTAATGGTCTGACTTCCTGGGTAACTTGTGAGGATTTCGGCGTGTTTTAGGATATTGCTGCCCGTTTAGATGCAAAGTGGTAGCCACGATGTTTACTTAAAATGCTGTCATAGCATGTAATCGTTTTCTTTGATTGAATTTTTCTAAGAAGAAGAAATTCTTTACTCTATATAGCATCTCATTTTTTGAAAAATGATTATCTTTACTTACTTGTTTACGAAGTATACAAAGAGAAAGTGCATTAACCACTAAAAAATTTTACCTCTATATTCTTATGATGAATCTCCACGTTATATATCTCCCTGAGTCAAGAAAAATATAATCATTTATGGAATTATGTCCGTCTGTCTACGAATACGATAATTCAAAACCGGAACAACCTAGATAGATGAAATTGGGCATCTGTTATTATGACCAAAGTTATTTACCTGTGTCAAATTTCAGAACAAATATACTTAAAGGGTCAATCAGGAACTCAATAAACTGAACTGTTAAATAAAAGTAAGAATTTGGTCTCATTAAAATTGTAGATTTGTGTCAAAATTTGGAAGCAATCGGCAGCTAGAAGAGTTCCAAAATGCATACTCAATTCTCTTCACTGTACAAAAAAAGTTAAACATGAAACAATTCGTTATTGTGAAAGTATAAGAGAAAGTCAGGGGAAGTACATTTCCGCTGGTTTCAGAAAGCATCCTATAAGAAATATGCATTTTTTTATTAACGCAAAAGTACACTAGAAGGAATATTTCAAAGAGATGAACGATGAACAAAGGTGACTTTGACACGAGTTTATTTGATTTGATTTATTGCATTAACTCTTGCTTGGGAAATACACAACTACTACTGATTAAAAAAGTCTGGAAATTTTGAAACGTAATTAAGTGAAGAAGATGACACTAGGGCCTTCATGTCACTTTCCAAATATTTCAAGCCGTACCAACATGAGGATATATAATCTCCACCCAGATTTAACCTCTTCACGTACGGTGATATTCATGACTGATCTTCTTTGGAATCGGCACTGAAACCTGTGACCCTCCGTTCTCGAAGCGTTGCATGCGTTGAAATATCAAGACTACGGTACTAGTGAAATGAATTGATTAGGATTGATCGTGTAGTAGATAATAAGTTATGATTAGATAATGAAGAAGTAATGAATGATAATGAGACTTCTTATATCTGTTCAATCAGAAGGCTATGGTGCCTGTGAAATGAGTGATCAAATGATTGGATACTAAGTCGAAACGAGTAGATAATAAGATCAAAATTCACCACCTACGTTTGAAATCGAAAATAAAAACTTACAAGAATGTATCAAATTGAATAAATTTTCTTTAAATTCGAAACTTTTTAATATTATTGGGATACTGATTAATAACATCTAACATTTAAAAATGATAGAATCGTTTAAAATTTCTATAACATAGTAAAATTCCGTCTTTTCAGGTCCTGGGGAAATGGTCAGGAGATGAAATTAAAAATAAAACGTGTATTTATATCAAAATGAAAATTATGAGCTATATTATTTTTTAAAAAATGTTAAGAATTGCTGATAACTAAGTATGAAAAAAAAAGTCACATCCATGAACGCGCTTAGGCTAAAGTGACAACTAACGAATCAAATGACGTAAAGATATAGATTTCAAAAATTGAAAAATCATCGATTAAAATTAATATTATTTTTCTAATATTTTACTATATTCGTTATACATATGGTATTTTACTCACACTTTCTAGGAAAAGAATAATGCATATATATAGGGTGGCTCCAAAAGCTTGAAACACGCTTTAACTTTTTACCAGTTGGAGATAAGTAGACACTGTGAAATCCAAAAGCGTCCAATATAAGATAAGAAATAAGATTATGTTATTGAAATAGTCAAGTTATTGTCAATTGAATAGTCAAAAAGTTACACCTTTAAAATTTTTATACGACCTCCATAGACAAAATTGATAAGTTAGAAATGTTTTCTTTTTTGCTCCAACTAAATCATTACAAAACTCTGCATATTTGTATTTTTAAAATAGACTGTATTAAACTTAACTGAAAACTGACCATTATGAATGAGGACCATGTATCAAATTACAAATGCAAATTAAGGTAGAGCACGAACAGGGGAAAAACATGATGATATATAAGGAAGAAACTTTGCGATTACTTCCTAAAATCATAACGCATTTACAGATTTTATGATCTTCTCTCATTGAGACATGCCATTCTTTTATTGAAAAAAAAAACATTTTTGCCTTTGATCTTGGAAAATCATCACATATTCACGCAGCTGAATTACTAAAGAATGAGTTTGCAGACGATTTTCTTCTTTTAAATACAATGGGGTGAATTCATACTCAAGTGATAAATTTAAACAGATATATGAATCCTTTCTTCTGTTCATGAAACACATACCACTATGGGAACTTTTCTGTGTCTCAGTTGTTCCAGAATTTGGAAAGGAAAACTCCTTGATACAAAGACAATAAACAAACCTTCATACAACTCCTTGAATGAAAGCACTCTCACAGCAGAAAAATATGCGCAACATATTTTAAATGGTCCTTTAACATATTTTCTGGAAGCGGCGCCATTATCATTTGTAAAACATTTTGAAACACTAAGGGAAAAGATTTGGAGAGTGCTCTGTTAATTGCTTTCTATCAATCGTGTGTCAATGATTTTAAATAAAATTTGTCACTGTCTCGCTCTCTGTCTGATTGTGTAAATTTCTGACAGTGTAAGGTTTTATTTAGATATATTTGTGATACAATTTTTTGATATTTGATAACATAATTTTGGTCTAAAGAACTTCACCGTCAATTTGTATAGAGTTCCTATTTTCACTGATAAAACAGCATTTTAAATGAAAGAAAAACGGGATATAAGTATCTTTTTTTCCTCTATTATAGCTCAGTCAGTTTTAAACATACAAGTATGCAGTTTTTTCAATGATCTAGCTGCAGGAAAAGGAAAAAAAGTTTTTAACTGGCCAATTTTGTCTAGAGGGATCGCATAAAAGATTAAAAGGTGTAACTTTTTGAAAATTAATAGCATGTCTATTTCATTAACATAATCTTATTTCTTTCTTATTTTGGCCACTTTTACAATTTTCGGTGCCTACTTATCTACAGCAGGTAAATAGTTAAGGCGCCTTTCAGCCTTTTTGGGACACCCTTTATATAAGTTTAAAGAATAAATGCAAAATATTCAACTTATATATAAATGCAATAAATCTTTACAAAAATAATTTTATGACAAAAACTCATGTATTTGCCAAAAGTAGTGATTTTCAAGAATCGACAAATTTCAATTAACTACAAGATAACTCAGAAAAATCTAACAGAAAAACAAATCATTATTGTAAAATCAATTTTCCTTTGAACTAATAAGGTTATTTCTCAATTATAATTTTTACTAACAAGGATTTGTTTTCAGAAAATCAAAACAAGAAACAGTTTATTTAGTCTTTAGTGTAGTTTCAAATCATTTTTAAATCGTTGAAAGGGGATGAAAGAGATCAACGATTGAATGAAAATCTTTAGATGATTTTTTAAACGATTCCACTCCATAAACAATAGGCGGGGATGACCTGTAAGTGTCAAATCGTAGAAAGACCACACTAAATTTCGCGGTTGAACTATACTTTCGAAAAGAGGAGTACCTGAAAAAAAGTTCTTATTCAGTATTCTTAAGACGATCTCGATGCTTATCGGTACTTAAGATTAAGTTCAGGCAGTGAAGGTTACAGTAATTAGGTTTTGATAGGCGCGGATAATAGAATTTATCACATGAATATAATTCGCTAATATAATGAATTTGTTTCCTATTGTGTGTAAAATTAGAAAGGTTTGCAGATTTATAAACTCCAAGGATGCAAAATTATTAATTAAAGATCTTCAAAGAAGCGAAAGAGCGTAATCAAAAAGTTTTCTGCAGAAAATCGGTAGGAGGTAGTGTATTTCTTTAGTATTGTCAAGGTAAAGTCTAGACAAATTTGGAATAATTGTGTCCACTTCCAATGCTTTGATAACTGAAGTGACAAATAAAGGATAAACTTGCTGTTTCGATGTTTCACAAGTTTTTTTGCGAAGGAATCTCGTCAACAGTTAATCATAATCAAGTGGTTCTCGTCTCAAGTGTTCCACCTTTAAGGGTTGAATTGATTTGTTAGTTTAACGCAGTGCTTTGATGATATATATTTGAGGGCTATCCTGCCACTAACTTTATAGTAGTATCATTAAATGTTACTAATTTTAAGCATACCACCTTTGAGATTTGATTTCGTTCATTAGATTAATGTCATCTTTTGAAGGTACGAGATAAATTTAGGAAAGTCGTGGGTTCTAATTTTCAATTCAGCAAATATTTAGATGATTTAAGCTTTTAAGGTAAAGAATTCAATCAATAATTAATCAAAATGTTTGATTTCATTAATTATTGTTCAATTAATTATCGATAATTGTTATGATTTATTATTGTCTTGAGCAACTGGTGACGAATTTCGTTATTTTGAACAGAGGGTGGATGCCAAGAATGACACCTAAATCACCACCCCCTCATCAACTTTCCATGCCACACCAACGTGAGGATGTTTAAGCCTCAAAAAAACCAAAATTGCACCACCCACGCACACACAGCAGATCTCTAGTAAAATACACATATGAACTATTGATGTAATAAGCTTTTACTTTTGAGTAGTATGTTTCATAACATGTGCCATAACAATATTATTTTTGATATATTTCCGTTATGAGCAACAGTGATTTTAAAGTATTGAAATAAATGAATACACAATAAAATATTTTGAAATTCTGAAAAAAAATTAGCATTTATAAAAAAATGCAATATTCAAAGGTTCTCCCCTCCTAATTTCTCGGCACTTATTTAAAATTCCCAATGGAGACAATTGACATGACATCTCAGTCACATGATAAGCATAACTGCGCATGTGATCTAACATGCAACTTACATTGCCTTACTCTGTTCTGTAACGTAATGTCCTATTCCCTCCTGCAAGAGGCTCAATGAATTCCAAAACTAGATTAACGTTTATCACGAGAGAACCTGTCTTGATTCCGTTGCATAATCTTGCAATACAAAAGTTTAAAGTCCGTTGAAAAATAGACTCTTTCTCATTTCATCTTCTTTGAAAACCTATAGTTAAGTATCTGTTATATATATATATGCTAAATTAATTCTATTTTAAAGCAAAATATATTTACGAAAAGAATTAAAACAGTGATTAATATTACTCAGGCCCCATTCTCATTATGCGGTTCCAACCGTTATGGCAAGAATGCATTAGGCCGCCTCTTGGTGGTAAACTGAAGAAATGAGTGGGAGCTTTCACACTAGCCGAACGCGGTTTGAGGTCGTTTGTTGAGGTTTGAACCAGCCGCGTGCGCGACTGAATAAAACGGCGCCGTAACGACTTCGTCTTTAATAAGTATGTATGTAATTACGCTCTCGCTTTCACACTGCGCGAATTTCATCCGCCTGCCGTCCGTCACCTTCACAAGGTCACTTGTTCTTTTTGCCTTCTCGAAGTTTTTGCAGTTAATTAATTAATGGCTCCATTATTTTTATAGAATGCTTCGAAATTTAATTTTACTATTGTCTTTGTCATTTTTAAATGAGTTCATTGATATTATAGAACTCACTTTCATTTAGTTTCAGTGTTGGCTGTGTAATTTTTTAATGTTTTCATTATTTTTTTCATATTTAAAATTTAGCTATTTTATTTCGAAATATGCCAATGCTAACGAATTTTCTGTATTTTTATATTGTGTAAGATCAAGGCCGTAGTTATTAGCCGCTCCATCAGCACCCTAACTAGGAAACTGAGTGTTATGGCCCAAACAAAATAACTAGCTGAAAAAATAATTCATTAATGCATTATAATGTTATAATAACATTATATTCTCCTAAGTCATTTTATTAACTATGTTCTATACCATATTATAACATTTAAAATTGTTTAAAATATTTAAAATTACAATTAAATAAATCTTTTTGGTTCAAAATCAGTATAGAAAGTTTTTATTACTCCCTTGGATCAATAGCGCCCTATTCTTCTGCCTAATTTGCCCTTTGGATAAGACGGCCCTGTGTAAGGTATTGGAAACGAATTATATACTATTTCATGTAAGTAAATTAAAATCTGGATAGCAGTGTCTAATAATTATGACTGAATTCTAAGATAACATATGTTTTATTTTTGAAGTTGCAATTTCAAGAAACTTTATACCTTTTAGAAGTAATTCCGACAGTCTTATAGAATTCTTCAGTATTTTGAACTCTTTGTGGAGATTCCATTAAAGTTTTCGATTTTTTTTATGATTTTATTTGAAAATTTCAATCATTCTGAATATATCATGGTATTGCACACAAGTATACTTTAAATAATTCAGCAGATATAGTCAAAACCAATCTCAATATAAAGAGATGTTTTGTGAGTGAGTGATTTATACTTTAAATACTTAAGCACTGGATTTTTAAAATATTGTTCATGAAACACCATATTTACCATGTTAAATGATTTTAAAGCTGCGATATTTCGGAGGGAATTTTCATAACATTTGTTTGCATTGGGTTGCTTAGTTTTTTAATTCATGCACGCAAATGAAATCCATGTTCCACAACTTATGTATAATCGATTTACTTAATATATTATTATTATATACATTTGCAATGCTTAAAATTATTACACTGACTTTAAAAATCCATATCTAGGGAGGCACTTATCTTATGTAATTATGGTGGAAACAAAGTCTATAAGTTTTTGCTAAGTAATAAACAGTCGCACTTTCGCTATTGTTTTTTCGTTGTTATCGGTCCTATAACCCTTTATGCTTTAAACACAAACGAATTAAGATTTAGAAATAAGTGTCAGTTACTTGCGATTTTGTTTAGTTATATTAACGTCCTGTTTTAAAGCAACACGAGAGCTATTGTAGTACGGACCTCGTCATTTTGAACCCTGGTCACATGACGAGGACGACACCTGAGCTGGCACCCCCTCTCCACACTTTCGCCTCACAGCAGAGGGAGGACGTTTCACCCCTACGTATGACTTAAAGGGCAACACTTTAACTTCCGAGTCACAGCTACCATTTTTGTCGGTTTAATGCAATTCCAAATTTTAGTATTTTGCCGCAGAGTATAATTTTTCATTGGGTTGTGGAATTCATCAAAAGACGCTACAGACATTCGGACATTCATCTACATGTTGTTCTTCCAAAAGTGGAGGTGATTATAGTCTCGTTTCGTTTGATTGTTAGGTGCAAGACCATATTGCTGCTACTTCCGATCCATACTGAAACAGCTAGGAAATAAGAAACTACACTCAAATACTGACGGCGCGAATCGTCAAGTGTGAAAGCAAACATGACACGGCAAAAAAGTAAACAACTTTGCGCCGTAACGGTTGAAACAGCATAATGTGGAAGAGGCCTTAGAATTATTATCAATAACCATTTTATCATAAACAATAAAATTGAAATTTCTTTTATTCGGAAACAGAAACATGGTGTATGAAAATTATCAATAACAAAGAGACCTAGGAGAGTCTGACCTATTTCAATACAGAGAATATATCAATGCAATACATAATTTGTGAAAAATCCGTAGCTTTCTGATTACGAAATCATCGCATACAGATTTGATTAGAGCTTAGAATTGAAGAATTTACACAAAACCAAGAAGTTAGTTAGATATTTACTCATTCCGTTCTAAAACTAATAATTTAGTGCATCGATGTGTTAATAGCCAAGGAAAACCAGTTATTAGAATTTTTTTTTCACCAATAGAGCCAATACATGAAGCAATATTTATGCCGCTCATATTTTATCATACCATCAGAAGAGATGCTTAGTTTTGCTTTAACCCCTTCTTTGTCGGATTTTTTTCGAATCTCCGACAAAATGATTATTTTTTCCATTCAAGGTGGGAAATCTCACCGCGAAAACACGAAGAAAGTAAGACTATTTGCGCCATTTCTTAGCCATATTCAGAAATACAAAAAATAATCGCGGAATATAACGAGGCGTAGAAGTAGCAACGAATTCACTTTAAGCGATGCAACTTTTCTTTCTATCGCATGTCATGCGACGCCTACCAAGATACGGTTAAGTGTGGTTCCTCGTCTGACAACAGAGTTCCTGAATAGAGGACGACAGATTGGGCATTTGTAAGCCGTTACTCCGACCAATGTAATGTGGAAACTCTCTTAGACGAATTTTTTGATTAAAAGAAAGAATTAAATGTTTTAAGCAATCAGGTATTGTCAAAGGATTTTTGTTTGATAGATGTAGGGTTAATTAAGTTGATATGATAATATTTCTTAAACCTTTCCATTATAAGTGTATATAAACTAAACTGAAAAATCTTCAGCACAAATTAAATATATATCTGAGTTATTTAGCCCTTAAAAGCCTGATTTTTGAAAAATAGGTTTAAAAATGTTTTTTGATTTTCATTTCTTAAATAAAACATGGGAGAAATACTTTAAAAAATCCAATTTTGTTTTAGGTATGATTTATGGCTAAAAAACAGTGTGTTACCAACTGACAACACTGGGCTTTATTCCAGAAAAACATTTCCTTGATAAAATTATATAATAGTAAACACAGATGAATTTTAATATCTAATAATACGATAAGAAATTTCCTTCAATATTGTTGAAAAATATGGTATTCTCAAGCTTATAAACAAGGCATAAAAAGATGCAGTCTCAAGTGAAAAACATCAGTTTATTTTTATTTTTTATCAGCACTCAGGCTGCCAACTATATGTTGTCAATTGATTTAATAAAATTTTCAACTCAGGCTGCCGTCTATATGTTGTCAATTTATTTAATAACATTTTTAGTAATTATCTTATTGGCAACAATAGGCATTAAAGCTTCAGTCTTATTCTCAAGATTTTAGAAGACAATCTTGGGTATGTTGCTTAAAGGCAACCCTGGGCATTTAAGGGTTAAACTATGAACTAACAAAAGAAGACATCTATTAAACTGCTTTCAAAAAATGTTTTTCAATTTTAACTTCCCATTTTTTTCTATACATCATAAATAAGTAGCGTTTTCTAACTCGAGAAAATTTATCAGTTATACTGATTAATATTACATCTCTGACAATCTGTTTTATTAGAGTTGCGCACTCAATTATTTTATCTCTGACTGAAAAAAAATCAAAAATTTTCCTGAATTAGAAATATATCTCCAAAACTCAATAAGAAATATTGCAAAGAAATATTGCTAAATTATTAAATGATTATCGCGAAAATACTCATTAATGTATCTAAAAAGAGTCCCCATATTTATATATTTTATAAGAATAATGTAAGATTCTGTGCAAAGCATTTTTGAACAATCCATTTAAATTCATTTGAATAAGACTTTCAACTTCATTGATAATCCCTGCATGAAATTAGTGATTTTACTAACAATAAAATGTTTTGTATTTAATTAAAAAGCTGCGATAATTTTATACGTATTAATATTAATTTAAATGATATATAAGTGAATAGCTCTCCTAATTATCCTGAAATGAAAAGTAAAAAGGCTTCATCTCAGATAGCTATATTCATTTGGACAAAGCTACTTTATTTAGAAGATGTTATTAACTTTTAATTGAAAAATACTTTGTATCCTTTCAATTAATGCATTTCCTAGCATGTTTCGATAATATAAATTTTGAACCATAATTAAAATAGTTTAGACAGCTTCCAGGATTCATTAACAAACGTAAAAATATTTTTTTATATGCAATGTGAGTGGAAATATCCGACTCATTTGAAGATCAATTTTTCGAGAAAGAATTTTTCAGACGGCTAAAAGATATTAATGAGATTAAAGAACGAAAGAAATTTTAACAGCCTGCGGAAATTAATGCACCGAAAATGCAGTCGTTTGTAGTTTTCCTAACTTTTTCAGATATTCCTTATCGCAGACATGTTTTCTGATAATACTGCGAATGGGATATTCTCACGAAATACGGAAATATTGCTCAGTTTTTTCTCGCTTATTTATTTACATGCAATGCATTTTATTATCCTTTCATCAATACAAGTGTAGTACTTTGTGAATGCGATTTGCCAAAAATAAGAGAAATTTCTGGCAGATATGGAAAACCTTAAGTACGTCTAGAGAAGAGCTTTGTCATGGGTGATGTTTTTTGCACTCAAGGAACGCTCCTAAAATTATTAATAATATATCCAGCACGGCTCGCTTTTTATATGAAGGAATATGCGTTTTTCATATAATATTTTAGGAAAATGTTCGCCCTTTTGAGGTGGGAATGAAAAAAATGAAAGCTTCGTTTCATATGAATAAAGCAATACGATGTGTAACTTTTTTTAACGCGAAATATATATTTTTCGATATCATTCCTGAAAATGTATACAAAAGTATATATGCAGACAGACTTTCATTTCCTTTTTGTAATAAAATTGAGTTACAAAATATTGCGGTCTGAAAATTTTGTCCAAGATCCAAAACATTTTTCCTTTAAATTATTCTTCAAATTTGCATATCCAATGTATCTATGAAATTTCTATTATGAATATTATTTTCAAAATATCTTCATTTATGTGTTTTTTAATGTAACAGATGTATTTATGCGACAGATAGCGCTGCCTCCCTCCCTCTAAAGAGATGACTTTTTGACAGACAGTGTAAGAGTAAGACACGGGAAGTGACCCGGTGTTGTTAAGCCGGAAAAATGCATTCTTGTCTTTTCTATGCAAATATTCTGTAAATAATCATTAATCATCATTAAATAATTACTTAACTTTCAAGGAACCCTCTTCATTTCGTCCTGAAATATTTTGTCTGTGGATTTAAGTATTGGCTCCCTCAGTAAACCTTACTAACGCAGCAAAGCCGTTATAATATGTATTAAAAGTGTGAGGCGAAATATGGCGTTTCCCTAAAAATCAAAATCTAATCAATCCTCATTGAGGGGGTTGATTTGATTTTCAAGATTACCATAGAGTTTTCAGGCTTCATGATGGTTGTTTCGGGGCGCATTTCGTAATTATGAGCCATAGCCAGATGATGAGGACAGCAGCGGGGCGGGCATCACTCTCTCCAAGTTCCAAGCCACATGAGCGCTAGAGCTACGAAGGCAGATTTAACACACAACGGGCCCATATACATGGCGGACCTTTTATCAAATTGAGTCTCGAACTCGTGTTTCTCCAATTCCGCAACCGAGTCACTACTACCAAGCCACATTCAACTGCAGATAAATAAAAATAAACGTCAGGCAATGATAACGAATGAAAAACGTACATTCCTGATCTGTAATGCGTTGATCAGAGATTTTTTTTTTATTGCCCACGCCGACCCTGCTTACCCAAAGGGTGTAAAGCATGATCAGAGATTGGAAAGCTTAGATGCCTATTTCAAAGGATGAACGTCTTTTTGAAACATACGATTATAGATCTCTGTGCGTTTGGTTTGGCGAGAGACGTGCAACGGTTAAAATGAGATAAATTTATAAAAAATTAGTTGTATATGAAAACAAAAACGTAAAAAAGCGAAATTTGCAGTAGAAGAATAAAATAAAAGCAAATAAGCAGATGGTTTTCATTTAGACACCTTTGTATACAATGGCAAAATGCGACAATAATACGAGGGTTAGAAATTTAGTAGTAGCAACCATATTGCAGCCGATGCAACGTAAGTACTAGCCAGTGGCAGCTCATCCATTAGAGCTGCAGAGCTGCAGTCTCCCCTAAAATTATTTTAAAGAGTTTTATTTTCGTTTTTATTCTAATTGGCTTACTGTTCCACTTTGAGCGTTCAATAATCAACGAAAATGGCAAAAAAGTAATAAAAAACGTAAAAGGAAGATTGAAAATCAATCAAGAATTAAGAGAGACAGACAGACCAGAGCTGCATACAGTTTTGTCCCTCCTAAGAATCAAAATTCGCACACTGAGCAACACGGAGCTCTCAGTCGTGAGAAAAAGCAGTCCTTTCTCCGCTTGAAATTACATGCACTCGAGATGCGATTTTCCTAGCTCTCGTTTGGCGCTACTTCCTCTTTTGACTTTTTTTCGCTTTTTCTCAGTAGTCCAGTCTTTAAGTAGTTTTGTTAGATCAAATTCTGAAGGAGTTGTAATTTTTTGCTCTTTTATGTTTTTTGGTGTGCTGATTACGTATCTGAGATTCGCCACCAAAACTTTTTGTTAGAATTTTAGTTATAGTCAAAATACACGAAAAAATCCCATTTTTTTTGCTTACAACTCAAAAACTATCAATTTTTAGTATATCAACATTATATACCAAAATTATCAGCACAAAATTTTCTACAAGTTAGGCCTATACAACCTTTGCAGCACTGCTTGTTTCTGGGCTGACGAACCACCACTGGTACAAGCTTGAAACGTTTATAGTCCTTCAATGTAGTTACGAATCTCTGAAACAGGTTGGTGCAACCCATGACTGATTTTTTTCGCTTGTTCTCAGAGTAGCTTTACCCGGATTTAAGTCCCTGTTACTATGATTTGATTCTGTAGAAGAAACGTTTTCTTGGCATTCGTTACCGAACTACTCCAGAGATTCTTAAAGCGATAAACTGCTCCATCTGAAACATCAACAGAACTGGTGCTACTTCAGGTATTCTACAACTTCTACATCGCTGACAACAGGTTGCACACAACGCTGGTGACTACATTCCCGATCACTTGAATAGCCTTATATAAAAAAAACTCCCCATATTAAATAAAAAAGGTAAATATGTATTATCATTACAAAGATAAGCTCATTAGATAGATTTTCATCTATAGTTACAAAATCATGAAAATAAAAATTTCTTACTTAGGAATTATTAAAAAATACTAATTTATCAACAAAAATACTTTGAAATTTACATAGATATCTGATTTAGATTTATTGGTTGTGAGTTAGATAAAAGCATTTTTACTATTGCTAAAATTTATTTCTAGGAAAAATAATCGTAATTAAGCATATTTTAGGCTTTATTGCTGATGAAGATACTCAAGTGATTGGGATTGTAGATCAAAGGAGCTTAAACATTTCAAGCTAGTTCCTATATTGTATAAGCTGTAATTGTATGGTTGCCACTATTAAATTTAAAATTCTTGTCCTACCATAAATTGTGTAAAATAATGAATGGGACACTAATTATTGTATTGGCTTTTTATAAAAGATTAAATTTTCTTTTATTAAAGTTTTTAATAGAATAACATACTAAAACCTTTAATTATTCTTTTAAAAATACCCTTAAATTATCAGTTCAAATTTTGATTATGATTTGCGATGATTTTATTTATTTGACTGTGTGTGAAACTTTAACGTTGTAGCAGAATTGAGAAATAAAAACGTATATATAGTCAATAATTAAGCATGTAACGAAAGAGAAAACTAGAAATTTCAAATTCAGCATTCCAATAAAATAAATTCAAGGCATCCACAAAATGCATCTTGATCCGCCCTTCTTTAATTATTTAATGAAGAATGTGTCGAGAATTAAAGACAACGTTTTAGTTATCGACCGTTCAAAGCACAGCGTCTCATTTCATGCATCGCCCAAATCTCTTTATCTGTAATTGGTTCAAATGTTTGGAACTGTACAAGAATTAAAGGTGATGTTATCTCTGAAATAAATTTGGTTTGTTTCATTATATTTAATTAGAGGAAGAGCAGAGAAAATCGATTGAATTAAACAGAGTTCTCCAGATTTGGCATTCATTTGACGGTAACATGCTATGATACAGTAAAATAACAACTCACATTTTTGTATTAAAAAAAAAAAATTCTGGGTCGACGATCGAAGTTGAAGAGGAAAATAAATCTTCATTTTACAGTTTTACATCTAGGAAGTAGGTGCCGAAATACAGCATATGGTTTTTGCGACAGGTGTTTGTGATCTTGACAAGTTTTAAAACACGCGTCATTCAGATTGAAAAAGAGAGCTTAGAATTTTTTTTTTTTTTGGAAAGGGTATTCACTCTGATATGATTGCAGTAAAGAGGGTGGAATTTTTAAGTGGATATGCGTTACTTGACAAGCAAATGCCTTACACTCAACTAAAATGCCATGCTAAGCTACCCTAAAATTGGAATTTCTTCCTTTTAATTTAATTTGTTTCATGGCACTGGCAGGTTTCTAAACTGTTGAAAAATGCATAAGTTTCATAAACTGTTAGTGATGTACATGCTCAAGTAAGTAAGGTAAATTTACACTGAATATCTTTTGAGTTCGTTCTTGGTGGTTCTAATCCCATTTGGTGTAGCATATCTAGCATCCATGATTCAAGGGCTCATGATAAAGGGGACGTGTGGCATCTTCTGTCGGTCAAAGCGACCTTGGAGTACTTAGAAAACCCCTGAAATAGAAGCTTCTGTACATAGGGGTTAGTTTCTTTCATGGAGGACCTTCAGGGGAAACTGGGCCACATTTGTGCGTCACTGGGAAGAAAACCAGGAAACTCTCCAACAGGCAACCGCCCACAGAGAGTAATTCTTTGCTACATCATACATGGGTATACCAGTTTTTGAATAATCTTGATTAAGAGCACAGCCAGAGGTTAGAACCTACAGCTGTTGTTAATAACAAGTAATATCACGTTTTAAAAGGCAAATATTATAAATATTATTCAATATTAAGCTCTATTATTATTATTATCGATATTTATAATTTGTTGTGGATTCGCAATCAAGATAACATACATTATTTATTAAAACATAAGCAACTGTTTTCAAGTGAGTGACTTTAGTATAACTTTTATGAGATACACCAGAAGACAATCACGATTATTTAATCAAATGGAGGATTAAAATTTTGGCTATTTTGACAGACTGGCGAGACACATTGCTTTGTATTAAGGCTCAAGTGAAAAAGATTTTGGCAAACTACACCTACTCGCGTCTCTATATTTCAGATTTCACGCCAGAGGTGTCTCAGAAGATAACAGATAGTTAATTATCTCCTTGCAGGTTGGCAGATCAAGACTGCGAATCATGAGCAGAAGAACCCTGCAAGAAACCTTCAAGTCAAAATGAGTAAATCAGGTAGTTGTAATACAACTGTAGTGAATAACTCTATTCCTTGGCCAATTTTTCACTGTACGGTTTTAAACACAGCACTTACACGAATCCATGGCTTTCGGTATTTTTATTTACCGCTTAAAAGTGATACTTAATTTTGAAGCTTCTATTCTTTTCTTTTTAACCAGTGCACCATAATTACGGTTTGTTCTCTTGAGCAAGTATTTGTGATAAATAAACAAACAGACGTAGGGAAAGTTGTGAGAATCAATTAGGCTCTTTGAGTGGCTGTTTTCACCGACATCATTCGCTGATCTGGTAATTTGGAGCTCTTCCATTACTGAAAAGCTTGGCACTTCACCCCTTCTGCTAGCTTCTTTTATTTTCCTCGCCGTCACCTGAGCTAAAAACAAAATAGCTCATCGTTCGGCACGAGCGTACGTGTTGAACGCTATCGATTTTATGGTTTAACTCAAGAGTGTCCCTTCCAACTTACGTGTTGATTTCTTTCCTCTGGGTAATCAGACAGGATTTATCAGCCTTTAATAAAAATGTATTTTAAGCTAGTTTTCTGAGTTGATGATAAGAGGTACAAGCGTGTAAATACCACGTGTCAATCAATACACGTGTAAATAATAAGAAATTAATTACTTTCAATTCCAACATAAGAGATTAAAACAATAAAAATAGTTTTTGAAAACACGCTTTTAATAGCGTAATAAAAAGTAGAAAATTGTACGTTTTTTAAAAATCAGAAACGTGCTTTTCCCTTCCAACTCTCGTGTTGATTTTTTTCATCTATTTAATCGGACAGATTTTACCAGCCTTTAATAAAAAAATGATATTTTAAGCTAGTTTTCTAAGTTGATGATAAGAGGTACAAGCGTGTAAATATTTATCAGCTAATTAACTAATAAATTAATTACTTTCAATTCAAACGTAAGAGATTAAAAAAATAAAAATAGTTTTTGAAAACACGCTTTTATTAGCGTAATAAAAAGTAGAAAATCGTACGTTTTTTAAAAATCAAAAACTTGCCTTTTCTTTCCAACTTTCGTGTTGATTTCTTTCATCTGGGTAATCAGACAGAATTTATCAGCCTTTAATGAAAACTGTATTTTAAGCTAGTTTTCTGAGTTCATGATAAGAAGAACAAGCTGTAGAAGCGTGTAGTACTTATCAGCTAATTAACTCAGAAATTAATTATTTTCAATCAGAACATAAACGCGAAAAATAAAAAAAATGTTTTTAAAAACACGCTATTATTAGTGTACTAAAAAATAGAAAACGGTAATTTTTATCAAAAATATGTCCTTTCCCTTCCAACTTGCGTGTTGATTTCTTTCATCTGGATAATCGGGCAGAATTTATCAGCCTTTAATAAGAACTGTTATTTTAAGACCGTTAACGCCTAACGGAATTTAAAGCACAGATTTCAGCAAATTTATTTTACATTATAGTAAAATCTCTAAGATTAAGATAACTGTGAAGCAAATTGCACTGAAAAATATTTTTTAGAAAAATCGGTAGACAATCATTTTAAAAAGCTTTTTTATAGATGTGTATTAAAAGATAGTAAGATATCAAAAAATAAAAATCACCTCCGAATTCCTGGCATTATCTTAAAAATAAATCGAAGGAAAAAATTCAAAGTGAAGACACTTTGATGCAAAATCTGGATAATGGGTGGTATATGACAGTTGAAAATTGTTAGGAGTTTGGGAATATCTATTGACTTAGTAGAGAAAGCAAAAATGAAACAATGGAATGCATTTAGCTTAGTCGGAGTGAAATGAAAATGCCATAAAAATAGGACGCTGGAAATTAACGGGATATGCTAGTTTTCTGAGTTAATGCTTAAAGGTACAAACTGTAAAAGCGCATAAATACTTTTTAGCTAATTAACTTAGAAATCTATTATTTTCAATGCAAACGCAAACGATTAAAATAATAAAAAGTGCTTTTTAAAAACGCTCTTTTATTAGTGTACTAAAAAGTAGAAAATAGTAAATTTTATCAAAAGTATGGACGCCAAAAGAAATTCGTGGCAGCTTGAGGCGCTGATAGAAATACTTCATGTAAATAGGAATTTTATTCAGAATTATAACATATTTTTAATTTTTAAAAGAATGTTTGGTAATTTTTTTATAATGCTATTCACTTGACTTAATTACCTTATAGGGCCGTTATCAACGCCTCACGCTTTTACGAATTTGTTTTGACTTCCCTATTTTTTCATAAAAAAATTATTTTCTATTTTTCGGTACAATCTGGACAGTCAGATGGAATTTGTGATGCTTTAATAAAAGATTATTAATTTAAGCTGGTTTTCTGAGCTGATGATAAAATATATAAGTGTATAAATACACTATATGCCCAAAAGTATCCGGACAATTGTAGATTTTCACATTTTTTAGAATTTCTCCAGAATGGTTGAACTGACTGCCTTTAAACTTCGAACATGTAAAGAATAGACAATAACTCACATTTTACATTGATGATTCGGTCCTGAGGGCAATTAGGGGACCGTTTACAAACCGATGAAAACAAAACAGTTTTTGGCCCACCCCGCTTCACAGAATACTGATAACAAGATGAAACTTTCAGAAATGGTAATGCTTAATGTGCATAATATTTACATGAATTATCGTAAACTCAGATCAAATATTTGGGAAGATATAAAGGTTTTCTTAAAAAATCTCAAATTTTCCCACCTGTTTTTTGCTTATAACATGCAGAGTGTTCTGTTATATTATACGAAACTTACAGACAAGATGACAATATGTAAGAGAAGCATTTGTGTAAAACTTTGGAAAAGAATTGTTGAATATTACAGGAATTATGAGCATTTTTAGTAAATAATGTTTTACTGCGCATGCGCGAAACATAGTGTAATTTTTCTTTCACAACTGTAAATCCAGATATATAGGGCAACTTATATAAAAAAATTCAGTTCAATATAATTAGTATTCAGAAAGATATCGACATTACAACGAGCAGAATTTTAGCTCCTGTCGAAGAGAAGCTAAAAGATGAGGGGTTGTACACAAATTGATATTTTTTAAACTTGTATCTTTAAATAGTTATATTGAATTGTATAGTGGTTAGAATTTGCTGAATACCCATGAACACATCTAATATTCCTAACGAATAAAAAAATATATATGTAGAATTATTAAAATAATTAAGAAAAGAAATTAGATAAAAAATCGTTTCGCCATAAAACAAATATATTTAAAAATATCGTTTGACCGCAAAATTGTAATATGTAACTTGTTAATAATCATGTAAATAATATAATTAAAGTAATAAAATTTTTGTTATTTATAGTGCCTAATTAGCTGGAATTTAAGTTATGCACGTAATTGATAAGTGTACATGGGTATGCAGCAAATTCTAACCGCTATACAATTCAATATAACTATTTAAAGATATAAGTTTAAAAAATATCAATTCGTGTACAACCCCTTATCTTTTAGCTTCTCTTAGACAGGAGCTAAAATTCTGCTCGTTGTAATGCCGATATCTTTCTGAATACTAATTATATTGAACTGAATTTTTTTTATATAAGTTGCCTTATATATCTGGATTTAAAGTTGTGAAAGAAAAATTACACTATGTTTCGCGCATGCGCAGTAAAACATTATTTATTAAAAATGCTCATAATTCCTGTAATATTCAACAATTCTTTTCCAAAGTTTTACACAAATGCTTCTCTTACATATTGTCATCTTGTCTGTAAGTTTCGTATAATATAACAGAACACTGTGCATGTTATAAGCAAAAAACAGGTGGGAAAATTTGAGATTTTTTAAGAAAACCTTTATATCTTCCCAAATATTTGATCTGAGTTTACGAAAATTCATGTAAATATTATGCACATTAAGCATTACCATTTCTGAAAGTTTCATCTTGTTATCAGTATTCTGTGAAGCGGGGTGGGCCAAAAACCTTTTTGTCTTCATCATTTTGTAGACAGCCCCCTAATTGCCCTCAGTAACCAAATCTTCAATGTAAAATGTGAGTTATTGTCTATTCTTTACATGTTCGAAGTTTAAAGGCAGTCAGTTAAACCATTCTGGAGAAATTCTAAAAAATGCGAAAATCTGCAAGTATCCGGATACTTTTGAGCATATAGTGTACTTATCAGCTAAACAATTAATAAATAAATAATTTTTTCATCCACACATAAGCAATTAATTAATAATAGGCAATTAATATGATTAATTGCCTATTAATATATTATTAATTATTATTAATATTAATTTAAGCTGGTTCTCTGAGCTGATGATAAAATGTATAAATACTTATCAGCTAATCAATTAATAAATATATAATTTTTTCATCCAAACATAAACAATTAATTAATAATAGGCAAGTAATATGATTCACCTCTGTTATCAAAGTGTCACGTTAAGTACAATATTTAAGCTCAACCTACTCGGAACTTTGGAAATGGGAATAAAAAATGTCATTTCGAAATTTAATTTCTCCATCTTCCCTGTTTCCTTCGAGTGCATCTTTAAGTACTTGAAGCCGTTTATAAAAGAATCGTTGTTTGATAAACAGAGACTAAGCTTAAATTCTATTGACTATTTTTCGCTTATAAAGATGATAATATGTCCGAAAAATAAGTTTTGACACCTTTTAGAAGACATTTCATATTTCTATTAATCCCATTTTTTTTTTCTTTTCTGAGTTCAGTTTGAATTTTTAATGAAATTTCCAGATGACTTTCGGTTCTGTGAATATAAAACAATATAAATACAGTCTTGCGTTCTTGCTTAAAGTTATATTCTGTTTTTCATAAACATTCAGAAGATTGTTAAGTCTTCCTCCTTCTCAAACTAGTATTTTGTAATTGGAACTTCGAGAAAGTTTTCCATTTAGAATGATAAATTCTGAAATTAGAGTTTTTTGTACTTAAAAAGTAAGATAATTTTTTACAATATAAGATTATTTAGTTGTTACACAATATTTCTTTATACCAAAAGCCCGAAACATACTCGTATTCAAAATCAATAGAATTTTCATATTTTGTAGAATCTCTGAAATGCTAATAAACCTATTTACATGAAATTTAGTACGGATAAACAGTTATATAAGAGAAAAAAATGATGCCATGCAACAGTCTTAATATGCACTTATAACGGCGATTATGTCTTACTAGCGCAGGAACGCTCAAAACTCAAGTTACAATATCAACCATTACATAATTCCTTATAAGGGGTATGACTCCATCTCACAACAATATAGATCTCACAACGCAGAGTCGTACTGGAAATGAGGCAGTTGATAGTCACTGTAAGTTCCACTTATGCTGCAACGCAGTTTTCGCAGAATGGCCACCTGCATTTGAGCTTCCAAGACATGCTCAATGGGTCTTAGATTTGGAGATCTGGCTAGCCAATCCATGTGATAAATACACTCGTTTTCAAGGTAATCGTCGACCAGGTGGATGTCAACAAGTATTATCGTCCATAACAATAAACCGAAGGCAGGGGAGGCGTCAGCGGGGAAGGACAGGGGGCAATAGCCCCGTATGTGACCGCTTCCCCCCCATCGGCGAGAAATTAAGACTTGCGTCGGTAAAAATCTTTGCAATTTTGGAGATGTTGAAAGCAGGGTATCAAGGAATCTAATAATTTTAATCCCATCTTTTAGTTATTATATAATAAACGGTCGAGATAAGCGATTTGTGTCCGAATTTGAGGACTGATTAACTGTTAAGTCAGCAGAATGACAGACATCCTTTTAAATTGTCGTCCATTCGACCAGTAGTTCGCACCACATTTGACTGAATAACCGACAAGGCGACAAGTGAATCAGATGTCGCATTTTGTCGACTGTTTTCAATCGGTCGACTAAGAGATCAACAAGACGGATGAAAATTTGTATGTTTTGTTTTTTCTATCGACTGTTTCGATCACTTTTCGGCGGAATTATTAGGTAAAACTAAAGTATCTGTATTGCACAAGAGTGTGGCTATACATAGTAGTCATTCTTCTCAACGGACATTTTTGTTCGCCTTGGAATTTTTCGGCCCATAGACATAATCTTAAAATAAAATCTATTAACGGCCACTGTTCAACTTCAATGAAATACTTTCCTTTCATCTCTCCGACTGTGGACATTTTATAAAGAGAAAATGGAGGAAAGAAAGAAAAAAATTCATACTTTCAAAAACGACACCGTAAATCAGATAGAAATTAATAATTTTTTCCCAATGTGAAGAAAAAAATGAATTTCTGACTCTACCGGCTTTCGGCATTAAAGAGTTCATTTGTGCCTTTCATTTGCTGATTCGAACTCTGACAAAACATTTGTTAATATGGTCGCGGCCATCAGTGAATTAAACTTTCAGATCAACGAGGAAAAATAGACGATATTATTGCCTTTCTTCAACAACTACCGACGAAACAATCATAGATATATTTTTACAATTAAAAAAAATTGAAAAAGTGACCTCCGACAGAGTTGAAAGATCCAAGGAGACGCAAATTTTAGAATTAGGTATTATTTAAGTATTTTATACTCCCACTCCCAAACATAATAACCTTTTAGAGCGGCCAATTTTCCTTGGAACGGTGGTTGACCACTGTAGAGAGGTTTCGGTGTATTACATACTAGCCGCCCTCTTCGACTAGCTTGTTCGTCGGAATGTAAATTCAATTGAATCTCGTGTGCATAACTTGATTTTCATAGTTCCCTTAAAAACAATTTTAAACTTCAAATTGTGATAGACACTTAACCCGTGTTCTTTCAGTAGCTTTGCATCTGTTTTGTTCATTGTCTACATGAACATCCCTAATGGAGTCAAGTAACTGCATCTAACATCTAATTGCACGTCGTCGACACCTTTCTTATTCCTTATGCAAAATACGCATTTGATTTTAGTATGAAAATGGCGCGTCACATTTTATGTCTTGCAGCATGCTAACTGGAAACACTACAACCATAGCCCATTAAAACAGTACAACCATAAACATTGAGCTTACTAAATATGTTTCCAAATATAATTATTACCTTAGAGGACTTCGTTTACAGATTTCACAGAAAAATTGATGAAACAAAAAAGAAAGCAAAATCCATTAGGACATTACCTTAGCTTTTCATAATGGAAGTGAAACACGGAATTAATATTATTTGTGTAAACACTGGCAACGGTTTGAATCAGATTGCAACAATGAAAGTATTGTTTAAAATTTTTTTATTAATAAAAAAATTAAAATGTTTTTACAAATTTATTAAAATTAAAGAAAAAAATACGACAACTTCATTGATATCATTAAAAAAAAGAGTTTTTAAATTTTCAGATGGTGGCTGGTACTGATCAAAAATACACAATAAACACACTTACACAATAAACGTAGAGCATTCTGATTTGTCAGCTATGCTTGCAAAGTGAGATGAATTGGTAAAATCGGTCCAGTTGTTGAGACTGGGAACACAGTCAAGGTTTCCCATCCTAGAGAATATACAATGAAGTAGTGTTTTAGCGATTTTACTCGAAAATGAAGAATTGAAATGGAGAAGCGACCATTGACGATGTGTCTAGGGTCGTGAGCTTTCATATAAAATAAAAATTGGTGAAATCGTCCCTGTGGTTGGGGGGTACTCTCTCAAGAGTTTTTCCCATTGAGAATGTGTTTTACCGAAAATGGAGGGTGATGAGGGATAGGCAATCTTTGATGACATTTCTAGGGGTCATAAACTTTGATATGAAGTAAATATTGTAAAAATCGGACCATTGGTTATGGCTGGGGATTGGTCCTTTGTTTTTCAAATTATTTTAAATATATAGACTAGCCGCTTTCGGCGACCGACTGTTCGCCCGTAATATTAATATCTAGTAGCTTTCAACTTGGTGAAATAAAATGGAGAATTGGTGGTTGTAGAGGTTGAAGGTTGAAGGACTCTGCCAAAGTTTTATTTTGCAAAATATTTCGAAAATGGTAGGTGGTGGATGGCAGGAGACCATTGATGGCATATCTAAACGTCATAAGTTTCCGTATGAAATAAAAATTATCGGCATCGGTCCAGTGGTTGGTACTGGGGGAATGATCCTCTGGTTTTGTCAATTATTTTAAACTAGCCGGCTTTGGAGACCAATTTGTTCGCCGGGAATATGATTTCAATTGAATCTTGCATAATTTTATATTCATGGTTCTCTTAACAACGTAATTTTAAACTTCAGATTGTGGTAGATATTTAATCAATGTTCTACGACCAATGTTACGTTCGTATTAGTCACCTTGGACCTCTTCTGTTCATTGTCTACATAAATGTTCCTAATTGATTCAAACAACTGACGATGTCATGCAACCTCCAATACCATGTTGTCGACACTATCTTCACTTTCTTTTTACTCTTGTAAAATCTGTATTTGATTTCAACATTAAAATGACGCATCACATTTTAGGACTAGCGGCATGATAGCTGGATTAAAGCATGCCAAAAAAGAATGAAAAGATAGTAACCATAATCATTCAGGTGAATGGATATATTTCTTAACATAAGTAATATCTCAGAGAGCTTGGTTTACAGATTCCACAAAAATTTTCATGAAAGAAAATATGAAAGCAAAATGTATTAGGATATTACCTCATCTTCCAACAAAGAAAGAGCTACACATAATTAAATATTTGTTTAAACAATGAAAACGGTTTGAATTGCGTTGCAACAATGAAAAGTATTGTTGTAAATTATGCCAAAAACATTTTTTAAAAATTAGTAAATTAGAGGAAAATTTGTACGGCAACTTAATTGAAATCATTGAAAAGGTAATTTTTTGAACTTTCAGATGCAGTAAAAATGATTTTCGTGCTGTAATATTTTCGGAAGTTATTAATGGAAAACGCATAAATTTCGCTTAATTTTTAATTAATTAATATTCTAAATAAAATTACAAAAAGGGCTCTGCGATGCACATTCTTACCCTCCAAAGTAGGTTTGTGCCGAATTTCGTAGCTTTAGGTCCAGCGGTTTGCCCTGTAGAGAAGCAATACACACACAGACACACAAACACGCAGATTCTCCATTATTATTAGAAATATGAAGGTATGCATTTATAGGTTTAAATTTTTTAATAATTATTTTCACTTGTTTCGGCTATTATTTTATTTTGTTATGAGATTTAAATAATAATCTGCAAATTTTTTCCAATATCAGTGTGGTACATTTTATTTCCTAAGAGATTTATATTCATAATTCTTCATTTTCTATTAATGCTTGTCGTTCAGTCAGACAATTCTTACTGCACCGACATTATAAAAATAGCTATCTTCCAAATAATTCATTATTATAATAAAATTCGCTAATTAATACTTAATTACTTTTAATTAAATATAAAAATAAATATTATCTGTTATTTTGAAGTTACTTAAATTAGAAAAACTTTGCTTGTCCCCCCCCCGTCGGAAAATTTCTGGCGCCGCCTCGGACAGAGGGCCCAATTGACCCCTGATAAGTTTAAGAGAGAGGACATTCGGTGGATGAATCGGCCAGCTGAACATCGAGATCTAAACTCTATTGAATATGGATCGGAACTCTTGGAGAGCAATCCTTCTCCGATATAAAAGTTGTAAACTGAGTTGCTGGGGATAGAGAGAGAAATCAACTGCCACAGAGACTCATCAGCTGCCTCGTTTTAAGTATGATATCGCACTGTTAGAGTTTAAATGTATGACCGGGTCATACCCGATATCAGAGTTATTTGATGTCCGCTCTTGCAAAGTGGGTTGTGAACATTCCTTCACTGATGAGTTTTGCTGGTGCGCACTACGAATGTTATCCGGTATAGTTTTGTTCTTATATAACTGCTCATCCATGCCAAAGTTCATTAAAATATGTCCATTAGTTATAAGAAATTCAACAAAATGAGCAAATTTTCTTAACTTTTGAACACCCGTGCATTTAAATTGAAATGAATTTTTAATTTAATTATTAAGAATATTAATTTATTTTTGAATTACCTTTAAAACCAAATCATTATTAAAACTATACATAATTGTGTCACATGCTAATCTAAATAGTGTTTTTGAATATTTGTGAATCGAGTTCGAAATGCGACAGCTAAGTCTGTTTCAAAAATTTATTACGGAAGCTTTAAAGGAAAAGAAGTTTAATTTAAATAAAAGCTTATTAATATTTCATCCATACGAAAGAATGAAATTTTGAGCTTATACTGTAAGGTATCGTGTGCATTCTTTGTTTTAAACTTCATTCTTACGTAATCTCATCAATTAATCATGTTAGAGTAGATTTTGTACTAAATGTGCTTTTATTTATATTTCTGTTAATTCATAAATATAAATAAAACAAACAGTATAAGAATAAAACATCCTGTGCGTTATTTCATCAGTGCGGGTTTAATAATATTTTTCAAAATTATGGTTTGTTATGCGAAAATGTCCTTTCAGTTTTAATAAGAAAAGAGTTAACGTAATCTTATGTTTTGTGTTTAAAATGAACAGTGACTGAAAAATATCTTTTACGGTTTCATGCAAATAGTCCGGCTGACAGTGAAATACATAATTTTATGCAACGATTATTCATCGTTGATAAAATCTCGTTCTCAAAGATTAAATTTACAAAATTTAAATGCAAAAATATAAAAATGTAAAAATATAAAATTAATTCATTTACAGTGAGTGAAGTATTCATATTATTCAAAAATATAAAATAGATTTGAAGTATTATCTGAAAATGTAAATTCTTAAAATAATAATAATAAATTTTGAATTCAATAAAATTTCAATTTGAAATTAAAGAGAACAAAATCTATTGCTTCGCATAATAAAAAAAATGCAATTACTGTCCCCACCTTGTTGCTAATAATGAAATCATGGCTAATTCTGTCAAAGCATTGTTTCAATACCATTATATGAATAACATCATTTCTGCCGTTCATATAATGGGTAAGTTGCGAGCATCTGTTTCAGTTTAAACCAAGTGGCATGCCTTTAAGTAGTAGATTTTGATTGAGTGTTGTTTCATAAATTTATAAAAAATTAATTCCATTAAGTCTACTTTGCAGTTTAGAGAGTTTAAAGTTATTATGTTTTATAATGATTATTCTAAATTATTAACTCTTAAAGACACAAGCTATCAATGGAAATTCAACAATGATACATTAAATGATATTGCGACAACTCTTTGGAAGCTTCCCCTAAACCATCACTTGTTTAAAACAGCCATCCTGCATTTTAACACCAGTGTAATAAATTCTTCACTAATCAAAAACAATCAGTCTTAAGAAATCCTAAAATAACAGCATCAGGTTATTACGTCCTGATCACTGCAAGTGTAGAGACTTAGGCATGGGCACATTTTTAACTTTAGAGTGCAAAATATATTTTATTATTATTTATAGTAGACTGAAGTTGCAAAAACTTTTGTTTGAAAATAAAATAAACAAGCGTTCCAGGGAATGTTCTTTTGTAATTACCAAATTGATGATGCAGCTATCGATCTCCTGCCTAATTGCCAACCAAGACAGAATTTGGAAGCTTAGAAAACAATTCAGCGCTCTGAATACACAAAAGACATCTGTTTTCTGCACATTTCAGGATTTTCTTTGCCGTAGCAGTAAAAATGTCATTATTTTTCATAGTTACAATAGAGTAATTGAATTATTCAACCTTTCACCCTTTATGCGTTGAAAAAAATCTTCCAAATTAATTGAGAACTTTTAAGTTATTTTCCTTACAGAAGACTATTTAACTTTGTTTGTTTAATCTGAATCCACCCTAACTGTGTTATAATATTTCATCATAATATCTATGGGTGGGCTTTGCATTCTTTTACATAAACTTTTACTTATACACATATTGCCTTCATTCTAAAAAAGCGGAATATAGCATAATTAAAGATCCATTCATCATTAATTTATGGACAACAGATGTTTGATGATGCAGCAGATGTTTCGAGCAGAACAACATAAGAAGCTATGTTTATTAAGTTTTTTAGTAATATTGTTAATAAACTTTTGTAAACATCTATTTGTATTCTTCCTATAGATGGTATTTTCTTTCATTTTTAAGTGCTATTTTCTTGTTTGAAACTATCGTTTGCTTTTAATCAGTCAACATTTTTTTTTACATCTGTTTGACCATTGACCATATGCGTCTACAGACTAGATGCTTGGCATCTCAATTCCATAGTAAAGATTGGTAAACTTTGACGAATTCTCGACTATTGTGAGTTTCTAGTGTGAGTTTCTAGTCTAGTGTTTCTAGTGAGACTAGTGTGAAGTTTCTAGATATTTCCGTTTTCGAAACAAGTGTAACTCTGGTGAAAAGACAATTAATGAAAATTCTTGACTCCATTTACCACATATGAATTTCAAATTGATAGCTGAGTACTGATAGCGTTCTTTAAATCTCTCGCGTACTAGAAGCATTATTTTAAATGCTGTGACGCATTTCTTTAAGAGCAAACGTTTATGTATTTAATTTAGATTGGTATTTTAAAGGATTTTAGCAAAATAACGTCATCTATTTTGAAAGCAGTCCCATCTGTTTGTCCTTGTCTTTTTCTGTCTTTTATTATGGTTCGTTTTGTAATCGAAGTACAAGTGCGACAGGAACTGGAGGACACAAATATTTTATTCTTGATCAATGATCATACACAAAAACATTGAGATAATTGACTTGCCTATAATTATTTTCTTATATTCTGGTATAATTATATATAACTATAATTCTATTATCGATTATGCGCAAATGTGAAGTATTGTCCTACACTACTTGCATGAATCAGTGTCTACTATGAACTTACGGAGTCACAGAAACAAAGGAGGAAACTTAACACTAATCCACGGAGAAAATTCACTACTCAATTTTCTCTCATTTCTGTTCGGCGTCCTCATTCAGCTATTTGAGAATGCCTGCAAATGTCAGAGAGAGTCACCAACTCTTTTGATTCTCGATGTAATTGTTCTATCCACCATTCCCCATTCCTACTTCTTGGAAATAATATGATTATCCGTAAATCTGCTAATTCATGTCTTTAAGGGGAAGTACATTCATTCACATTCAAAGGAAAGTATATAAGTAGAATGCCAGGCCTGCTTAAATTATTTTAGCTGTATTAGCGTCCCATATTGAAGCATCACGAGGAATATTTTAAGATGAATCTCGTAATTTTGAATCGTGATAAGATGTCGAGAACGATACCTGAGCTGGCACCTCCCTCTCCAAACTTTCGCACCACACCAGCGGGAGGACGTTCGATCCACGACATCATATTTAACGTGGACCAGGTCCACATACACGGTGGATCTTCAGTGGAATCGGATTTCGAACCTGGAACCCTCTGACCTTACCATTAGGGACCTTACCATTAGGGCACTTTACCAACAGGAGAGCCCAGCCCCAAGGCTTGCTTAGAAATAAGATTAGGATTATTTACATTTCTTATAATTGACGTTATGCTTTGTATAGCATTGCTTTATTATATATTATCGAACCTACGATTTTTCCGAACAGTATGCATAAATTCAAGATATTTCTTTTAAAAGTTTGACTTACACCACTATGAATTCAGTACTTTGAAAATGATTTCTGTAGAGAGTAACAAAAACAGTGGATTTTATCTTGTTCGAAGGCTCTTCAACTAATCCGTGTTAACATGCCTCTTAAGAGGTGGTTACGTTGAACCGTAACGTGACTTGATTGGCTGATTGAATTAGTTAATTCCTCTGGTTTCTTTTGTATTTAATTGATTAACTATTTTAAAGACGGTTTGATGTGAGTTTACTTGAAAAATAAATTGTGAAGACTTAATAATTTTAATGGAACGTTTCATTTGAAAGAGTCATTATGTTTCATAAAAGGAAAATAAAGAGCATTTCCAATAACGCATACGTCAAATTTGTATCAGCATATCATTCTGAAAATAGGCCCTGTTGGAGTGATTTAAGAATTTACGCTTTTTAAAATTTTAAAATGATTATTATAAACATATGGCATTTTAGATCATTCATCTAAAATTAGTAAACTCAGAGTATCTCACATCAAAGATGAACTAAAAAAATCTTGAAAGAAAAGAGAAAATTAATTTAAAATTAGTAATGCTTACTTATATTTCGATGCAGCAGAATGCACTACGTAGTACAGATGAAAAAGTTTGAATTTCTTAAATTTTGTTTTCTTAAATCCAAATTTAAACTAACTAAAATGAACTTAATAGTAAACAGAGTGAAATATCAAACTCCTACAGTCAATGACAACTCAGGTTGACATTGTAGGAAATGCTGCACGTTATATCACTACTCCCAGGTAAATAGTTCTAAATATTATTCTAATATATTTAAAAGTAACAGATTTATTTGAAAAGAATTTAATCTAATAAATCAGTATTCGATATCCTGTGTAATGAACTTTAAATTTAAAGTGAAAAGTGTTTAAATTAACGAAGCCTTTTCTATACTTATAGACGCATTAAAAGATGGGATACGTAATTTACTAGTGATGCGACTACTCGTAGCTTTTTATCTATCGTCAACTTAAATTTTCATTGACTAAAGTGAATCGAAATTCAAAATATTTGAAAACATTAAGATTTGTTTAAGGATTATTACTTTATTGTGTCGGTCTATCTGTGTGTGACACGAGAACTCAAAAACATAACAACTAGAGAATACAATTTAGCACCCCCAAACCCCCCCCCCCCCCCCCCCCGGGGGGGGGGGAGATACCACGAGTACGTGGATGAGAAGCGGTCGAACTCAGTATGCCGGGTCTCGGGTCCCTTGGAGGTACAATAATGATAGTGTGGTTGTGTTGTTCCAATCTCCGATGACGGGACGTACCTTACAACGTAGGGGTCCGTGCAGGGCCGGTAGTGGCTATTTTGTAAGAGACCACAATACTCATGTTCCTTATCAGCGGCTACCCTGTCATTCAGTGTATCCGGATGCTTAGGCGGGGGGGGGGGATCTTTATGGTAACATTCTTAACCAAAGCTAGAACGAGGGGAAAAACCCACGAAGTTAGGTTTACTTGAGCATTGACTTGATAACGTAGTGACAAATGTATGAAATTCTGAAATGAAAAGAGATTCTTTACTGAGTAATAACTTCAATGAGGAGAACAGGAAGAATTCACATTTGACAAAAAGGATTAGAAACACCTCACGTGAATGGATCAGAAAAAAACGATTCAATATTCTCGAGGTTAGCTTAAACGAACTTATCTCATGCATTTAAATTGTTTTGAATGGATTCCACTCATTTTTGGAAAAATTAATGTAGGTTGCAATAAATACTGATATTTGAACACAAAGTACAATTCAATTTCGAATTATGAAAGAAATAATCACCAATTTGATGCAAAGGATTATTCGCTGTTGAGTTCGATAATTCCAACTGGACGGGAACAGAAACTAAACCAGATCGGCCAATCAACGCTCCAAAACATATTTAATATTATCTGAATATGCACATATGTTGAGAGCAATAAAATTGCTGTTTCAGAATTGTTAATTGCTTTGTTAAAGAAAACTAATTAAAATTTTTATTAGCAGACATCGAATAGAAAGTGCAACTGAATTTCAAATTATAAAAGAAATAATCATCAATTTGACGTAAAGACACATTATTCTCTGTTGAGTTCGATAATTTTAACTGGACTGGCGCGCGGGGGAGGGGGAGATATCACCAAAACGTATTTAATTTTATCTGAATATGCAGGAAAAGCAATAAAATTGCTGCTTTCAGAATTGCTAATCGCTTTGCTGAAAAGACAACTAATTAAAATTCTTATTAACAGGCATAAATATTTCATAAAAAATAATTAAAAATTCACTAGAAAGGCATAAAAAGCTCATTTCTGTGAATACAAGCAAGCTTTTATTACGAAATAACTTATTTTGTGTTTGCCAGTGTGAATTAAAAATATCCTACTTTAATAAGTGTCTAGCTTTCCTTTTTGGCGTCTTGAAGTTACCAGTTAATTAAAATATTCTTAAAGTCAGCAAAGCTTAAAGAGTTTACAATGTACATAAACATTTTTTGCCGAAACGCTTGTCAAATGGTTTAAAAGTTTCTCTTCTTTCGAAGATATTTCTCCCAAGTTTTAATCTAGTTAAGATTTAAGGTAATCCTTCCAATTTTAGTTAGGTGGAAAGTTTTTGAACTGTTCAAAAAATCTTACGAATAACTGCATTTGTGAATGACACATATAACTCAAAAAACTTTTAAACGTCCAAAATTAATTAGAAATTTATCTTTGTTAAGCTTTTGCATTATAATAATTATACAAAAACTTTTTGAATAAGTAGGTAGAAATATTTTATTTTTTGCATAAGGACATTTTCCGTCCAACACATTTTCATAGAAAACTCTTTTAAAGAGAAGATATTTCCGAGTTTCTTTCATAAATGATGTGTTAAATTCTAAGCATTGAAATCTTCTTCTTTATTAAATACATTTTCCTTTATTGCTAAAAATATTAAAATAAAATCACCCTATAAGAATTGGAAGTTTTGTTATTTAATTAATTTATGAATGTATTGGAAAGTTCTTTGCAATTCAGTCGGTATGTGTTAAATTTTGAAAACGATATTCTTAACTTTAATGGAGTCGAATTGTAAAATTACTTCTTATTTTCTTATAAAGCTATGTAAAGTTATTAAATTTTTACCGTCTATACTCAATTATTCTTATTAATGTACTTTGAAACTTTAAGTAGAATTATTTAAAAATTATTAATGAACTAAAGAAAGTATATGAAAACCAAATTAATATTAAATATTATCCCCTAACTGGTTTGTCTTCTACTCAGCGTCAGTTCATTATTTATACTGATAGCATTAGTGCTTTGGAAACACTATCCCATTACCATAATCAGATGCATCCGATTGCTATTAGAATTTTGTTCACCTTACGGCTTCTTCAAAATGGGGGTTTTAATCTCATTTTTTGCTGCGTACCGAGTCATGTCGGTATCCTCGGCAATGTAAAGGCAGATTCTGCTGCAAAATCTGCATAATCTTTTCTGACACAAAGACTCCCATATTGTGGTGTTAAGAGATCCTATATCAATCAAATTTTCTCTACTTGGCAAGAATCATGGGATCTGCAGATCCACAACAAATTACATTCTGTGCAACCTGGTATTGGATTCTGGCGTATTCTTCCTATACGTCAGGTTGATGTGAAATTAACTCGCCTCCGTTTAGGACTCGATTCACTCACAGACATCTCATTTTTGGCGAGAGAGCAACATTGTGCCCCACATGTCATGAGAATTTTACTATTAATCAGATTTTAATTGAATGTCCATCTTTTAAATCTCACTGTGTTCACTATTTTCATTCATCGTCTCTAACCTTGCAAGACTTGGTGGGTGAAAAACACCACCCAAAAAATTTTAAATTTATAAAGGCAATTGGTTTTTCCACATACATTTAGTATTTTTAGCATTTATGTCTCATTGTGATACATTTTGCTCAAGTTTTACAACTTTCCCTTTCATCTAAACTTTATCGTCTTTTATATTTTTTAATAATGTACTGGAATTTTACCATTTGATTAGCGCAGTTTAGCCAAGAATGGCTCTTGTGCCATAAAAAAATCAATCAACCAACCAATCCCAAGAGCTTTTTACTTTTTTATGTTTATTTGGATTTTTAAATTTATTTTGTATAATTTTCTTGAACTGCATTAGCAAGAAACTGTTCCATAATATGTTGTAAAGCGTATAGACCTACAGAAAATATTTCAACAAGCTTACCTATGAAAGAGATATTGGTTCAGAAAGAAACATAGAATGTAGATGAAGAAAGTTTACAGCAGCAAAGACAAGAAGCTGGGAGTGCAAAAGAGTAGTTATTAGAAAGAAACTGAATCTTGATTATGGTAAAAAAAATAAGAAGCCCGAACTTATGACACTCATGACGTCAGCTCAAACTTCCATAGAAATCATAATGCAGTGTCCTGCGTGTGATGATATCTATGTTGATCCTCCATCAGAAGATTGGACAGAGTGTTGCAAATGCCAAACATGGTAGCACGAAGGCTTCTCATATTTTGAAGGAGAAAAATTTGTGCCTAATTTTTGTAAATGAAAAGCACTGGTTTTGAGTTATATTAATTTACTGTGAGCTAAAACTTTAAAGAAAATAACCCTTTCGTTACATATTAATCAGGAAAAAAAACTTAGCAATGCTTAACTAATTAGTATTCACTCTTCTTCTTTCTAACAATAAAAATGTGTTCAACTTTTATTAAAATTGTCATCTTCCTCTGGAACCGGGACAAGATGGCACTTTTCCTTTGTTTATTAAATGGCAAAATAACTTTGATTATATAAAAATAAAAATGTATGCATTGAAGTATAACACAATAAAAGCTAAATCTAATAATACATGAAAAAAATTACATCAAAAACTGAATTCATTAAAAATGGTTAACTCTTAAGATCGTCAACTTGCCCTGGCTTTCCCTATATTAAACCTTTCATATGTAACTTTTCCAAAATTTCAAATCAATATTGAAATGAAAAAGATATAAAATACAAACGAATTCTAAATTTAATAGTACATTGTAATAAAATACATATAAAATACAAACGAATACTGAAATTTATACAAAGAATATTAAAAGAGGTATAAAAGGGAAAAAAATAGTAAGGTTGCATAAATATATTTTGTCTTAAGCGTATAAAAAATAGTAAGACCTTTGAATACTATATCTTGTTTCATGACATTTTAGTACATACACTTTCCTGTAATAATATTTACGCGCCTATTTAAAAATTCCCCCCCCCCAAAAAAAAAATGTATAAAAAGAGATTTTGTTGAAAATGTGACTTATGACGGCACTTTATAAAAGGCAACGTAAAGTTTATCGAATACTTTGTAAAGATATGATATCTAGGCTACGTGTTTTACAAATTACATTTAGAATCTTATTTTCACAAAGTCTCTTTTTTATTTTACTTTCTGAATTATAAAGAAATATTAAGGGAAATCTTTAAAAAGGTACAAAATCTAGTTTAGTTTCGATTTTTTTGCCCATTTTTTAAACATTTGATGCTCAGATTGAGAGGTACTGAAATTTTAGTCCTGCAATATGAAGGCTGTCGTGAATCTTTGAATTCTGTCTGTTTCTCGAAGTGTTACGCCTAGGTAATTTAATCTATTCTTCCAGATTTCTTAAGAAAAGATGAAATGCCGTGAGGACGGGAATTTAGTTTTGTATTAGTAGAACTCTGAAATTTTTCGATTAAGTTTGGAAGATTTAAATTTTAACAATTTTATGCCTTGGAGAATTATTTGTCAGGTAAAACGTTTTTATTTATTTATTTTACTTAACAACGAATGATCTAGTTCTATGAATATTTGGTTCATGCATGTTTGAACATTTTACTTTACATTATCTTTAGATCAAAAATTTTAACCAACTTTTTGAATCTAATTCTTGATTAAAATTTTTATTACAAGTTATTTAATTGATTTTCCTTAAGTAATACAAATTTACTATTGTTATTATTTCTCGAGTAAACTAGATACAGTAAAACTTCGATTAATCATCACTCGTTTCACCACCAGTTTCTGTCATCGTCTAAAAAAATGTAATCCGTCTTTTCTGTACATGACTACTCTTCTATTGAAGTTTATATTGATCGTTTTGCAAAATTAAATACAACATGTATGTATTATTCATTTTTAAAGGAAGTTATTTTCATTTTCGTTCCAAGCTATTAGTAAATTCACCTTACTGTATACAAGTATGAGATTTCTGTTATCCGTCTATTCGGTTATCCGTTACATCCCTGGTCCGGACGGTGAAGGTTAATCGAAGTTTTATTGTATTACACTTTGGATATATGAGTTTTTACTTTCTCGTATACGAAGTATATAAAGAGAAAGCATTGTTATCATCAAAAAATTCGACCTTCAGATTTTGATGAATCTGTACATTTTAGAGCTCCTTGATCATTTTTGGTATTGTTTCTTTCTGTCTGTGAACATGATTACAAAAACGAATACTTTTTTCTCAAATTCACTACCAAATAAAAATGTATTGAATTTTTTTTAGAACATTCTATTGTTTAGCGTACTAAAAGGTAGAATCTTCTTTATTTTAATTAACTTCTAAGTCTCTTCAATTTCTAATTCATTAGTATAAATATCATAGAATCGTGCAATAAATTCACTACCAAATGGTACCACACTTATGAAATCTAAATATAATTAAATTTATCTATTAATAGATAATTAAATTCTAACAGATATTAACCCATTATCTGTCACTGTCCTTTTTTTGGGACGCTAGTTTTCCAATTATTTTCACTTAAACAGTGCAATTTTGATTGTTGCATCTGAATGTTGAGCTGACTGTTATAAAAGGTACAAATCCAATAAAACAATTTTCCTAATCAAAAAGATAATTAATTCTAATTAAAATTTAATTAATCAGCTTAATTAAAAAATTCCAAAAATAACGTTTTCTTTCAGATTTCATTCATGTTATCATATCAATGTAATTTTTTCTTGAAAAAGTGAAATAATAGAATGTTGGCAGATAATGAGATAAAATATTACATTGTCATCGAGAATGAACATGTGTACAAAATTTCAAAGGGAGTGAAAAACCGATTACAAAATTCAATCTTTACAACCAAGAAACAGTTCGAGCTAAATAAAAGTTTTTAATAAAAGAGCAGCATAAAGGCTCTGAAATAAACGAGTATTCTACTGCCACAAAATATGTATTCGAGTTTTTTTCCTTCCGACTAAGTTTGTTGAGATTTTATTTCATTTCCAGGAAGCTTTTGTTAATAGAAATATTTGAATTGAAGGTGAAAGCATGTTGATAAATGTGGTAATAATTTGTAACGCAGCTGAAGTTTCAGAGATGAAGACTTTATTTTCATACAACTTTTTAAAAAATATCTCTTAGAAAAAATTATAGTTGAAAGTCGGGTAAGATGACGAAGAGTGTAAGATGACGAATTGGATTTTTCTCGAAAATTTTCCTAGATGACTGCTCCGATTCTGCATCATCAGACACCTATAGCGAGCAGCTCATTATGTCACACCAAAAGATTTCATCCCGTTATTTGCGTGATTCACAGTACATGGTAATGTGTTTTTGAATTGTTCCTACGTAACTTTTGATTACTGCTTGGTAAGGGTTTACGGATTAAATACTTTTGATTTATACATGTGATATTAGTTAAGAGCTAATCAAGACGTGTTCAGTGATGTATTATTTTAATTTTTCTAATGAGATGATATCCTTCATTGTTTTTTCAAAATAAAAACCACGAAATCGGATAAGATGACGAACCCCTCCCTCCACACAAATTCATGAGCTTGTCATGTTACTTGACTGCCACTTGCCCTTCATGCACCTCTCTAGCACTGCAGTGAAAAATGAGCATCTCATTAAAAAAGGAGAAAGAGGGAAAAGACGATAAAAGAAAATTGTCACAGTTGAAGAAGTTTGAAGTTAATAAGGATTTTAGCAACAAACCTGTTAAAATCCTACAAAAAAAGAAGAAATTAGCTAAGCGATATCTCGACTTTTAATGTTCTGAATCTGAAGACTCCACTCATTCATTTGAATTTACTTATGTTGACACTGATGGCAATCTAGACCAAGAGGACCTCGATAATGAGGAATGCATTATTTGCGGCGAACTAGTAAAACAAGAATCGTTGTTCCAATGTTTCCGTCCATACAAGGCTATAACAATTCTAAGCTGCAAATCGCCCATGGGGATGAGATTTTTGTAATGATTTTATTTCTTAAATTGAATCAAAAATATTGATTGATAATGTTTCATTTCTTTTATGCTGTTTCTTTAGTTCAATTATGTTTATTTTTTGTTATGTGCAATTTGTTATGATAAATATGTGCTCTCAACAGTTTTAAATAGTCGTTTGATTAATATTTGTCATTAAATTAAATTGTTGTCTCTTTTCGCCATCTTACCCGACACCTTATGTCATCATACCCGCACAGTCCAGTAAGATGACAAAAATGCTTTTTTTTTCTAAAATGAAATTTTGGGGTCTCAAATTTAGAAATAAAAATTAAAAATATATCACTTTAAAATAAAGAGTCGAAAAAGATTTTGCCGAAACAATAATCCTCCATCAACGAATTTTGAGGTCAGGAAAAATCCTCAGAGCTTAAGGTTGCCTTCTTACCCGACTTTCCCCTACTTCTTTGCTGTGAGTTAACTCGCTATTTTACCGAAATCCATCAAAAGAAAATTAATATAAGAGAAAAGACAGGGATGAATATCGTTGCGAGTTTTCATGAAGCAAGGAGATATCAAGAATAAGGAAATAAAAACTGACAGAAATGTTTTATCAGGGTAGTCTCTACAATCAACGGCAGAGTACTTTGAACAATAAGATATCTAATTAAGAAGTCTGTGTTTAAATAAGAGAATAATGGACAAGTGAAAGGTTGCTGCGATGCTTTTATGCTTTAATAGTTACTTTATTAATTATCTTTATTTGTACATACTTTAATTGCAGTAAAAGTATTAAAAATACTTAAGCTAATGGACTTAAATTAGCTTAAGATGACAAATAAAATCAATTAGCAAGATAACTAGTTGTGTTTCAGTGGCAAACAGTTACTGAAACAAAAACACAAACGTTAGAAAAGTTGGATAGTTTTATTAAATAAAGATGCTCCCAAATTATTGATGAATGATAGCTAAAGCCATTAGCTAATGAATCTAGAACAAAAATCAGTAGGAGTGGTTTCCCTTCGACTTCCTCGGGACCGCAGTGGTGTAGTGGTAAGGCCCCGGACATGAAGGTTCCAGATTCAAAACCCGATTCTATTGAAAATCCGTCGTGTATGGGGCCTGATGCACGTAAAATAATACGCAGCGGCCAAACGTCCTCCCGCTGGTATGGTGCGGAAGTTTAGAGAGAGGGGGTGCCGGCTTTCTGACCGCGGTTTAGAATTACGAGGTCCGCCCCAAAATAGCCCTCATGTTGCTTCAAAACGGGACTTTAATATAATTAAATTAAACTGAACCCTTCGACTTTCTCATATACGTTTACGGTGCGTTTTGTGTTTAGCTTCGTAGCTCAGTGAAGAGAATAGAGGAAGAATTATGGATTTCTTCCTTTGACCAACTGGATTTTAAGTATTATACCATGAGTAGATCCATGATTTTGACGTCGAGACCCCATGCCAGATTTCATTTATCTGTCTTGCTTCGCTTTTGAGTTATCGCGTTCACATACGCACATAGAGGGAGTCAACTCTTTGCCGGATTTTGTCCAAAATTTGACCAAGATCTAAGATTCTGGCGATTAAAGCCGTATAGCTGGATTTTGAGTTCCCATGTTCACAGGACGAGCGGCGAGATGGAGCGGTGCACCTTACACGCCCACAATGTTATTAGCCAATCAGGATTCTCTTTGCTTTGGGTGACAGTGAACATTTTATTGCTATCTTGCGTGCGCGAACCGGGCAAATTTTTTTAACTTAAAAAAACATCAGCGGCTTCGCTTTCAGAAAAGTCGGAAACTAGTAGCTTCGCTTCTTCATTAAATTTTACGAGTCTACCTTCTTTTCAAAAATTCCAAAATGAGTTCTTACCGCAGTTGTTAAAAATACACGAACTGAATCCTGATTGGCTTATAACATTCTGGGCGCGTAAGGTGTACCGCTCCATCTAGCCGCTCATATTCACAGGCACATGGACAAGCAAACAGACAGTCTGTTCTTTGACGAATTGCGTCCAAAATTTTCTGCAGATCTACGATTTGGGTGTAAAGAAAACAAGAGCGACTGTGCTCTTGTTGCTGTGGGGATCGTTTATGGGTTTAGTAAATAGTCCAAATTAGTGTTTAGTAAATAACCAAATTAGTTCCGAAATGGAACAACAACATAAAGAAAAGAATTGCTGATGGGATGCAACGCGTTTCAGTGCTTAGTCTCAACTGAAGTTCAAAGCTTCAGAGGGCGCTGTCTCTGACGTCAGTCACAGTCAATTATGGTTAACGTTACAAGAGCGACTACACAGCAAATTTCATTGGTCTATCTCGTTCCTTTTAGACCTAAAAAGACATAATTGCAATTTTTGAAGATTACAATACTTTCTCTTTGTATAGTTTGTATTTAAGAAAGTAAAAAAAAAGTACGGAATGAAAGTTTGGGGAAATGTCAATAATTTTGAATATGAGGAATGACATCAAATCTTTTTTTTTTTCATCGGATTTTATCGGCAGAATGTCCAGAAACAAATTATAATTTTCGAATCTGAAGCAATTTTTAAACTTTTGCAAAGCTAAAAGATGCTCTTTTCTGCCTCTATAATTCTGTTAAAACCTTCTTGAGTAGTCATATATACAAATTTCTTTTTTTTTGAATATTTATCACAAAACATAAGACAATAAAATGTAATCCTCATTATTCGATATATTGAGTTAATTTAGATCTTTTGATTACACTAAATAGAAAGTGAAATTTTTATTTTAATAGTAATAGTCATTTTTAGGGAAGTTTGCAAGTTATCGATCAAATTTTATTCTAACTAAATGACTGGGAAATGAATTTATTACTTTGAGATTTTTTTCTCGCATCTCATGACGTCATATGAAGAAATTCTTCAATGTTTCAATAGTTTTTAGTGCATTGTTTACCCTTAACTGTAACCATTCGTCTTCAAACAACCAGAAAAGCCATCCTACACACCGCTGGCAGCAGAGTTCAACAAGACTTTCACACTGATAAAGGACAAAATATAGTTACTCTTCTCTCTCAGGTGTTTCGAAAAATTTTCGAAAGAACCGAAAATGCATACGTGCCATGCCATGAACTCAACCCACCTTATCTTTCAATTGGTTGTTGACTACTATAACGAGACATCGAGTCGCCAGATGTAAGAGCCTATAATGTGGCTAGCTCTATAATGCAGATTAAAAGAATTCAGCCATTTTTCAGAGAAGACGACACACTTTTGAATACCTGTGAAGCTCTAATGATTTTTTAACATTAAAATGAAATGAATAAAATAAAATGAATTTTTTAACATAGAAATGAATTGGGATCATCATGACAAGGCGTTGCATTAACGAGAACGGTATATTAACCCTTTCTTGGTCGGCGTCGCATATCCTGCAACGAAGAGAAAAATTGCATCTTTGAAAATAATTCGTCGATATTAAAATCTCTCTTTATATTCCGCGATTATTTTTTGTATATCTCAATATTGCTAAGAAATGGCGCAGATAGTCCTACTTTCTTCATGTTTTCACGGTGAGATTTCCCGCCTTGAATGGAAAACATAATCGTTCTTGTTGGAGATTCGAAAAAAAAATCCGAAAGAGAAGGGGTTAACGAGACACGTATAGGTTTCAATATGTTATGCAAGAAGAAAAATCATTATAATTCGTTCTTGATATTCAAAGCATCAAAGGAAATTCTAATTGAAACTTAACATGTAAATATAATAGCTATAAGAACGCTTTTTTAAAACACACTTTTATCAGCGTACTGAAAAGTGGAGATTTGTTATTTTAATTATCCTCTACTGTCTACTTACCTCCTAAGTCTGTGTAATTCATTATTATAAATATTGTGGACGTTTGAAGTCAATTATTTCTCAAATTCGTTACTAGGTGGCGCAACTCGTATACAATCAAAATTTAATTGAATTAATCAATTGACTAATAGTTAAATTCTGAAAATTATAAATTAGTGTATCATCACCTGGAACTCACAAATGTACAAAATTTTAAAACTCTTATACATCAAGAACTGAGTAAAAAACTGATTACAAAACTCCATCTTTACAAACATGAAATAGGCCGAGTTAAATAAAAATGTGTAAAAAAGTAAAAATCATTCAAGATATCTCAGTGCTAATGCATTTCTTAATTTGATGAATCGATATTCAACATTTTCCAGAATTTATTAGTAAAGTGTTTATCGAGTCGGCTGTCGAAGAACTCAAAGCAAATGACGCTGAGTAATAAATAAATTAACAGGCTATGAGGGCACATCGCCCCAGTAAAGTGAATGCATTAAAACAAGCAACAGTAATTCAAGAAAATATACTATTGCTTAAACACTTGCACTTTTCGTCTTTTAAGAATCACATTGCCTTATTTTTTGGTTGCTTAATGCCATTATGCATTTTTTAGTAGTTTGCGATACTTTTAGATTCAACTAGAATTTCGAATGAACTTTTTGATCTGCGTTTTCTTCTAGGTTCGTGCGTGCTAACGTATCGTTCAGAAATATACGCGATAAATTCAAGTTATACCAGTCAAACAAAATTTCTCCTCTCTTTTTTTTCTTTTTATAATCTTGTGAAATCTCGGAATCGCTTAATCATGGAATATTTTCTTCTTCAGCTTGATATTCTCTTAAGGAGTAAAACTAAGAACCAAAATCTAAGAAATATAAGGATTCGTTCTTTGAAACTAAACCAGCAGGGAAGTTCTCCTTTCTGCTTTCTTGCATACTTACATCAAATGTGCTTTTTGCGTTTAACTTCGTATCATGTAAACTGGAAACCGAGTTACCCCCATCCTGCCTTAGTGTTCAGGGTCAGTTGAAGAACGATCGCTGCAGAAAGCTCGGATACTGAGGTTGAAGTCCTAACAGCCGTCTCTGTCCACGTCCCGGTCCCTCCCGAAGGAGATACGTATCGCAATTTGTGAGGCGTAACTCAATCCGCATCATTATTGTACCCACGTCCATGAGCGAGAACCCTCTTACTGATACGGCGACTTCTCATCCACGTACTCGTGGTACCCCATGTGGAGGTAAGCATGTAAAGAGAATCGAGTTTGCTTTTCAGACCTGTTCCCATTGACCAGCTGAGTCCAAAATTGACATAGATATAAAATTTTAAAGTCAATACCACATACAAAATTTCTTTTTTTTTCTCTTTCGTTCCGTTGTCAACATTTTCACACAGACACTTACGGACAGACAATCTTTCCGTTGACGGATCTAGTCCAAAATTAGAAAAATATCTACAATTTTGGTGTAAAGATCGTATAATAAAATTCATTCAGCTAGCTTGTTGAGTTTTTGAGTTACCGCAGGTAATAAAATCACATACACACAAACAAACCGACCGACCAAAGTCAACTCGTTGGTCCAAAACTTGATACGGATCTATAATTCTAGTGATGAGGCCGCTGTGACCTAGTGGTGAGGTTTCGGCTTTGGGGCCGAAGGGCTCCAGGCTCGAAACCCGATTCCACTGAAGATCCGCCGTTTATTGGGCCTGTTGCACGCTATATCATACATAAGGGCCGAAGCCCTTCCCTTGGTGTGTTGCGGAAGGTTGGAGAGAGGTTGCCAGTCCAGATGTCGTCCTCGTCATCTGACCGCTGTTCAAAATGACGAAGTCTATCCCAAAATAGCCCTCGCTTTGCTTCAAAACGGGACTTTAATAGAACTAAAGTAAACAATTCAAGTGCTAAAACCCTATGCCAAATTCCATCCATCTTGCTGTTTAGCATTATTGCGTTCACATGCACACGGATAGATGGACAAAGTTCTATTTAGAGGATTTCGCCCAAAGTTGGGTCGGAATCTATAATTTTGGTGTAATGGTCACGCACTAATATTCCTCTTTTTAGCTCGTCGCGTTTTTGAACTAGAGTGTTTACAAACAGACAAACATAATTCAAAAAATGATTTTTTTCGAGCTCGAGAAGGTCTAAAACGTAAAGATTCATCAAAGTCTCGAAGCTTATAATACTTTCGCATTATTAACTCCGTATATGAAAAAGTAACTTTAATTTTTCCTAAATAATAATATTTATTTTCTTTAACTCCGTGTTCATATTTATTTTTCTAAAAACGAAAATTTATCCTGCAAAGTGAATCGATTTATTGTACTGATTTGGATGAGCCAATAAAATAGATCCAAAAATTCTCTTGGTTTCCTTTAAACACTGTAGCATTTGATACTTTTCCTGAAGTAAACAGAGTTTGTATTCAAAATATAGTCTAGAAAATTTCAATTGACCTATTCGGTAAATAAGAGTTTCTAAAATTTCAAATAGCTCTATTCACTTTATACGAATTTTATGCTAGATTTACTCTATACGGTGTTTTGTGTATAGATATGGTATACTATAAAGAAACATTTTATTTTCTCCCATGGTACAGTATATCAAACGCAATATTTGGATTATATAACATTTATAGATAGACATTTCAATATTTTGCTATCATATCTGTACAATAGACTGTGTAGAATATTATGAATTATTCCTATAAGGTAAGCAAGTAGAAGAGAAATTCCATACATTTCATATTATCTGAGATTAAATTTCAGTTAAATGAACTTTGAATATGATTGTTTATCCATGCGAAGACGAAAAAGAAAGATAATTATCCAGACGTGTTGTAACAGAATAATAAATATAAAAAAATTTGAAAAGCACGCTTGACAAGAACACTAACTAAATACTCTTAAGTGAATTAAAATTTTAATCACATTCATAATATATTTTAACTTTTAAGGAGTGTTTAAGAGTTTCCTGTCTTTTAATATTTATTGTAATTTAATTTCCTTATCGTGCCGTTTTCAGAGCCTCCGGCTTTTTTTTGACTTCGAAATTTTTGAATAAAAATTATTTTCCACATTTTAGTACACTTATAAAAGCATGCTTTTAAAAACCCTTTTTTATTTTGTATATTTCTTGCATTTTATTCTTTAATATTTTTCACGATTAATTATTATGGAATCTTGTAATCATTTTTTTTTCAAATTCACTACCAGATGCCGTTTCTCATATTGAATCGAAATCCAATAAAATTAAGCAATTAATCGTTATCTCTGAAAAGGTTAAAATATTGTATCGTCATCGGAAACGCAACAATCTCACATAATTTCAGAACTCTAGTTCATCATAAAGCGATTGAAAAATAAATTATAAAATTCCATCTTTACAAACATGAAACAAGTAAAATTAAATAAAGCATGTAAAAAGGGAACATTTTTCTTACTGCTAAGCTTTTGATAAATACCAAGTTTTGGAAATACTTAATGAGAAGAAAAACTTTCACATAGAAAGAATAAAAATACTTTTGTAGGATGTTTGCAGACCGAGAAAAAGTTGAATCTTAGAAGTTATCATGCATAAATGAGAATAGAGCGGAATAAACACGAAAGAAGGGTGTAGCAAGGAAAGGAATTTAATAAAAGTGTTTTATGACATGCGAGTTATATGATAATAAAATAACTTTTCTTTTGTCTACGTATATATTTATTAAAGAGAATATGAACTCTCGCTTTTTTGTCTCCTTTCCTTGTCTTCTAATAAACGTTTATAAGACTAGATTTGCTTGTTGGGATTAGCAATTTTTCAGTATGTTTCTGATATACTAAAACCCTAACTTTTATGCTTAACTGTTTCCAGGATAGCATATTTCTTCAAAGAATATTTTACAATAAAATCATCGTCGTGATGATGACTCTGTCCGAATATTTGAATTCTAAATCGATATTTTAATTCATTAGCAGCGGGAATATTCTAGCCTCGACTTTCTCGTTTACTTCTACAGTAATGCGCGTTTTGTATTTAGCTTCGTAGTATAGTAAAGAGAATAGAATGTGCATTCTGAACTTCTGCCTGTCCACCATTGTTACGTCCACCATTTGATACAAATCTACAATTTTGGTGTTAAGATAATATGCCGAATTTCATTTATGCCTCTTGCTGAGTTATCGTGTTGACGGGTACACAAGTAGATAGACCGACCGACAATAAACCCTTATGTGTATTTTGATCAACATTTGGCACTTATTTTCAGTTCTAGTTATAAAACCATATGTCAAATTTCATCCATCTAGCTTGTTACGTTTTTGAGTCATCGTGTTCACACGCAAGCAGACGAACAGACATGCTTGTTGATAGATTTCATCTAACATTTGATGCAGATATACAGTTTTGATGGAAACATCACATACTAAATTTCAGTTGCCTTGCTTGTTCTGTTTTCCAAAAATGTTTTTTCAGTCTCAGGGATATTTAAATCGCGGAGAATCATGAAAATCTCGATGTCAAATCTTATGACGATTAGAATGCTTTCTCTTTCTGTACTTCTAACACGACAAAATAAAAAAAGCTTACTTATCTAGCAGCATAAGATACTCTACAATATTGTCACGATTTTAGATAATATTTACTGTATTGTAAATATTATCTAAAATCTTGAATATACTATACAATAACTTTGTGGTTTTTAAGCTGTTTTTACAGTAGATTTCAACCTGAATTTTGTAAAAATTATACACTTTTTGTGTTGGAATGGAAAAAGAGATGTTATTTGATTGTTGGATGGATCTTAGTATTCATTCAAGGATGAAAAATGAAGAGCAGAAGAGAAAATCATGAATACACAGGGTTTTCCAAAAGGTCGTTTACAAATCTTAAGTGTAGGTCCGGCATAGAGAAACAAGTCAATTTTACAATAGAACATGGTGTCAGTTGCAAACGCAAAGGGCGACCGTTACAAGGGATTCTTTGCCAGTGATTTAAATAAAAGGAAAGAAAATATCACAGATTTGTACAACAAGGAAATAATGGAATGCAAATTAACAATATCACAACAAAAAAGTTGCATTAAAACACATTACAAGTCGTACGCAGCATGACAGATAAAATGGCAAGTAAGAAAAGGTAGGTTAACAAGAAACCTTTAGAGTACTTAAAGTAAGTGTTCAAAGGAAGCTACAACGCCCCGCATGTTGTTATTCATGCAGTTGTGTTGTGCTATTGTAAATCTGTATTCCATTAAACCTTGTTGCACTGTAAACTGTGTTGCACACTTTATTCAGTGTATCCGTTTCTTTTACTTAATCCCCTGTAGCTGTCCATCTTTGCGTTTTCGACCTCCCAGTTCTACTGCAAAAATGACTTGTTTCTGTATGCCTGACCTACCCTTAAACTTTGTAAATGGCCTTTTTGGACACCCTGTACAGTTGTCTTCAAACAAATAATAGAATGAAATGTCATATGTGTCCCATTTTTGAAATCCTGGTTATTTGATATTCAAATCTTAGTAGTAGTATTTGTTCGCGTTATCGCATTGAATTCCAACCGATATATATAACTGCTTGATATCTTGATTATGTGCCTTGTTGGATGAGTTTGATTCCTTTCTAATTGAACTTCAGAGATGTATTATGCAAATCACATTAGTTTGATTGTGATGAAGCTTTCTTTGAATTTTGATGTCTAAAAACTGGATCTTTCCCTCCCGTCACATATACATAGGGAATAATACACATAGCTTATTTATAACTCAAATTTAATATATTTCATATCTTTGAATAGATTAGATAACTGGAATCATGTCTTTTCTTTTTTTAAAAAAAAAGTGTAAAATGTTTTCCACATGAATAATATGTCAAATACTTCACGGTCTGCGTTATGTTGCTGTCAAAATGGCAAAAAGATATAAGAAAACAGAACGATTCTTTGTCATTATATCGATTCATACTACAATTTTTTGGTACGGTATTTCTTTAAAAAGATATTTTTTCCCCAATTCGGAATGATATCATAAAAGAAATCAGACAGCCGTATGAGAACTAAGTCCGAATCTTTTTATTACATTAGTTTTGTCATGTTGCTCCCTTGTCACGGAGAGCAGAAACACAATAATCCGTTCCTTCAAGACCGTAAGTTACTCTCAATATAATCGATAAGAGCAAGGGCTATATATATATATTGGCTTACATTCAGAGACATATCCGTACACCAAAAAAGTAACAACAACAACAACCGAGACATGAAAAAGGTTTGATGAAATTACTGTACAAAACAACGAAGAGGCCTATTTCTGTTGTTTTTGTTACGTGAATTTCTGTGTATGAAATGCAACGCAAGGAATTGTATTGATTGTTGTCGACAGATCTAGATTTTTAACATTTGCAAGAATGCTTTCAAAAAATGATAAATTTTGTATGAAAATTCTAAAGAAATTATTCGGGAATATTTTTCTTCTGTAGACATCGCATTTCTTTAACACAGGAATGAAAACGACTCTACTTTCCTTCAATAGAAACATAGTTTCAGTTTTACTTCTGCTGTAAGGCATTTCCATTCTGCAATTGTTGCCATATTGTTTGAATGAAGGAACCGGGAGCAATTTTTGTTCATTAAATACTTTTATATGTGAATTTTATAAAATTTTAAAAAATATTTTGAAAAATTAGGCTAATAAATGGCCCATCATTTGCCAGCTGCAACACAAGGGGAACGTTCGGGAACCATTTGTCAAATGTGACATTCCTTTTTTGAATTCTTTATTGCTTCACCTAATTTGTTACAAACAATTCTAATGACAATCCTCGTGAGTTTAAACCTTTTCATTTGTTTCATTTTAACTAATACGTGGAGATAATGTGTCTCGCATATTTTATTACGTTTACGATTTTTTTTTCCTCAGATTCTTTATCGTATTTTAACTTATATGCATTAATTAAATTGACATTTGGGTTTAATGACAATTATTAGCAAATATTGCACTTCCTGATTAATTTGAAATTGAGATGCATTGATTTCGAGTTCTAAGTAATGCTTATAATTAATAATTAACGTAAAATTACCTAATTGTTTCAATTATTGCATGGAGACGATGGGATTATGTTTATACGCTTATATACCCCAGTAGATCCTTTTTGGACTTTTTTGCTTTTACCTCATTCGTTTTCAAATGTTTCGAAATGCAAGCTATCGAGATTCGGCTCTTTTTTGGTTATTCGACTGTTTGTTGAGGCCGCAGTGGCCTAGTGGCAAGGTGTCGGCCTCGGAACTCGAGGGCTCCAGGCTCGAAACATGATTCCTCTGAGGATCCGTCGTGTATTGGGCCTGTTGCATGTTAAATCATCCGTAAGGGGTCAAACGTCCTCCCGCTGGTGTGGTGCGGAAGTTTGAAAAGGGGGTGCCGGCTCAGGCGTCGTCCTCGTTCAGAATTACGAGGTCCGTCCCAAAATAGCCCTCATGTTGCTTCAAAACGGGACGTTAATACAACTAACTCGACTATTAGCTTTTTTGTTATATCACTGTGAATATATATATTTTTAATTTAAATCATCCCATCTTTATTTCAAATTAATTCGTCTATTGTATGCTTAATAATCTTTTGATTATTTGACGAAATTAAGATTTAGCAAAGATAAGACTTTCTGCGAATTAAATCACTTTCATGGATCTTCGCATAAACGAAAACCAAATTGATAAGTATATGAATATAGTATTTGCACAGCTCATTCATTGAAACGGAGTGAAGGAGACGATATGGTCACATTAGAATAAATTTAATACAAATGAATTCTCTATGCAGAAACTTTGGAAAATTACATGGAAAATAATAGCTTTACAAACCTCATCAGGTTTGACATGTTGTGTCTGGAAGTCCCTGTTACATTCTGAAAAGGATTTACGGAATGGTGATTCAGTAAATAGCTGAAACTGTTTATATATATATGAATTCAATCATTTGTCACAGAATTTCTCATCTCTTCTGTTTTCCCTTTTTCTTCTAAATTGAATCAGAAATCTATATCAGCTTTTCGTTGTTAAATAATAGATACACATTGTGATCACAATTCTGAAATGATGATAAGAGATAAAAAGAAATAAATGTATATATTCTTTCGATCAGATAGCATTTCTTTTAGGATTTTACTCAATAGCATATATTGAATCATCACAGATATAGTTTATTTTTCTGTAATATTGTATCGGAGAAAAGATTCTGTAACCTGCGAGCTACAAATAGAAAATATTGATTTTTATGTTTAGTGACTGCTATTCAGTTTTTTTGCCAAAAGCTCTTGTGAAAAGTTTCGATAGAATTTCTCTCAAAAAATTAAACATGATGTAGTTCTTTAAAAATTGATATTTTATTGAATAAAGAAGATATTACAGCCCTTCTATTGTTTCAAACTATGACTTGATTGAGAACAACTTTCATAAATTTGATGTTATAGATTGTGTTTGAAACGTCCAATAAACTGATTATAAGTTTAGAATGTTAATCAAGTTGCACGGACTAAGCATGGGCTGCGGTGGCTTATTGGTAATGTCTCAGCCCCGGAAGGCTCCAAGTTCTAAACAGCGTTCCACTAAAGATTCGTCTGATGTACGTTCAATCTGAAGTCATGGATCAGCCGTCCTCTTACTGTGAAAACTTAGAGAGGGTGTGGTAGTTCCAGAGTCGTCTTTGTTATCTGACCGCTCCTCAATATAAAAAGGCGCGTCCTAAAATTACCCTCATGTTGCTTCGAAACAGGACGTTAATACGAGGGACATTCCGAAAGTAAGTTTCGTCATGCTTTTTCACAAGGAAGTTTTATTACAATCCGAAACATACAGTGACATAAGAAAACACAAACTTTTGGCTATTTTTCCACATATTCGCCACCGACATTGATACATTCGTCGTAACGTTAAATGAATTTAAAGAAACCACCCTAGTAAAAATCGGTGCCCAGTGAGCGAAGAAAATTCTTCACAGCCATTGGCACCTCTTCATTGCTTCGAAAGTGACGTCCCGATAGTGCTGACTTCAATGCAGGAAAAAGGTGAAGATAAGTGAAGATCTGTATTCCGGGTGATCCAATCTCTCCCATGCCAGGCAACGAATGTGTTCTTTTGTGTCCCTAGCTGTATGGGGTCTTGCATTATCGTCCAAGAACAAAACACCTCGAGGCTTATTGCCATTCTTGCAGTCTTGTGATCTACGTGAGGTCCTTCGGCTCCCATCTTTATCTTTTTTCCTGCATTGAAGTCGGTTCTATAGGGACGTCGCTTCCGAAGCAATGAAGAGGTGTGGAGGGCTGTGAAAAACTTCCTTCGCTCGCAAGGCATCGATTTTTACCAGGATGGTTTCTTGAAATTTATTTTACGGTACGAAAAATGTATCAATCTCGGTGGCGAATATGTGGAAAAATAGCCAAAAGTTTGTATTTTGTTATGCTATTGTATGGTTTGGATTGTAATAAAGCTCCATGTGCAAAAGCATGACGAAACTACTTTCGGAACGACCCTCGTATAACTAAACTAAACTAGACGTGTCAAGCATGATAAACTGTAGAAATGGAATGATAGATAAAATATGACTTTCTAGCAGGATGTTTGAACTTCTTAAAAGTAGCGTAAGTTTCTTGTCCAACTGCCATTCCAGCAGAAATTTTACCTTCATCGTCTAGAATTGCTAGATACGATTCTAGCTTGATTGCTGAAGCATTTGTTGTCGTAAACTTTGAGCTTCAGCCCGTAATTCACTTTTCATTTCAATGATCCCATTGAATTTTAGAAGGTAACAAGGAATTAAGGAAGGTTTTAAAGATACACATATAAAATTAAATGAGAAAAAAAATATTAGAGTCTTTGGTCTGGACGAGAAAGATAATAGAAAATTTGCAGTTCCTTGATAATGCATCTAAAATTATTTTGTATTATTTATTTAAGTGAAAACGTTTCATCTTCAGTATTGATCAGATAAAGATCAATAATATTAAAATATTACTGCCCCATTCGATGTAAAAACAGGTCTATTATTAAAACTTTATAATATGGTGCAATTTATCAGAAAATAATTCAGAGTTCAGTCTGGTGTAAAGGATTCTTTTTATATTGACGCGAGAACTTTTGGAAAGATATTCGAACCATTGAGTTAAAAATTTGGCATGCATATCGACATTAATAAGCTCAATTATCTTAAATTAACAAGAAAAAAATTATGGGATCATGCAATTTACTCCCATTCTAATTTATTTCCCAATTTGGGGACTTATTACTGATTGATAACGTGGATTTTATTACTCTTCTCTACTACTTTGGCAGTTTATTGCAGAAGGATGAAAAAGTTTTTATCTTAATTTGTTTATAAGGTCGAGTTTACATTCTAAGACATGAAAATCGATGTACCAAGAAAATGTTTTCCATTTGCAACAAAAATGTGTGGATGTGATGAATTGCAAAGGGGTGATTGATTTGCAAAGGGGACCGGTTAGCAAAAGAAATGACACCCTAGACCATAATCCTCTTTTGTGGTCCTGTGTGACGTGCAATAGTACGGGCATGATCTCTACGTTGCTTTCCTTGGATATCTCAGACCACTCAGCGCAGTACTGTAATCGAATAAACGGTGAACAGGAGTGATGGGTAAGAGCTGTAGCGGTTGGCGCGAGGGTAGATTACATTCTCTCAGTTGTCTGTCAATGAACCTGTTGGTAACTAGTGTATAGGTCTCGCGTCGAATGGTTGATACTGACGAAACTGATGCTGTAGTTACCGATCTGGCAATAACTTCCTATGCCCGTTCAGTTGCGGCTCTAGGCTGACCACTGCCCTTCTAGCAATGAAATTTGCCATTGTTCATCCACTCCTGCCTGCATCGTCTAATCGCTCAGACCTAAATGGCGAGCGATTCTTCGATATTCCTCTTTCAATTATGTGGTATGGCCTCTTTCAAACTCTGGCATATTCTCATAGAGAGCATGAATCCGTCGGCGAGGCATTGTTACAGTCAAGGCAGGTTATCTCCAATGGAAACGCAACATAAATTTTATCCACCGGTCCAGGAATCGCTACTTATATACACCTGCTAGACGTACAGTTTCGATGGGCTGGAGCACCGCCTATTCATTTAATGGACACCACTTTTTTATCACCTGAATCTTTAGAAGAAACATCTTTGCATGCGAAATTTCGTTAAAATCCGCTTATTATTCCTTGGTGCATCGGTTTTTTTTGTCTTAGAGTGTATTGCTATTCTCTGAATTTTAGTAGTTTGGTATGGAAAGATGCTAAAGTTTTATTCGGAAAGCAGTTTTAATACACACGATCTTTTCTAATTTTGTGACTCGCAGATAGGAAACATTATAAAAGTTAACATCTTCAGTAACAGGCACCAAATGACTTAAAATAACGAATACCTTTATATGAAATTAAAAGAGAGAAAATATTAAATTTCATTGGAAAATCTAAAAGCAATTTAGACCAGGAAATGTGATTAATTCTTTTTATATAGTATAAAAAGACAAAAAAAGTCTATCACCTGCTCCGGATGAAAGAAGATGTGTCATTTTGTGCATCTACTTTCAATTTTCGGAGCAATGTCGCTTAGAAAACACTTGCAAACATTTTTTCTTCTTTTGGTCACAATTCAGGAAATCTCTACCAATTCACAGACAAGCACTTCTCGTTGGAAAAAAATTTTCATCTTCCAGCGCTAAATTATTTGCTGCTAGCAGAGCCAAATGACATCCATGTTGGCGTTTAACGGCAGTGCAAATCAGTTTTCAATCTAGGATTTAATTCCGGCTATAATACATCACAGCCAGAAACCTCGTTAAATTTATCTATGATAGCCGGCAAATCCCTTGGAGAATCCTCGCATGCAGATAAGATTTGTATCATCTGATTAAACAGTGTTTGCAACCAGAGCGTGAGATGCGCTTGACTAATTGAATCTACTCCCAAAGTCAGGCAGAAACTGTGAAGGTCGCGTATCGCTTAATATTAAACGCTGCAGAACAATAAGCTAAGAGGTAATAATTTTCGAACAACGCTAAGTGTTCCAACACTCACGTTTTCATTTCCTCATATAAACAGGAATTTCGGGGGAAGAATGGATTAAGTTTCCATGCAGTACCACAAGATTTTGTCGTATGACGATGCAGTAATTAAAGATTAGTTATATTGTGCAGTTGGGAAGTCATTATTGCAATTATGGCATTGAATCACGGAGCGTTAAAACGTTTGAAATATATTCTGTTCTCTTAGCATTTATGACTGTACGGAAGTATGCAATTAAAAATTTTCGACATTCCCCAGTATCTAGGGAATTAATTTATGATACAACGAATTCGACCCTTATATAATTTATTATAGTTTAGGATACTGATGAACTTAACTATGATGCTTAACGTTTGATCATTATGTTCTCAGGAATCTACTTTTCTGATGAGGTAGTCAATGGACAGACTTCATCTTCAGAAAAAGCCTGTGTCTGCAGTTGAAGAAACCCGAAGTTTAAATGTCAGTAAGGGCAATATCTTTTTCAAAGTGCCTTCTAAACGTTTTAAAAAATCCTAACCACTCACATATTGTTAATGAGCTAGCTACCCTTGTGATACTGATTCATATTCATTTGGATTTGTAAGACGTCATCCTAGTTCCAGTTCAAAGCGGAAGGCATAAAGATTCTGTAACTCAGTTCAATCAATCAATCAATGAGGCCGTTACTTTAATAGTATCCACAACTGATTTAGATGGTGTGGATAGCTGTAAAGTAAAAAGGATTGGTATTCAGGCAATTTCTTCACACTATGTAAATGTGAAATTCACCACACGCCACATTAAATTTGGATTTCAAACCCAAAACAGTAATAGAACCAGAATATAATAGTATAAACTCAGAATAGTAAGATTGTCATAGTTGTGTTGATCTTGGAGTTTGATGACTCAAAAGCAGACTTTTCATTCGTCTATAAACATCTTGATAATTGATCTAATCTATTGATTCAAGAATAAATAAACTAATGTTAAGTTAATTTTATTTTAAAAATTCCTTTATCTCCGATATACTGGTAAAATGTGTATTTACACAATAGGATCAAATCATGTTGACATGATAAACGTAAAGTAACCCGCGCACTTCAAATTTTGAATCAATTGCGGATCACATAGTTGCAAATCGTAACGGTTAGACGGTTCCTTTTAGTGATAGAAATCTTTTTTTGTTTCAGATTTTTTTGGTAATATAATTCTAGTTGGTATTTTAAAATGGGAATTAGATGTTTTGGTTTTTTTTATTGGCTCTTCATCTTTGTCAAATTTATTTAATAAGACTCCTAGTTTACATTAGAATCATTCGTCCTCATTAGCATCATTACAGTAAATCTAATATAAATTATATGAATGTTTTAAAATTTATTTATAAATTAAATTTTTTGATTTACTTAAATGATTCCTCTGATAGTTTTTTATTTTTTTTATAAGACAGTAAATGAATATGTTTACCAGTATGTTGGCTGGCACCATTAGATTTACGTCGACAGGAACTTTTTCACTTACCATAGCAATGTAGTTCTTAAAAGTTCCCTTTGAACTTTCATAGTCTATACTTTTAATAACCGAGGGTTGTTAAGCAGAAACTTGAGATACATTTTCATCCGACAATTATCTTTTTCTTTCGCAATATAACAGACAAATAATAAATGATAACGCATTTTTAGTACTCTAAAATGTTGTGCAAAATGTAAACAACGCATAATATGTTAAAAAAATCACATCAATGCAGATTAATGCCTGCTTCCGTGCATTTTAAATGACATGAACATTTACGTTTGTTGTGTGACGTCACAGTCACATGAGTTGATCCTATTACTCCTTTTTTTTGGTTAATCAGTCAACAATTCTCCTCATAACGTTATTATCTTAACTTGGTAGAGTGGTCAGATGCAGTTCACAACCTTCTAATCTCAGTAATCTCTTCATGATGTGTGGAGTCAAAATTCACATTTGGCACGTCTTAAATTGTTCTTCAAAGTCAACATATAAATATGAGACAAAAATATTGTCATTATTAGGTTGAGCTTGTTTTATAATTTTTTGGCTACAGACCAGATTTATTTCTTGCTCGGCTATATCTATTCATAGACCTGTCTTGGAACACTGAATATATTCATCCAAATCAACAGCACATCAGATGAATTTATATCAATACGACCGTGAAAATTATTCTGACTTTTCTTCGAATGCGCTGATAAACTCCGTAACTACTTATTCTGTCACTGCAATATTCATCCTTTCCAATTAACTACTTGGTTGGCAAGTTGCCACAAGGAAGGCACTAGTCTTCCAACAAGGATATTCACGCTAAAGACAAAGCTTCAGATTAGGACAGCAGACACGTTTACACAACCAGAAGCTCACGAGTGATGAGAATGCTGGCTGAGAGCCGACATCTCCATTAAACACAATCACATGCGACTAAGACTTGCAGATAGACGAAGTGATAACAATCAGGAATGTGTATAAGACACTGTGCTTTGTAACAGATATTAAAGCGAAGGAAGATAGGATTGCTTGGAACCGAAGCTTGGGAGATAATGCATTATCTAAAATAATCTGAAGCAGTTTATCAATTGATGATTTGTCTAGGATGCCATCTTTGTAACTTTTGAAGACAAACGCATCATAAAACTGACATATCTTGAGTTAGTTCACGTATAGAAAAATATGGTGAAAATGTATTAAGTCGTAGTGCCTTATCGAAATCCGTCGGGTGGTTGTGGCTGGCGAACTGTCTGGAAGTTTTACCAAATTATTTTAAATACTATATAGATTGTTTGAAATCAACTGAAAAATTACTAAAAAAATCCTACCTGAAATATTTAGGTTATAAATCCCTACTAACAGAGCGTCCCTATGTAGTGAAATAATTCACAATGAAAAAAACCCAACTAAAATTATGTGAAATTCCAAAAGGAAACATATTCTTACAATTGTATTTACTGATATATTTATGAAATTTAAGTAAAATTCTTGATGAATAATTGAAAAAAAACTCTTTTCTTCTTGATATTGCAAAATACTACTTTCAAGTCTGACATGAAAATAAAAAGGTTACATTATCAACCGAATACTTGATACGTGCTGCCATCGATTGGATATAAAAGAAACGAATACTTAAAAATATTTCTTTTGAAATTTATGTTGGAAAAGTAATTCCTGTGAGTTTATGATGCATTTTTGGAAGCTTCCTTAAAAAGGGACGCTAGGCATTAATGGGTTAATAAAAGACATTTATTTATTTATTTAAAGAATAGCCCACTATAGACTGTACAGAGTGCAATGAACAACGTTTAGGCATTTACAGAGTGCAATGAACAACAAACACACAAAGAGCAAAAGCCACAATGAGTGAATAATAAAGATATTAAAAAACGCATTAGGAAAAAAAGTTGAATGCAGAGAATATAAAAGTTCAAAACACAAGACCATAAAAATGTTGCAAACACATAAATAATTTAAAACGAGAACACACAATCACAAAATCATTAAAAGACACACTAGGATTCTAAAAGTCGTATACTGTCATATTAATATCATAAAAACACATTAATTTTAAAAAAATTAAAACATTAAATCAAAAGCCCATTTCAAAAAAGCAAGGATTAAAAAGTGAAATATACACAAGCACCATATCCTTAAGAACACATTAGGAGTTTAAAAGTTTGAAGAAGAAAATGCACACGAGAAATAAAAATCAATTGCAGAGTACAAAAATTGAACGCAGACTCGCGCAAAAACAGCAAAAAACGGTTAAATACATAAAAACACGGAAAATTAAAGCGCATAAAATTCTTAAAAATTAAATACAGTCGAGTATGACTCGAAACTATTTTTATCCTGAAACCGAGGGTATATCAAGTAGTTAGAAACAGATTATCAATGGATGATTTGTCTAGTATGCATTATCTGTAACTGTCGAAGACACATGCATCGTAAAACATGTAGTTTGCAGACAGAACATGCAGAATGAATTCAGGGAAAATGTGTTAAGTCGTGACGCCTGCGTTTTATGTCATGGACAGTCGAAGATAGTGTTAATGTTCTACTATCTAGTGATGAATTGCATTTGAAGTTTATTATAGGCAAAAGTTTGTCAGACCGATCAAATAAAGAAATATCTAAATTGCAAAACTGCGTGTTCAATAGCTTCTTAAAAAGCTATAGAAACACTTAATAGTCTGTGAAAAAACAATTATAATTCAGTATTAATCAACAGTAAAAAAGCTGGCGATTTTATAGAAAATAATTTACCGACTTTTAAAATATGTAAAAAGGATATTATCGAGGTCATTATATGAAGGTAATGAAACGCGGAGCACACACTTTCTTTTCAATATTTAATTTTCTCAGATTTTTTTTAAGGCGAGATCTTTGCATATTAATTGAGCGTGAAAAACCTTCGTTTATAACAAAAAAGAAAAACCCGAGAAAGATAGTCTTTGCAATTTTCCTTCATATTATTTCACATTTATTACAGAATTTTTTAAAGCGTTTTATTTTAAAAAATTGAGATGATTTAGTGTAACAGATAAAGTAAGCGTGGGCTTTAATGAGGAGATAAAGAGAAAGGAACTTGAATTCCCCAAACAGTATTTTTTCCCCCTGAAATTACATAATCAACAAATGCTATCTCTGCGAAAGTTTTCTTTTAATTAATTTACAGTGCATTCAGTTTAAATGAATGGAAAGTTCTTTTTTTATGAAGAGATCTTTTAAAACTTAACATTTTATTATGCATTGTTCAAACGGAGAATATCTCTAAAGGAAAATAAGGATTACCACTTATAATTCAACCAAGTTAAACGCTTTGTACATATCCATTTTATTTTCTCGTATACGAAGATTTTGAAGAGAAAGCATTATAGTCTTCAAAAAATTCAACCTCGCGATTTTGATAAATCTCCACTTTTTAGACCTCTCTGAGTCCGAAGTGAAAACACTTTTAAATAAATTCGGCCTTTTCGTGAAGGCAATAACTCAAAAACGAAATAAGCTAGTAGTATGAAATTTGGTTCGTGGTTTTAACACTAAATTTGTAGATATCTGTCAAATTTTGGATGAAGGGAAACCTGTCTGTCTGTCCTTCAGTGCACAATCGAACACAATAGCTCAAAAGTGAAAACAAGGTAGATAGATGAAATATGGTATACTATTTTAATACTATAATTGTAGATCTTATCGAATTTTAGACTAAATATATCTGTCAGCGGGTTGACTGTCAGTCTATTCGTGAGTATGTGAACACGATAACTCAAAAACACTGCGAGGTAGATAAGTGAAATTTGGTGTGTAGTCTTTAAACCAAAATTGTAGATATGTGTCATATTTTTAATCAAATCGGCTAGGGAAACGAGGTTCAAAGTGCATACTCGATTCTCTTCACTACACTACGAAGCTTAACAAGAGACGTGCCATATTGTGTAAGTATACAGGCTGTAAAGTGTTTTTTTTCTTCTTCTCTATGAATAACGCTTGCCCCACCGGGAGCACCACGAGTACGTGGATGAGAAACTGCCAGATAAGTAAACTAGATGGGTAAAATAACGGTAGTGTGGCTCGTAAGCCCCTCTCCGATGATGTGTTGTATTACAGGGGTACAGCACGTCATCGGAGATGGGCTTACAGCACCATTATTGTGCCCACCTAGTTTACTTATCTGGCGGCTTCTCATCCACGTACTTGTTTTGACCCCCGGTTGTAATTTATCCCAGAAAGCCTCTGTGCTCTGTTTCCTTCGGACACATCGCACGGGGGTCAGGACAACTTTACGGAAGCAAGGACAGATGCGAGGTCATCGTCTACGGGAGCACCGTATGCACTTCCTTCCACTTACTGTCCTACCGCCAGGAGAAAAACCCTGAACAGGGTTGCCTCAAATAGACGAGTAGAATAAAGGAGGGATACGAATATGAAATCAATCGCAACATTTTGCAAATTAGCGCAATTCTGTTAGGTGAGGAATTCGTTTTCGAACGAAGTACCAAGAGAGATGAGACTTCCGCCGGTTCTATCTGCGCCAAATGAAATAAAGCCCCTTCCTTCACCCCCAAAATGCAGTGGAATATCCCGTTTCCATAACCACCGCCACTGGCATGTCTGGTGTCTAGGGTTTTTCTCGTGGCTGTAGGACAGTATACCGATTCAACTGACAGGGAACCCTTTGGGTTCCAAGCTCGGGGATATGCAGTGGCGTTAATGTCAATGTACCCCTGTAATAGAGGGAGTCTTCACATGAGCGACTCGGAATGGGGGCTATTATGCGTTCAGCCAAAGTTCCTGTGTTAACTGTCGCGGCAGTCTGTCACGCAGTGTATTCCTCGTGGTTTTCTCTTTACGATTAACACAAAACGTGCTATATTATTTCAGTATACCAGAAAGTTGAAGTGAGAACACTCTCTCTGGTTTTATTCCTTCTATCATGGAAGTTGATGCCTGAAACTTTTGAAAAATACGCACTGAAATCGTGCATTTGATTATTCGGATAAATATTTTATTTATAAATTCGGGCATTAAGATCTTTACACTGTATTGGAAGTTAAATGCATGCTAGTTAAAAACAAGTTTATTTTTTATATTTAAGGAAGAAGGTTACTGAAATACATTCAAAATTCCCATATCACGGTTAGTTCTCTCTTTGTTGTATCAAAAACCGTGCTAGGCGGAACTACCACTTTTAGCTCACTCAAAATAATGTGACAGAAAAATTCGTTCGATACGAGTGCTGTTCGAATTTGGTAAGTCGTGTTGTTTGAAAGCAATGTTGTCACAAAGATGTGTAATAAGAAGGTTGCCACAAATTTTACACAGTGTTATCTCGAAACCACATTATTGGAATAATGTATTTTAGGAGGGTTGAGTATTTTCGAATCATACTGTTAGTTTAGAAATTGATAATTCCACTTTCCGTCTTGCTTGAAACAAAGATGGTTTTATCCGAAATTATAAAATTAAACACGGTAAAGTTATACTTACGAAAAGAAACCGGAAATTCTTTTGTCTAAAGGTTAATACGAAAATGTATAATTTTATTGGAAATATTTGATTCAAATGATAAGAGAGCCAAAAATATCGTCATCCTTTTTATAGACAAAAGAAATAACTACATTGAATCTTCTGAATTTCTTGTACAGACATACTCATGACAAAGTTTAATCACGATAGCACTTTTAATGATTTGGACCATTAGTGAGCAGCGAAGCCATTTAAATGCGTTTATTTTAAAATAATCATAGAAAGTAATTTTTGAATATAGTGCTTAAAATCTTTCAAATAGTGTTTTTGGAAATGTTTTCTTGTCTTATTCGCCGATAATGAAATTTCTACAGAAAAAAGACGTATAATTTTAAACTTTAGCTACTTTCTTAATGAATTTGGATATATGAAACAAAGCAGACTTGTTTTTTTAATTTATTTACTCGTGGATTGTAGTTATTATTAGTTACTATTCACTTTTAATTTCATATCTTTTAATATTTATTTTTTTATAAATCTAGCAAAAATCGAATCGGTTTAATATATGGATGTTAAATTTGAAAAACATTTAGAGTTCTTGCATCTTACAGGGCTGAAGCGAAAGGTGATGTTTTAGGGGCCAGGTTTAGTTTCATAAATCAGGCTATTGAAGAATTCTACTGGGTTGATCGAAACGAAAATATTAAAAAAATGTTTTGTCCTCAATCTTTGTTTCACGAACACTGTTTCATTTTTTTGGTGTTAATCAACACATTTCATTTCACCTCATTTGCTTCCTTTATCGGCAAGAGTCATTGTAATTCTTTCGAATGTAGTTTGGGTTTTGAAGAAAACTCGCAAATATGTCTAACTCATGTATGCAAAGATTCCTTATTAACAACTCTATATAAAAGGCATTCTATTAATCTATTATTTAATCAATTTTTTCAACTTCCTACGCAAAAATGTTTTTTAATCTCAGCGCCATAACGTCTTTTCACAGACTTGTTAATCCAATTATGTTGGTTAGGTTTCATAAAGACAAAGAAGAAGCTTCAGATAATTTTGGTGTTGAATTTTGACATGAAATCACATCTTTGATATGTATACAGGTAATTTAATAACCTAATTTCCGGAGCATGGATCTTTCTTCTAGGAAACTTGTTGGAATAGTTATAACAAGTTACTTTAACTAGTAAGCTTATCATTCGACGACGTCCTGCTAAAAATGCATCATTTTCATTTTGAAAAATTTATTTTCCTGCTAGAACCAAAATTTACCTAAAAGTAATCTGAACTAATATTTGAATGTAGTTTGGAAACTATGTTAATAATTGGCTAAAATATGTAACATTGTTTATATGTTGCATTCATTGCTTGTTTTCAGTTATTTAAAATAAAATTTTAGTATTTTGATTCACTTGTTACTTTTATGTCTAACAGTAATTTGAGAAACTTTTGAATATAGAGATTCAGAATCATATAATTCATATTTTCAAAATTCATTGCAGCGTACTGATAATTCTATCGCTACTCTTAGCGAGGGAATTGACTTTAGCTCAACTCGTTTCACGATGAAATATTTCGTCATACTCGGTTAACTGGTTAAGAATTTCAATACGACATCCTCAGAATTGTAAACTGTAAAACAACAGCTCTACTTTCGGGAATCTGCCTTTTTCAAGCCAATATCTTCTTGGAGTATTTTTCATAAAGGGACTATCATTGCTTATGTTAGAATTGAGGAAAAATTCTTTGATGTCAATCTGCTTGAGAGTACATTGCTGAAAAGAGCCTTCACTACAGAGATATCCTAAATAATTACTATGAGAAACCATATCGAGTTCTGAACTAATAGCCTTCTTTGCGAAACAATATGAGCTGTCTTTCTATCTCTTTTGTTTATTGCTACTTCATTTAATAATAATCAAAGAAACGCTTGGCTATAAGCTTGAATGGTAAAGTATCATTTGAATAAAAGATGCATTTGTTGATATTTCGAAAATACTTGTTGTTATTCGACGTGGCAGGATCAGGACTTATTCACTTGAAAAAAAAGCAAATGCTTCAAATATTGCAATACTTACGGTGGCAATGATTATTCAAAAATAAAGCATCAATCTGCAGTTCCACGAAATTAATAAAAAACTAACTGCTTGTTGACAAACGCTTCGTGATTTGATCAAGGCGCCAGATTTGTACTTTTAATCTTTGTAGGAATTTTCTTCTTGTAGGAATTTTCGAGTGCGAACTACCCATAGACTGTCTTTGAACTTGTGGGACCCTTTTGGAATGTACTTGCGAAGCTTTCTAACCTTTTAAGCGTACAATTATTTTTATCTAATAGTTAATAATCTTAAAAATAAACCTTTTAACAATTGGATCTTTATTGCGTTTAATCAAGTCTCTGAAATCTTAGGAATATTTTATCCATGGTAATTTAGGAAATTATAAATATATGCATGAATCATCTGCTTTTAAACTGAACATACAAACAGAAAAATATGGCTAAAACTCTTAGAGGGCTAAACTTGTGTTCAAATTCAAAAAAAAGTGTGATTTCTGGTTGATTATTGGTTGTGGTGGTAGAGGTGTTTGGCCTAAAAGCCAAATCTGTGTGCTTTGCGCCAAACAAATAAAGATCTTTAATTTTTTATATTAACTGGCTGTGTTGATTTGAAGCATGCATTATTTCTTGTTTCTTTGTTGTGTCATACCAATGGATGATCTTAGTAAGCTAGAATTCGATTTTGAATATTAACCTTAAGAATGTGGGACCTCTTTCTAAACGGAGAGCGATTGGTCTGGTAGCTCCAGTCGGTTTAAGATCACCTCTTGAACTTCCTGTATATACTTGAAGGGCATTCTCCTGAGTTCAAAATTAGCTATTCTAGAAGAAAAACTGCTGAAGCAGTTCTTTATTTCACAGATGTTCCAAGCAGATTTAATGAAAAAGTGCAAAGAGCTCCGAATAAGCAGTTATTTCAGAATCGATCGAGTTTTTTTCCTCAATTTCAACCATTTGTGCCAGTGGTTTGTTAAAAGGGGCATTTTATCATTATAACGAATACAGTTTTGATTAAATATTCCATTGATGGGCATTTTTTTTAAATTATTGTTTCTAAAATACTGCCTAAAATTCTTATAACGAAAAAACAAAAGTGCGTTGTACAAGATAAGTTTCACAAAAAGAATTTAAACCAATTTATTTTTTAATTTGACGCCGAAAGATGCTCGTGTGCTCAACCAACGGCACTTAAATATTCTACTGACGAACTTTTTTTTAAGAACTATTTCTGAAATACTGACTTAAATTCTCACAATAAAACAACGAAAGTACCTGATACAAGATAAATTTCACAAAAAGTGTTTAAACCAATTTATTTTTAATCTGATGCCGAAAGATATCTCATGTTCTGAAGCTACGGCACTTCAAAATGAAACAAACACCAAAACAAATGATTTAGTGTCACTAAAATGCCAGATAAGTACTTTTGCCACGGAACAAACGCGTTTATCAAAGATAATTTGATTGTCAAACAGTTTCAGAGAGCATATCGGCATAGAAAATCTCGGAAAAATTTACGGTAGGATTGGTTCGGAACTGGAATAATTTCTTTAAGAAAGCAATAAATGAGACTCTGCAACTGTTCCGAAATTTCCGAACCGGGGAACGTAATTCAAATAATTGATCCGAGTAATGTTTTGAAGCCCCAGCTTTCAAAGAGGTTCATTTATTCCGCCCCAAGTATCTCGAATTCTGTTTGAAGTAGTTTACGAAGTAGTTTAAAGCCTAATTACGGCTTCCTAAAGCTCGCATTGTGCTCCTATACAATTTTCTAAAGTGCAATTGCCAGTAACGCGTTGCCTAGATTAAATTTTCGTAGCTATTCGACTTAACGGCACAAAACAGAGTCAGACAGTTGAACGACCGCGGAATAGTTTGTGCAGTTTTGATTCAAAAAGATCTTGGGGTTATAAGCAGGAGGTGAGATTCGTTAGCTCAGAAACTCCTGGTTATTCTCTAAGTTGACAGTTTATCACCTCAAATGAGAGCCTGCCTTTTTTTCTCGAATACGAAGCACAAGAGAAAGAGAAAGTATTGTAATCGTTTAAAAAATTTGACCTCGAGATTTTGATGAATTTTCATGTTTTAGACCTCCCTGAGTCCGAAAAAAACAATTTTAGAATCATGATTCTGCCTTTAAGCACGATAATTCAAAAACACAAAGAACTAGAAGAACGAAATTTGGCAAGTGGTACTAATGCCAAAATTTCAGATTTAGGTAAATTTCTATCAAATTTTGGAAGAAATCCGTCAATGAGAAGTCTGTCGATTTTTCCATTCGTAAGATAGCTCTAAAACGCAACCATAAGATAGATGGAATTTGGCATAGGGTTAAGACTTTTAATCTCAGAGAATTCAATGGCAACGGAATAGTTTGTATAGAATTTAATTCGAAAAGATCTTGGGGTATAAGAAGGAAACGGGTTTTGTTATCTTAGCAACTCCTGGTAACGGCCTGACTTTATAGTTTATTACGTCAAAAGAGAGCCTGTCTTTTTTTCATCCCCATCTTTCACACTCTTGTGAACTCCTTAATTATCGAACAACTTAAATTTCGTCTCGCCTATAGAGTAAATTGCATTTTTCAACAGCATCCATCAATGGCAAAACATTTTTAAACTATTAAGTCTTGTCAAAAGATGACGTTACTTGTCACTTAATTTCTATTTTGACTGACATTAAAATCTATTCTTTATATCTTTTATTCATTTTTTTGTAATATTGTTTAGTTGTGATACTGCAACAAGCTTCATGGAAACTTTTAGGGCATTTGACGAAGACATGCTTTTTATCCAGTTTTAACTAGAAATATTTTTGTGTTAATGTTGCGCATTTGTGCATATTATTTTAATCCTGAAAAAATTCATTTCAAACGATACTTGATAATAAAATTATAATAAAGCAAATAAATACAGTGGTAACTAAATACAGTACATTGTATTTAACTGTATTGAGAAGTATGCAATATTGTCCTTTAGTTGTTTTCTAATTAAAATTAATATAAATCGTCGAGATTTAATTTTACTCTATCTTTATACTCGTTTCAACTCTTTGAATATGTTTTTGACCCTTTATAGACGCATAAGAACCTTTTTGTTTATTTGACTGGGACACCTTCAATCTCTTGAATAAAGTGTTTGAACCATATTTTTTGTAACTATACAGGATGAGTCAAAATGAATGCCTTGATTTCAAAACTTTTCTATGCAACAGGTAGATGCTGTATTTATCTGAAAGGTACATACTTCAAGAGGTAACATATTCAAGTTTTGGATGCAAAATCATCACAGCTACTCAATACGCGCTCCTTTTGTTACATGTCACACATCAAATCTGACAAATCTGAAATGTTACAAACCTTCACTTTCTTGTGTACTTGGCCTGTCGACTGTGCTTGACTTGAGGAATATCCATTTTCAATGTCCAACAATAGTCAGCTAACATTTTGGGATTCCATTTCCCTTGGTAACGAGCTCCCATATTCGAGATATCCTGATGGAACCGTTCACCATGCTTGTCGCCTACTGATCTAAAGTTTTCAGGGAAGAATTCTAAGTGGGAGTGCAAGAAATAGATTTTCAATGACATGTTGCATCCCATGCTTTTGTAGGCCTTTAAGCAAGTTATTGACGATTTGCCTTAGTTTCCGCTTTGTGATTTCCTAGGAAGTTTTCTGATAACTCCTTAAACGATGTCCATGCTGCGGCTTCCTTTTTAGTCAGTTTACACTCAAACACCGGATCCTTCATTAGTTGTCTAATTTGAGGTAAAACAAATATGCCTTCCTTAATTTTTGCTTCACTCACTTTTGAAAACTTCAGACGTAAGTACTGAAATATCGCTTTAACAAAATTCTTCATCAAACTTAATTTGATGTGCAGTAGAGGCAAGAGAATTTTTTCTGAGGCAACTAGTGGTTCGTTCTCTTCATTCTTCACACCCGGTATGAGGAAATTTTGCCTGGGCCACACCTTCGTGATGGAGTGCTTTTTTCTGTCCCTGCTGTCCCACTGTAACAGAAAGCAACAAAACTTGGTGTAGCCTGCTTGAAATCCAACTAAGACGGGAATCACTTTCAAGTCAGCACGGATATGCCAAGAATGCTTGCTGTACTCAATACTGGACAACATATGCTTCAAAGTTTCGTATGTTTCTTTCATACGAACAGCATATCCTACAGGAATCGAAGGGTGCTTGTTACCATTGTGTAACAGAACTACTTTTAAGCTGGCCTTTGAAGAGTCTATAAAGAAACGACATTCTTGAGGGTTATGTTGTAGTCCTAGAGCCTTAAACAACGAGTCAACATCATTACAAAATATCACATCACCATCTTGGCCAAAGTTTCCACGTGTTGTGAATTAGAAACATCTGTCCTTACAAAGTGGCTCATGCACTGAATCGTATTTGCGTTGTAGGATTCTCGATCCAAAAACACTTGTTATAATTTTAGACATACAGCCTTTTCTTTATGAAAATTATATTTGTAAGAGCATTTCAAACCCAAACACTATCTTCTTGGCTGGCAATTAATTTTTTCGGAAAGTATTTTTGACTCAAGATCCGATATATTTCAATGACATTTTCTATGTACATGTAAGCAATTACGAGTAGTGTTGCTGAAAAACAGTATGTTATAGAGGTTTTTCGAGATTATATTCGTGTTCAGTGACTATGAAAACACCATTATCAGTTAAAAGCTCAAAGGCAACAAAAAATATTCTGGCTACGACATTGATTCAAATAAAAGAAAGGAGTGGGTAGAGGTTTTGGTGCGAGTTCATGTTGCATAAAATTAGAGGGTGATAGACAAATTCTGATTGGTTTTTTGAATTCAGAGCGTGAAAGTACATAAGAATTAGCTAAAATCATACGGACAACAAAATGGTTGTTGTCCAGTGTTATTAGGCCTAATAAAATGTTTCTTCTCAGTTTTTTCATCTTCTTCCAAAACTAAAGAAATATCTGTGATAGCAGCAAGGTCTAAATTAATGAAGTGATTTTTTTAAAAATTATAATGGAAAGTAAAATATAAAACATAAAGATTTTAAAATTCATCGCTTTAAAAGATGTAGAAAAGCCCCGATTTACGAGAAAAAGGGTAAAAAAGGTTTCTTCAAGGTTTTTTTTTTCATAAAGTTAATGCAGTTTGAAAATAGTAAAGTGCTCAAAGATAGATATTATAAAATAGGCCACAAGAGCTGAATTATGTATGTTCAGGCTACAAAAGCTAAATTATGAGCTGATCTAACCTTATGAGTAGCTTATTGTTCATCGAAACGAGTTTATTGTTCTTGTTTAATATGCAAGAAATTATAGACATTCAAATGCACACTGAGCTCATTACATAGGATGCATCAACACACTGTTCCAGACTAAAATAAACACCATAAAATTGCATTTATACAAAATAATAAAAATATAAATAATATAATCATGTCCAGACTAGAAAAGTTGAACGATGAGCTGCTCTAGCTTCATGAACAATTCATAGTTTGGCGAAGCAAGTTCATTGTCCTTGTTTAGTATGCAACGAGAAGTTATGCCAGAAGTTCCAGTTTTGCATAATACTCTGGATAAACTATTAATGGAGGCAGATTTATGATAAAAGAGCACTTGACATTTTATGCTATTAATAGCTCAAACTCCAGCTCTTAAATGACTGTTATCTCGAAACAGATGGGTATAAATGCCACTATATTATTTTTAGAAGTAACTTCCCTTTCTATTTGGAATAAACATTTCCATGTATTAGATTACGGTTAAGATTTGAGTACATTATAACACGATTGTTCTACAACATGGTTTCACTCTAACACGGTTCAAGGACTGAAGAAAACTTTTGTGTAACAAGGTATCCTAGGACACTGCACTTCTGGAAGTAACTTTCCTTTCTGTCTGGAATAAATAATTCCGTGTATAAGAATACGATTCAAATTCGAGAAAAACAGTATAACACGTTAGCTCTGTAACGTGGTTCGATAACTTTAGAAAACTCTCATATTGCACTCTCTCTATATTGCTCTTTTTTTCGATAACTTTAGAAAACTCTCATATTGCACGGTTTTCTAAGATACTTTTCACTCTAACACGATTCGCACATCAGAGAAAGCCCCAAACATCACAGAGCGTAATAACGTTTAAAAGTACAAAATATCTCATTTAAAAATTGGGAAATATTCGAATAATTCATCACATAATGAAAGATTTTAAGAGTATAAAATATCTCAATTGAAATTTTTCATTCATGTGTGAATATCATTATCACACACTTGACTACAGAATAATCTAATATATTAGAATGTTTAATAAAGGAAATGTTATTTGATGCGAATTTAATATGCCATATTTTTGATGAAAACTTCTTTAATAAATATATTTTTCTTGGTTGAAAAACTACCCTAGTGCGATTTTTCTTTTAGTTTTTGGAACCCAACATCCCTTTTTTTGTATTAGCTTTCATATAACACATATTCAAATAACTCGCACTTTTAGAACTTGACAACTGCTTTGTACGGGTCTTACCTATAATATACAATTGCAATGTTTTTGGTCGACCCACAGTTTTATATCATATTATAAATGAGATCTCTGCCCGTCATTAGGGCTTTAAAGACAATAAGAAAATGTCATTAAAAAGTGTTCAATACCAGCACGAAAAACTTGAAGGAGAGCTATGGGGCACAAATACGATTCGAAGTCACATAGCATTGCAGGGTTCGAAGGCCTTCTTCACGAAATAGGGAAAAAAGAAGTAAAGAGAAGACAAGAAATGAAGCAGCAACGTGTATAAGCATGAGATTAGTAATAGCAAAAAGCACAAATGGAACAGAAGGTTCTCAAATTTCGGCCACAAACTTTTACATACGTTTAACATTGGGGAATCCTTAATCTTCGGAAGAATCGCCTTATTTTGGACTTCTCCGGTAGCTACAGAGATGCAAGCTGCAAGATCTACAACTAATTCAACGGGAATCTCATAATCTTTTGTTTTTATATGACCCCAGAAGTAGAAGTCATAGTCATGATGGGGCCGGCGATTTAGCAGACCAATAAACTGGACCTCCACCTGCGATTCAATGCTTTCTAAATTCCCTTATGAGATTCCTTATCATCCAGATGAGGACTCATGATGTAAGGCCTTCTGAGGGAGTCTCCATTAGTGGCGACCCAAAAGTTTACACAGAAACGGTTTTGGGCTGCAGGTATGGAATCCAGTTCCGATAGAACACATTCTACCGCGTGAAGAAGGCATTTTCGACACCGGAATGCTATGTGACCCCGAATCGTCTTTATGCCCCTACCCCTCTCCCATGTTTGTCGCACTGATGCTGAATCACTCTGCATGTATTTATTTTAACACAAACGCACCACTTTAATTCAAAATGAAAATAATTCAAAATACCAATTTGATAAAAAAAAATCTGTTTTTCGAACCATGCTTATTAGGGTGTTTCATTTTGTAAGGCAAAAAATAAAATGTAAGATTTTTGCAGACTTTGCTTACGCCCCGAGTCTCAGTGATGTAAAAGATATATATGCCAAATTTCAAGAAGATTGGATAATATTTAGAGGTTGCACACTTTGATCAGTTTTGTAAAAGTAGGCAAAAAAATACGATTTTTTCAATGTTAATTACTTTTATTGGGAAAAATATAAATCACAAACTTAAAATAATATTAAAACTAAACACTAAGATTAATAGGTAGTTTGATAGGCAAAACATGAGTTATATTAATCAACTTTAAACGATGCTTTTGTTCGCTTGGCGACGACTTTTCTGTGATGCTCGACTATTTATTGTTCGTCCCTAATCGATTCGTTAAACTTTTTTTATCAGAACAATTCATTGACCGCCTTAAGAGCGTTGACATGTCTTCTTAGAGAATCACTGCAGTATTCTGTCACGTCGTGGATCCCAAACAATTCAAAGAACGTCTTTGTTTTATTAGTAACGAAATGGCTCAGGTCTTTTCCTTCAAAAAATAAGTTTTTACTCTCTAATCGTTTTATTTCCTTTTTCTTTTCAGGTTTGGTTTCTAAATTTTTAGTCATATTTTCCTTATCAGCCTGAGTAATATGTTTGTCCAAAAAAGCCAATCCTACGTTTGTTTCTGACAGATACCAAAGGTGTATCTTAGCAGCTGTGAGAGCCCTTTTTTGACGTCTGCATCTGGGTAAGTGCTCATAAGCTGTAGCATATCCAAATCATTCTTTGAAGCCCATCGACTTACAATTGGCTCGTGCCAAAAGCAAACATATACGAGGCTGACAAAATGTGCAACCCGTTTCATTCCTTTCAATTCTCGTTGAGGAATATTCAACTGTTTAGTGAAGAGGACAATTTTAATTGCATATATTGCCTTAGCCATCCACCTTGCTTGATGCAGAGCCCCTGCGATCCTGAAACTGAAGTCGTTTTCAGACCAACCTCCTAGGTAGAGGAGTGAGAGTTGTAATAACTCTTCGTAGTCTTCTCTTGGATGACTTCCGTCTTTTAGGACATTTTGGATGTAGTTAACCATTTTCACTCGTTGTTCTTCTAGAAAGCCTTGAACGGGACTTTCTTCATCCAGCATTGTCGTATATGACTTCTTATCAAGTGAAACCCACAGACTATGGAACTTCCGAAAAATCTGGATGTCAGGACCACTTGATGGTATGCCACAACACTCCTCAAACACTCCTTTCAATATTAGTTCATTGGTGTGATGACGGCAAGCCAACCACAACAATGTTCGTCCGAATTTCCTTTGAATTCTGGTACATGCCCCTTGGATCAGTCCTGTATTAGATGCTGTAGTATCAAAAGATAAACCGATGATATTGTCACGTAGCCCAAATCGGTCCACTTCCCGAATAACAACTTCAGCCGTCTGCTCACCAGTGCCTTTCAGGGCAACAGGTACACCAAGCAAATGCTCAAAATCTTTGCCAGTCACTAGAACTGAAACTATATCTTCCAAAGTTTTGATACTCCCATGGGCAACTGAGGGCAACAGTTAACTATCCCAATGCAAGACCAAATGAGGTGGATTTTCAAAGAGTGACTCTTCGATTTTCTTGCCATTTTACTTCTATTGATCGCCCGAACTCGGTAAACGGTAGCTGGAGATACGGAAATTTTTGAAACATCGTGGCCAAGGCTCTTTGCAGTTTTTATAAATGAAGTACTTGCTTGTCGAATAGAGGATTGTTCTCGATCCGAAGTAGACGTGAGTGTCTGATCAAGAGGTTTTGATGTAGGACTTGAAAGTAATTTTTTCGTTGCCGGAATGCAAAACCTCGACTAGGGATATTTGCTTTCCTCCACACTTCCTGTAGTTTAGTACTGGTAGATTTCTTTTATTTCCTTGTGATGGTAAATAAAAACTAAAATTACTTGTTCCTTTGAAGGGAGCCGTGCTCCTAAGAACTCACCACTAGGCACCTTTTCTAGCAGCCAAATTCCACTTTTGGTTTCCATTTTAAAGTTCAATTACCTTCAAAAGGTGAAAGAAATACATGAGAAGCCCATTAGTACAAAGCCCCTCAATATTAGAAATTTCATAGTTTGAGATAAAAGTGATCAATGTGTGCAACCCCTAAATATTATCCAATCTTCTTGAAATTTGACATAAATATGTATATTTTACATCACTGAGACTCGGGACGTAAGCAAAGTCATATGAAATTCACATCTTTGGAAAAATGAAACACCCTAATGCTTATGAAAAATACTAGCTGTAGTTGATTTTTCAGTAAATCTTAGAAATTAAATGAGTTTATGAAAGCATTCACATTTAATATTTTTTAATGTTTATTACACAGAACAGAAAGTAGAACTATATTTAAAAACACAAACTAAAGAGAGAGAGAGAGAGTTCAGAATTACTTTCTATTCTTATTTTTTCTATTTTTTAACATGTGGTTGAAGGCATACATTTATATACAGACCTCAGTTAAGCAGATGCATGTGTGCTGAATTTCAATTTCATTTTAAATGAAAAATATTAACCATTTGCGGTCCGGTGGTGCTATTGTTCCCGAAATATTCTGCTTTTAATAATCCACACTTGTCAACACTTGCACTTATTTCCATTTACACGTTCCTAGATAGCAACAGGATCTTGATACAAATGAATAATGAATGAATTATTTTAATTAATTAATCTGAATGAAATGATAATTTTAAACATAAAGTATTTCGAAATTGTTTTTTCTCAATATTTTTAAAAACTAACATATAATAATTTGGACTGGAGGGTTGAATGGAAACATACTCAATGAAAGGAAATATTTTTCCAATAGAAAGCTATTTCATAATCTGTTATTCATTTTAGAGCATTAAAAAGTATAATGTTTATTCTCTCCTATACGACGTATAGAAAAAGAAAGTATTGCAATCTTCGAAAATTTTCACTTCGAGATTTTAATGAATATCCAAGTTTTAAATCTCCCTGAGTCCTTAAACACAATTATCGGATTTATATCTGTTCATCTGTGAACAAAATAACTCAGAAATGGAAAGAACTACATTAATGACAATGGCGAATCTAGGGGGGGGGGGGGGCGTGGGGGCCCCCCCCCCCCCCGAGATAAACCAGAAATCTTGATTTTATTTAAAATCACTACAACTGTTTATTCTTAATCTCCCTTTTCTTTTTTTTTAAAAAAACCCCACAAATAACAACATTGCTTTCAACTCGAAAACCAGAAATTTTGATTTCATTTAAAATCGCTACAACTGTTTGTTCTTAAACTCCTTTTTTTAAAAAAACCCACATTGCAACATTGCTTAACAGACTCGAAAATTTCCCACTTTTGTAGCCATTTCGCTCGTACTTGTAACGTTGACGTGATCGAAAGCATTTTTTAGCTATTTATTTCATAGTGTTTTTGATTAAATTATCGGAAGTATTGTAGTGTTCTTTATGATTCTTTTAGTCAAGTGAGTAAAGTTTGTCAAGTTGAAGAGTTTTAGTTTACATAAGCCATGAGGTTTGACATTCGATACGACGATACCAAATTTTTATGACCTCAGACTTCCCCAGACCTAAATCCTGGATTCGCTACTGATCAATGAATTTGGTATGTGGTCTTTATTCACAAATTGTAGATCTGAATCAAATTTCGGACGAAATTCTTCAATAGGAAGTCTGTCCGTCTGTGCGTGTGTGAACAGAATAACTCAGATATGCAATAAGCTAGTCGGATGGAATTCGGCATAAGGTTTTATCGATAGAATTGTAGATCTGTATCAAATTGTGGACTAAATCCGTCAATGAGTCTTTTGGCCTGTTTGAGTGATGTGAACGTGACAACTCAAAAACTCAGCCAACTAGATAAATGAAATGTACTGCCTAGTCTAGACACAAAAATTATAGATCTGTATCGAATTTTGAGCCAGATCTGTAGACTGTTCTACTTCCTATTAGCACTGTTCCAAAATGATACTTGATTCTCTTCTCTATACGCCGAATTTTCGCATGATTTGCGTTATAATGTGAGAGAGGAGAACGTTCCCGCTGGTTTTTTTAATATAATTCTTGATATTTCTTTATGAAAATACAACATTTTTCGACTGAATTTAATTTTTTCCATCAGCTGCTATTTTTCAGGATCTTTCGTTTCAGACATTATTTTCTTTAAATTTACACTATAAATTATCCTTTTACTTTCACCATTCATCAGGTTTCAAAAAAGAAGATTAAACTAAGTGCTAAAATTATAATACCCAATTACGATTTTTATTTTTGCTTAAAACCTGTTTTTGGTTTATATGTTGAATAAAAAGGGTGGAAACACGTTATCGAATGGGACAAAATTTGAATAATCAGTTTTCTAAAAATGCAAAACTCAAATTCAACTAAAACACACGCTAAAGGGTATGTGTAGCATACTCTACCAAGAAGAGATCCCTACTATTATTTATTTGAGAGGTGTTTAAAGTCATAAACCCTTGAGAGTGCTTCAAGGTAACTTTACTGATTAACTATATATAACCTAGATCTAATCTAGCCTAATGTACGTAGAAACGATTTCGGAAAGTTACTACTCATCACCATGAATATACGATGTAAATTTTTTAAAAAGGATCTGGAATTTTTAATGCATTTTTTTTCCTTTGAGGTTTGCTAAAAAATTGCACTGATCTGTAAAGTAATTCAAGCAAAATTTTCCACGAGCTCTCTCATACACTTACTGCATGTTTTTAATGTTTGTTGCACTAAAGATAAAAATGTAAGATGCTTATCAATGTGGTTTAGATATTTCGCGTTTTTAAAGAACTTTTCCTATCCATAAATTTTGTCAAACGGTAATCGCCATTTTATAAAGGTGCAAAGACTCATGGCTAAATTTTTATTTGTTCAGTAATATGTACTCTTATTAAATAATGAAATTGTAAAATAATTGAAGACAAATTCCTATCTTTGGAAAATTTTCAAAAATCTAGTTGATCTATATTTCTGTATTGAATTCAGCATAAAATTATCTTTAGAATGATAGAAAAAATTCAATTAATCTTAAACGTTCTATAAGTAAGCATGACTATAAACAAACAGAATAATAAAAAAACGCATACAGAGTTCACAACAAATGTTTAGGTTGAAGAATGCCCGAATTTGTCATTTTAGATATGCAGATAATTATTCTGCTGTATGTATTTTTTTTTTAAATTTTGTTTCTCATGCTGAATCAAGCATAAATTTTTTTTAAAAAATAGAGTGACATTACTAGTCACTCCTCATCATTTACTCTAAAATGACATTTATTAAAGCCAGCAAAATCTAGTAAGGATGAAATTTTTTTTAATAAAATATTTGTCTGCACTACATTTTATCAATTAGTATAACAGATCATTTATTTATAAGTTTCATGAAAACTATCCGCATACTTTTAAGTGTTCGTAGTCTCCAGATTTTGTAAGTAGAATCGATGACCCCCCCTCCTCAGTAAAATTTTATCTGCTTATCTCTGAATGCACAAATAAAAACTCGAGATAAAAATTGGTTCTTTCGTCTTCTGTTTACATTCCCCAGGTTCACTTGGGCAAGAAAAAAAATATTAATTACTCAAAAGTAAGTTAACTCGATTGAGTGAATAAACAAATTAATCAGTTTACGTCATATAAATGTTATAATTACAGTGTGTAATAGCTTAGGGGCGTAAACAAGAATTTCTCAATGGAGGAAATAATAGACAAATAAAAAAAAAATCCTTTCCAAAAAATTATCTTTTCTGATACTTCCTTACACCAGGGATTTTTCAAATCTTATTAACAGTTTATGATGTGATTCATTATCTTTGAATCAATCCTTCAATAAGAATCTTTATTTTAACTACTAGTTCGAAAGAGTAAACTGTACAGATATTTAATGTGTTAAAATTCAATAGTGCTTATGCTCTGAACTAACTTATCATTTTGGTGATCATTTCTATCTATCATTTTGTATCTCTTTGAATGCTACTGTCCCGTAGGGAAAAGTGCGCTTTATAGTTGGTTAAAGTTTGGAGTCTCAAAAATAGTTTCTTGATAATCATTTTTCATAATTAGAAATTTTCCTTTACAGAGGATATTGAATTGTTATTTCCAAAAGTTAAATTCAAATTAATTATTGTTACGACAGCTCCATATATTATATTATAAAAGAAAACAGTTTAAGAAACGATTATAAATACAAAACAAGGTAACTGAATCAATTTTTGCATAAAATGTGTGTAATATAAAACAGCTAGCAACGTAATATATTGTTGTGTTGAATCTGAGCTTCACTATAACGTAGTTTATATTTATGGAACTTCATAATACCAATAAACCACTGAAATCCACAAGCAGTCACATGATTCAGAGTAAAAATTTCCAGAACTGTTTTCAGTTAACATATAATTATATCCATTAACTTGCCTGACAAAGCAAGTTCAAAAGCTATATGTACATAAAGAGTGATCATAAATGATTGGACCCATTTCAAAAATTAATTTAAAAAAACCTAATAATGTTGGGTTTTTTAAAAAATGAGAGCGCATTTAAAAAGTTTTTGTTTCAAATAGGTAACTCGCAGTTACAGTGGTCGTAAATTATTGGGTATCTCCCATTTTTGAGAACCATTATCTGCAAAATTATTAAAGCTAAAAGAAAAATGAAAGCATTTTTGTGTAGGGAATTTCACGCTCTTTAATTTGTTAAATCAATTGTAATTCGAAAACTGAATAGTTTTCGAGATATTTTAAAAAACCAAAAAGGAAACCAGAAAACACGCATCGACTTCTGCTGATCGGTAGCCATTGCATATGGAAAACTCTGTGGCGTAGTTTATTTTAATTAATGTTTATTTTCGGCAAATAATTCCCTTATTTTTTGTTAAGACACTTAAAAATTTCTTTGTTGTAATTCTTTGTCTAAATTACACGAAATGTTTTTTCTCTTACGCACTTCTGAACTCTGGACAGCTAGCCCTCCTGTAACTTTATACAACCCCCTTTAGAATACGACCTTTTCTTTCCTCTTTTACCGTATATACTCCCCCTTTCCCATGAGAAACGCACGTGTTTGTTTGAATCGCTTAATTGCTTATTTCACTTCTTCAACCCCCGTTAAGCTTGAAATTAAAAATTGTTTCTTGAGTCCTCCGCTCCTTTGTAGAAAAGGATCCGAATCTCCCACTTTACTACTGAGGTCAATTTCACTTCCTGCCATTTTGACTCCTTAACAATGAGCTTGTAACGGACCACCCAAATTTTACTGTCCTGACGCGACAAATTGTCTGTTTTCACACAAAGACCCTTTTTCGAAACCTGATAGTGATTAATTACCCTTTGGACGGGTCAGGGCAATACCTACCCTTTTTCTGAGAATTCTCGACCTCCAATCAGGATAGAGTCCTAGCTTTCCAATTGGCTATCTGCAAGTCTCCGGGGCGTGCACAAGGGGTTGCTGGGCTGGTTGGCGAGCTTCTGAGGACTGTTTGGCGTCTTGGCGCAACTAAATTAATTTTGGTTTCTATGCCTTGCCAATGGAAAAAGATGACGTTTGGCTCTGGAAGAGAGCGATAAAAAAAGGCTTGGTACGGCATCTTATTTTGGTATAAGAAGAGGAGATGACAAGTGGAGGGAGGACTTGGCTTTTTGGGAAGCAAGCTTGTAGACGGTGAACTGTCTTTTCCGAGCAGAATTTTTAGACGGAGGGAATGGCATCATCTAAAGGAAGAGAAGCGGGTTTTTGATATCTTAAGGCGGCCATAGCTTGAGGTGATTACGAGCAAGGGAAATATTTTGAAAGTGCGTGCTTGAAGGAGATGATGCACTAAGCAAGGTAAAGCTGTTACCTATTGGGACGAGTCGTGGTTACCAACGGCTGAAGGCGAGTACAGACGTCATTGCCTGCGAGTATGGTTCTTCAACTGTGAAACAAGTGCCTCGCCTGCTGAATCTGGAGATGCAGATGACTATGCACCAGCAACGACTTCTATCTGTTTGCAGGACAACCATCATGATGTAGGACCAATTTTTGAGGAGCTAGCGCCCAGCAGCAAGACCAAGAAAAATCCGATGAGCCTGTAAACTCCGTGTACACCAGGTGAGAGCTACCCAACAGTCTGCTTAGAGACACACGCTGCTGATACATCAGAATGCCATGGACTGGAAAGATGCACGTGAGAGGTTAGACATGCCTGTGGTCTGAACTCGAGATCTAATGCCAACTGCGACTCCCACTCTGGCAGCCAACTTTCCTTGTGCGTGTCCCTGGGTCAAGCCAAAACTCCAACATTTGATACAAAGCTAAGTGTTACCTTTTTCTTGTAATTGTTTAGGTATTATTAATCTTCATTTGAGGTAGATGTAAATTGGTTTCGATCTTAACGATATAATGTAAAGTGATGTGCAGATAATCTAGAATATGAAAAATATTTACATAATGGGAGAGCAGATTAATTAATTGTTTTTGTAAAATTATGTGTGCTTTTGTGAAAATTAATGTGCAAGGCTTGGGGATTAATGTGTAATCAAAAAGTTAATGAAATGATAATAGAGAAGATTAGGTTTTATTATTACAGGTCTCAATATTCAATTTAAATGTAAAAGTTAGGAGCAGTTATTAGCATAAGAAGTAGGAATTTAAAAATACTAGTAGAAATTGAGCATCAATTTAATTTATAACATTTGTTGCTTCTGCGGGTGATCCACATGCTTCATTGTATTATCTGTATGCCATTAACTCGCTCATGTGTCATCATATATATTAGTGACATTGTTTTTTTTTGTTCAACAAAATGTTTATGTCATGTTTTACATTTGTTAGGGGGTCACTACTCAAATTCAGCATGTAATGTGTTTTTCTTGATCCATCAAAAAATGTGTGTTAATCCAGATTTTTAGTAAATGTGCTCTCTTATATCATGTCATGCCCCACTAAATAATTTTATTTTAAAATTCTTAAATAAACAGAAGTTAATTTATCATAACAGTCTCTGTCATTTGTTCATGTTTATATTTTATTCCTCGCTATGTCCTAACGGATTATCCAGGACTGGAGCTACCTTTTAAAATTATGTCTGTGTATGTTTCTTCCTGGGGTTATTGCTAAAATATTTTTGAACACAACGCGGATTGCTTAATTTACTTGAATATATTTTTTATAAGATCTTGTATTTGGATCATTTTGCATAAACTCTTATGTAAAATGTAAATTAAAAGTAATTAAGCTATTTAAAAAAAAACCACACAACTCTCGCTGTAGCAAATTTAGAACGCCGTAATGGTACGCCACTTATTATTGTACCTTTTTATTTGCTCTCTCATTTAAAAAAACTGCAGTTGCAACATTATTAGTTTTTTAAATTAATTTTTGAAATGGGTCCAATAATTTATGACCACCCTGTATATTATGTACATAATCTCTTCATTTTCACCATAGAGATTATCGCTTCCATTTATTTTTAAAATTACATTCTTAAACGACTTCAAGAGTGTTTAAAGTTCAGCTATGTCATACAAATAAACCTCCGAATTCCCCAAACAGCCACATAAATTATCGTAAAAATATTCTTATATGTCTTGAGTGAAGGAATTACTACATCCATTAACTTATGCAATTAGATCATTAGTTATATATAACATTCCAACCCTTTCATTTTCACATTAAAACTTATCGTTTCTTTCGATTTCTAAAACGTAATTCTCAAAAGGCTTAAGAAGAACTTCGTAATCTAAACTTCGTTTTTAAAGAATATTAAGATACCATAAACCTAACCCTTAGGAAACGCTAGAGGTTTCAATAAATATAGTCTTTGAACAGTTCACTTTAGTTGCGTAATTTTATAACCTTACTTATTGTCATTTATTACATTATATCTTGAAGCTACTAAATACAATTTAAAATTGTATAGTTATACTTTTCATATTCCATCGAAACTATCCTTTTAATAATATTATTTATAAACACTTATTAACGTCGTCTGTGGTACCAACGAATAGATGCAGTAAGAAATTCCTCCCTAGGTTCTTTCGTAGCATTCGTTTATTTCGCGATTAATGTTAATAAGGATTTCCTAGTTCAATTTGATAAAAAGATTCATAGTCCTTTGAGGGTTACTGGGATCGATTTTCCAATCTCACGCTGATCGAACTTCTGTTCAAGGGAAGTACACCCTTAGGGACTCACAGACACTAACTACAATCACACTGCTGCTTTCGAGAATGGCATGAAGAATTTTTTTACAGTTCATTCCAGTTTTATCTGTTACCAAGAAACTTATGATCATAAAAGTCAATAAGACAGATTTGTTCCTAATAGAGTTATGCATGTGACATCGCTTTAAACGCTTTACAAATAAATAAATTTGCTTGGTTTTTATCCGCTTTTATTTAACGTGACTTGTTTCATGTTTATGAAGTTGGAATTTTATAATTGATTTTTCTTTGATTTATTGATGTGCTAGAGCTCTAAAATTTATTAGAATAGAGAGTTCTTATGAAAATACACTATTTTAATATTTTCAGAGCTTAAATATAAGTTAATTGATTAATTTTATTCTATACAAGAAGCGCCCCTTGTAACGAGTTTAAGAATAAAATTGATGAAACATTACCATAATATTTTTAATACTGAATTAATTAGAGTCTAAAAAGCAAATAAATAAATAAATAAAATAAAATAAATAAAAATAAAATAAATTAAAATAAAATAAATAAAAATAAAATAAATTAAAATAAAATAAATTAAAATAAAATAAATTAAAATGAAATATTAAAAAAGAATAAATAAAATAAATTTTAAAAAATAAAAAAAATATAAATAAAGTAAGAGAAAAATTACAATAAAAATCAATAAAATAAAAATAGAATAAAAAGTATTTAAATACACTCTTTTATTAGTGTACAATAAATTAAAATATATTTTTTTATCAAGAAAATAAGAATACAAAAAATGTAAAAGCGTGAGGTGCTGAAGGTAATCTATAAGGAAATTAAGCCACAATGAATATCAAAAAGAAAGTAAAATCCCCAAACAATCATTAAAAATTAAAGCAGGATACGAATGCGATTAAAATTCCAGCTTACGTAAAATATTCCTATCATCGCTTCATGCTCTTACGTTTTTGTTTTGACACAAAATTAATATTCTACTTTTTAGCACATTAATAAAAGCGTGTTTCTAAAGTCGTTTTTTTAAAAAAAATCTTTAAAAGATGACCACAGATTTTGAGCAGGTGTTAAGAGGTGTTAGTTTAATATTATGCAAGCGCATCTGATATCTGATCTAGCCTCTGTTCAAGGGAAGTTTCGTCTTCAGGAATTCACAGACTCTTAAGCTGGGAATTCACTTGAAGACTATGTCATTTGCCCTAAGCCCGTTTTTTCCCCCACCCATTTTAATCGAAAAATTACTCATGTCATTCACGTAGGCTCCAAAGTGAGCTATCGTAGCTATTCGATTCCCCTACTCCTCCCCCCACACACTCAGCGGATTTCCGATTTTCTAGCCTCGTCGCGAGGTCACAATCTAGGCAGATCCTTTGTTGTGCCGCTAGCCTCGTATCGTGGTCTCAAATTGGAATCGGCGCATGAAGTCTTGTATTTTGAGTTCGTTTGAATTCCATCGTTTCGAATCATTAGTTCCAAATTTCATAGGTTTTCGACTTTGACGACCATTTTGGAAGAAATGTAAATTGCCTGCTTTATGTACAGTCACATTACTGCTTTTGCGAATAGCAAACATTATTTTTTCACTATTTATTCCAGTTTTATTTGTTGCCAAGAAGCTGCTGATTATTATAAAAACCAAATGAGACAGATTTGTTTCTAATATAGTATAGGCTTACTATTTGAGTAATTCACGTGATATCTGTTTAAACACTTTTCATATAAAATAAATTTGTTTATCTTGTTCCCTGAGAGATGATCACAGATGTTAAGTAGGTATTAAGTGAAGAGGGTTAAATATTATGCAGCACACTGCTCGCATGATAAATGATGCGCATTGATTGTGTTTGATTTCGTAGTAAACATTTATTTTGAGACTAATGTTAATAGGCTCTTCCTCTTTCAATTTAATAAAAAGATTCATAGTCATTTGAGGGTAACTTCGATCAATTTTCCAATCTCACGCTGATCGAGCTTCTGTGCGAGGGAAGTCTCGCCCTCAGGGACTTTAAACACCGCCACGGCTTTCGCGAATGGCATGAAGTATTTTTTCATATTTTATTCTAAATCTGTTTGTATCAAGAAACTGCTGATTATAAAAAGTTAACAGATGTGAGACAGATTAGTTTCAAATAAAGTAAAGGCTTATTTTTAGAGTAATTCATGTACATCTGTTGAAACACTTTTCATATAAAATATTTTCTTTAGATTTTTCTTTGAATGAGGATTACAAGTTCTGAGCAGGTTTTAAGTGGTGATTGTTTAATATTTTGTAGGCATATCTGAGATATGAAATGATGCATTTTAATTGTATTTCAGAACTAAATATAAGACCCTACTTTTTTGTCTAAGTAACTTTTTGATGATTTATTAAATTATTTACATTCTCGTAAACGAAGTGTACAAAGAGAAAATACTGTAATTCTTCCTCCAGATTTTGATGATCTCCAAGTTTCAGACCTCCCTGAGACCAAACACAGAATATTTGGAATTATAACTGTCTGTCTATGAAAGCACAATAACCGGAAAATACAGCTATCTAGACGTATGAAATTTGGCATACTGTCTTTACTCCAAAATTGAAGATTGCTTTCAAAGTTTTGGCGAAATATAACAACGGGAAATTGTTTATCCGTCAGTACGAACAGTCAGTTGAACACAATAACCCCAAAACGCAAGGAGTTAGGCGTATGAAATTCGGTATATGGTTTTATTACTTGAATTGTAGATTGGTATCGAATTTTGGACGAAATCCGTTAAAGGTCTGTTGGTCTGTCTATTCTTGCGTATGTGAAGGCGATAATTCAAAAAGGCGCTAAGCCAGATAGATGAATTTTAGTATATGATAATTATGTATCTGTGTCTAATTTCGGACAAACAAACGGAAAGTTTTTCCGTTTGTTTGTCCGTCCATGTGTATCTCAACACAATAACTGAAAGTCGTAACAAGTAAGTTAAGTGAACTTTGGTAGGTGGTTTTGCCCCTAGAATCGTATATATGTTACAGTCAGTGTGAATAATCGGTTATTATGCATAATAACAGGATCTGTAAGCGTTTATTAGGCATAATAACTGGATTTTTTATGCGATCACTATGAATAATAACCGATTATCCACAATGACCGTGGCATACTATATACAATTTTGGAACCAATCCATTAAAAGGAAGGGCTCCAAAATGTATAATTGTTCAAATTATTATCTTAATTCCAGTTAAAAAATATTCAGTGAAACCTATATTCCATGAAATGAAACAGTCTTTTATTTGTATTTGAATGGAATCATTCCAAGGGACATCAGAGTCTCTTGGCAACATTAAACCGTGTTACCCCTGTCCTGCCGAGGCATTCAGGGACATGTGAATGACAGTTGCTGCAACAGCTCGAGTACTGAGGCCGGAGTCCTAGTAGCCATCACCGGCCACGGCTCGACCCTCCCGAAGGAGGTAAGTACTATCACTGGAGGGGTAACACAACCCCACCATTATTGTACCCCAGGAGAACCGAGAACCCGCTTACTTTTCCGGCAGCTTCTCATCCACGTATTCGTGGTGCCCCCCTCCCGATGTCATAGTCTTTTGCCAAATACAATTGCGCATGTGGGTTAACATCTAAATGCACACTATCTTACAAAGATAATTTGAGTGGACCATTTTTCTTCTACAAGATTCACAATGGATTCTAAAGTTAAATTGGCGCGGCGTATTTGATGTGTATTACGTGAGTATTAATCGATTTTATTACAAATGTAATAAAGATGAACTCTAATAAAGTATTGAATTTACCGTTATAAATATGTTTGCGGTCTTTCCTAAATTTAATTGAATTGCTTTTAGTTATGATATTAAGATAATGAGTTCATTTACTAAAATAATACTAAGATTTAACTATAACTACGTGCAAGTTAAAAAGTTCAGTTATTTCATTAAAAATTATTTGTATTAAATATTTATGGATTGTTTTTTTATAGCAGAATAATGCTAGATTCAATAAAAGGAAATTCCCTAAAGACACTAATTCAGCGTCGGCGTATGTATCTGCCTTTTCTAGGATAGCATAACTTACACACTAAAAGGAGATAATGACAAATGCGATTAATTTCAATTGAAAAATATGTTACTTGAAGAAACCTGAATTATTTTTAATGCGTCAGAAAAAAAACTTCATTAAAGATACATTTAACACAATGACGTTTTAATAATGAACAATTGATTGAATTAAATGAATGGTTTTAGCCTGGGAATTAATGTCAACGTTTTCATATGCACATTTATTTCCCACTGGTATTGAATGTTTTTTCAAAAAATAACCCAGATTCGGAAGGGCAAGCTGCAGTTTGCTTTCAGAAACATTCATTGCATAATTCCAATAAATACATAAAACCTTGATGAAGAATTAAACAATTTACATTGAATCATTTTCAGAAAAGCATTAAAAATTTCTAAGAAGAGGTAATTCAATTGTTGCTTTACCCCTGTCATCTTCATAATATCTATGTAAGAGTAGCGAAAATTCTTAAATAGTTTGTGTACTATAGAAATAAAATTTCTGAACATATTTTTTTCAAATTTTGGTCACAATTACTATGAAGCATTATGAGAGTTTTAGCCAATGTTTCGCGAAAATTAATTAAATAATTAATTCTTTATGCTGTGACGGATAACCGAATAGACGGATAACAGAAATCTCCTAGTATATTTATGCAGTAAGGAGATTTCACGGCTGACTTGGGACGAAAATGAAAATAAAATCCTTTAAAAGGGAATAATACATAATATTTTATTAATTTTTCAAAACGATTACTAAAAACTTCAATAGAAGAGTAGTAATGTACACAAATGAAGGATTAGATTTTTTTAGACGATGACGGATAACAGAAACTGACGGTTAAACGAGCGACGGTTAATCGAAGTTTTACAGTAATTAAGAACAATGATTCCATTTATAGGAAATATTATTTCATCTTTAGCGTTGCGGCTTCTCATCTCTATATCTGAGGTGCCCCGCTGGGTGTGATTAACTGGAGCATAAGGTAAATTTTAGTAAAGCTTTCGTGACAATTAATTTAATAGTTAAGATTTTATTAATAAAAGATATAAAAATATTTTCAACCGGAGCTACGCCGGTTTCATTAGCTAGCGACATATAAAATAAGCAGAAGTAAGAATTTTCAAAATTATGCGTTATTAATTTTATTAACGTTAAATTTATTACTTGAACTTTCTTGTACTATAAATATGTGATGTTATTACAACATTGTATATAAATGGCAATTAGCTTCGGTGCAAATACGTTTGAACTTATTCGATAGTTTTTCTTTCAAATAGTGATTCAAAACAACTCCTATTTTATACGGAAAAATGCAAAGAGTTGGGAGAGTTAAAGAGCGGAAAATTGACGAAAGAAATTGAATTCGTAGTTAAGGATAACTGAGTCCCTATTCGCATCTGGCTTACTAGCATGGAAAGTGCTTTGAAGGAAGGTTCTACATTTTTACATCGATCTGCTCTTAAAAAGCTAATAAAGCACTGTAATCAAACGAAGCTGTTATAGTTTTGTTAGTAACATGTATAATTTTATTAGAAATACATGCCGCAATGCATGTATTTCTATCTAGATCGTTACTGAGAAATACATGTATTGAAGATTGGTACCTAGCTTCTCGGACACGTTGGTTGATCCATACTTTAGAAGGTCAAATTCAGTTTAGGAAATTCTCTATAAAATATATGGTGCAATGTATTTCATTCATTTCATTTTGTTATATTTATCGGTTTTTTTAAACGTTTTGGAGTGTTCAAAAGCAACTTATCTCAGAGTTGATAAATACTTGGATATAATTTCCAAAACTCTCGTTGTCAATGGAAAAAATTCGCACAATTTTGCTTTCGAACAGTTTATTTCTGATTGATTTTTTTAACAAGCATCCATAATAATCTTTAGACTAGATTAAATAGGAGTCTTATCGGAGTCAAATTACGTGATACCAGTCACATGACAAACGTAACTGCGCTCGTCATCCCACATCTAAATGCCCGTTGTTGCACTCTGCATAGTGATGTCGTGTCCCGTTTTCTTCTACAAGATCTAGAACGGATTGTAAAATTGAATTAGCGCGCTGCATTTGGGGTGTATGATTTGAACATGATGTATTGACTCCATTGACAAAAACCAGCAGTCGTGTTCTCTTCTCGACTTTCTTGCATACATACACAATATGGTGGGTTTTCTGTTGAGCTTTGTAACATAGTGTAAAGAATCGATTTCGGATTATGGATTTCTTCGCTTTGAGCGATTGGATCAATAATCCAAATTAGATCTATAATTTTGGTGAAAAGACCACATTATAAATTTCATTCTTTAATCTCTTTCCTTTTTTCAGTTCTCGTGTTATTAGCCAGACAGATATAATTCGAAAAATGTGCTCATTGCACTCAGAGTGTTCTAAAACTCGGAGATTCATCAAAATCTCTAGGTCGAATTTTTGACTATTACAATACTCTTTCTTTGCCTGCTTCGAATAGCAGAAAATATAAAATGAAGGTTTTAAAATGGGTGAGGAAAATTCACAGGAAACCTTTTTAATTCCTTTTTAACGATGATTAACATAAATTCCTGGAAGATAATAACTCTCTAACTTTTTCCGAAATTAGGAAAATACTATGTTGCGAATAAGAAGTAAAAAAAATACTTAACTATATTAATGCTGTCATTTATGGCAAATTCTTTCATTTCATATTGTATTCAGTGTTGAATCTCTAAATATAATTATCCTTGTATCTTGGTTAATGAACATGAAAATTCCTTTCTTTCCGTTAATCCTATATCATTTAGCATTGAACTATCCTATTACTTTTATTTGTTTGAATTTATTGTTTTTAATTCTGTGTTCTTGAGTTCCCAAAGATCAGCACAAAAATTATTTGATTATATTTCTGGATGAAATCAAGCGTTGTATTAAATTCGTTCGTAAAATTTTCTCAATTAAGCTGCCCGCCCAACTGGATTAATTTCGATACAAACGTGCGTGGAATGCTTTACCTCGTTAAATATAGCAGAGTGAAAAATGGCAGTACTTAAATTCGATGCTACTTTTCTTTTAATTTCCAAACTCCGGAACAATCTTTTTTACCAATAATTCAAAGCTTAGGTGTAATAGTTTTCTCGCAGAGTTTTATGCTGCGTATAAATGAAATGCTTATTTCTTCAAGAAAGGAGATCTTTATTACCCTAAACATTTATTTCTGGATATAAAATTCTGTTATTTTGAATTATTGCTGGAAGTCACTTACAGTTTATGATGGGGGATTTTTGAACGTCTTCAGCTATCTCCAAAACAGGAAAATAATTTATTTACCATTATTTTAGCGATTTAGATGAAAATAAGAAATCGTCAACGTAAAATATTTTTCCCGGAAATTTGAGTGGCATTTTTTATGTCGAAATTATTTTTTTAATTCTTTTGTCTCCGAAGACGCAGGAATCTTGTCTCATGTCCTACAACTGGGAGGGCGATATTGCAGAAGCGATTCGCAATTTTCTAAACGATTTCGATATAATATAAGCAAGGGTTCTCATAAAATTCTTGCGGTTTAAGTGGTATATTTGATCTCCCTTGTTCTTAACTTTATATCCTAATTTCCACGACTTTTATAAAATTAACGAAAGTAATTTTTTCTCATTCCTCTGCCACAACTTTCCAAGAGGCCGCGGTGGCTTAGTGGTAAGATCTCGGCTTCGGGGCCCGAAAGTTCCAGGCTCGAAACCCCATTCGCCGTGTATGGGGCCTGTTAGCTAAATCGCACGTAGCGGCCAAACGTCCCCCTGTTGGTGTGGCGCGGAAGCCTGGAGTGGGAGGTGCCAGCTCAGACTGTCGTCATCTGACCGCGGTTCAAAATTGCAAGTTCCGTCCTAAAATAGTTTTCTTGTTCCTTCAAAACAGGACGTTAATATATAACTAAACTAACACACAGCCTTCCATTAATAGATTTAGGTCTGCTGTTGTTCACTATCCTTTTTAGTAGTCCAAGAATGCTAAGTCCATGACTTCAGCCAGACATCTAGTGATTTAGCAGGAATGTAATTAACTCTCTAACCGGAAATCGGCCATTTCTACGGCAATGCCGATCTAGCTTTTTCAGGACGATGTCGAAATTTTAGTCCTAATAATAAACTACTTTTTTCTCTTAAACATGTTGAAATAAACAATTTTTACTCAAATCGTGTTCTTAATTATCCCATTCAGTTAACTGAAGAGTCCAATCCCTCCCCAGTAATAATGAATAAAAAAAATCATGGTCTTCTTGAATAGCGGTCGTTAGGACGAGTGTTTCACGTAACAGAGTATTGAAGGATGTTCCGAGCAGAGTATTAAAAGGCATGCGATTGATATCAGTTTCTTCTAAAACTTGAATAGCGGATTTGATGCTTGATGTATGGCTACTTGCTTTGTCTTGATGGATTTCTCAGGCTTGATGGTGTGCAGGCAAAGAGATGGTATTTCTTTTCTAAATATTGGCAATAAAATATTATTTCTACACTTTTTCATCTCTCCATACTTTTAATTTTCCATTATAGGTGAAATCGAGAGGAACTACAAATCTCTTTCTAAAAGTTTCTGTTAATCAAGTTTTCAAATTTTCTGCTTCTCCTTTACGCTAATAAATGGATAATTTTTTATAGCAATCGCTTACGTTTATTCAAGTTTCACCAAAGGTTATAAATTTTTTACCAAAAAATGCTTATCATACAGTATTCTGCGTTGAGCTCTACATTCGGCCAAATGTGTGAGTAAAGACGATGAAAACGATATTTTTAGTTTTTATAAGATTGAAATTAATATTTATTATTTTATTTGTAGTTTAAATTGAGCATTTTAGAGACTTTGCAGCAGTTCTTTGAGTTACTGAATTTTATTTTAAAATTCAAAATATTAACGCATATTTTTAGAATATTCAGAATATTCGCAATTGTATTCAGAAATTATATATTGGAATTAAATACGGGTTCAAAATTATTAGAACGCACTGTTAAAATTTTATCATTTGCTATTTTGTTTTGATTTTCTAGTACCTTATTTATCCTCCATAAATGCATATAAGTTTTAGTTATTTCATGAAGTATCACTATTGCTTAGAAAGAATTATTGTTTTAAACAATATATTCTAGCTGTTCAAAATTATTCGACCGACTGATGACGAAGGTTATATTTAAGTGAGTATGAATTGGATTTGTTTTTATTTTGATAAATTTTAATAATTTTAACAGATTAATTTATTTGGTAATTTATATTTTTGGTCTTTGAAGCAGTCAAGTCAACAGTAATGCTCAAGAGCTAAAAGATTTTATATGATCTTCACCATCACAACAATGGAGTCATATGAAAACCTAGCAAAAAAGTATAATTTGGGGATGTTGGGTATCTACTATTTGTGCAACAAGTATGGGGCAACAGAATCCATCGAAAACAAGAGAGGCCGAAAACAAGTACAAGGGAAGACTCTATGAATGTAAGATTTGCACAGAACGAAATATCGTCAAGAGAGATTGTGAAAAACTTGAAATTGATTGTGTTAGCTTTAACAGTTTGCCTCATAATCAAAAACTCAGGGTTGATCAGCTGTATCCAAATAAAAAGACCATACATCTCAATATATTTCAAAACTAAACATGGCAATGCTCTTGGCCTTTGCAACAGAGCATATTTTGAAGGTTTACAATTCTGGGACATTGTTTTAGGGTCATACAAAAGCAAATATGATCTTTTTGGATAAAAAAACAACGTAAAAGAGTGTTGAGACGATCAGGTGAGGCTCTTAAAACGATGAATATCCTACAGAGGATAAAACAGAGGAGGAAATGTTATGGTATGGGGTTGTTTCCATCTAAAGGTGTTGGTAAAATTGTGATGACCAACGGTAAAATGACTGTACGTATGTATGTCGATATCAAGACCCAAAATCTAAAGAAATCGATCAGAAATTTGAGTGTGTGTCGACGGTGTATCTCTCAAAGAGATAATGACCTAAAACACACGTCAAAGATTTCCAAAGATTATTTCTAAAAAAAAAACAAGATTAAGATACTAGAGTGGCCACCAAAAAGACCAGACCTTATTTCCATCTAAAATTTATGGTCAGTTTTGGATGAAAAATTCCCTTTTGACGAGAGAAGAAATAAAAATCAAATTTTTTTGAGGCGATCAAAAATGAATGGCTCAGTATCAACCAGGAGACAACGAAGAAACTAGTTAAGAGCCTGAAGCAAAGACTAAAAGCAGTGATTCAGGCCCAAAAAGACCCATATAAACATTAAACACTGATATTTTATTTTTATGTTATTTTTTCCTTGTAAGTTTTTGACCGTTTGAATAATTCTGAAGAATACATAATTTAGAGTTATATGAAAATGCTCCAATTTTGATTTATTTTGCCATAAAAATTGAGTTATTTTATATTTTTTCTAATGAATACGATTGAATTAATAATAAAATTAATATGTTTGAGATATAAATAAATAAATTTATTTTCTGTAATAGAAAGTGTAAAACTTTCTGCAGTGTTCTAATAATTTTGAACAGCACTTTCAGAAATGTTCTCAGGAATTAGCATCTGCTTTCAATATGTTTTTGAGATCCATTTTTCAATATATTGGTAATTTTGACTAGTTTTTCCTTTATTGTTAACGATCATGCTTATTTTGCCTTTAGATATGCTGATTTCATGGCTTATACACCTTTCTTAAACAACCAAATAGGAATATTTTTTTTCGGATGAAACAAAAACTTAGACTTCTATTTATTGTTCATTTACAGACACTAATTTATAATTAAAAAAACTTTGTAGTGTCAAAAGATAATTTAAAAACTTGGCAAATAATTACTGAAAAAGCAAAACTGTTTTAAATCAAACGATTGCTTATACAGGGTGCCCCATAATGACCGTATAAATTCAGAGTAGCATGATTTCTCCCTCACTCTCAGAGGTTGAAATCTTTCAGAGAATCACTCCTCTCCGAAGCCTCCTTTTCGAGAAATTTGCACTCATAAAACGATGACATAATATCCTGTCACAAAGAAACTTTATTTGAAACACGAAAAAAGAGGCATAATGTTTACAGGGGCAAATGTTCAAAATGACCGCATTGTTTATCGAAGAATGATTGTGCTCGCCGTGAAATTATGTACCGAACCAGATCTAGTAGAATGGACTTTAAAAATGTGCCCGCTGATGTGGTGCGGAAGTTTGGAGAGGGGATACTAACTCAGGTGTTCGCTTCGTCATCTGACAGAGGTTCAGAATTACGAAGTCTGTTCCAAAATATCCCGTGTGTTGCTTCAAACCGGAACGTTGATATAACTAAAACAAAAGACTTTACGAATGTGCAAGCAGCATGAAGACAAGCAACTAACTTTGTTTCTGTTGTAATCGGAGTCTTATTCATCGATTTCATAATTTGCTAGTAATTTCTATTGTTGGGCTATGTTTTAAATAAGACACCTTTTAAGTGAACTGGATGTGACATAATCGTTTTTCAAGCGTTATTTTCTGGGAAACTGTGGGTTTTCTGGAATGGGAAACTGGGTTTTCTGGGAAGAATGATTCTTTGGACATTCTTCATCCTCTGAGACTGAGGTATCTTGCTGTACTGAGTTTACGAGACAACCTGCATATTCCATTAAAAACGTTTAAAAAATGTGCGAACAGCCTTTGTGTTATAATGTTATATATTTAAATAGAAATTGGTTTCTGTGTAAAAGTATTTGAACTTATTCGCGAGTGTTGGATATAAGATAGCGATAACAAACAGCCCTGAATTTCATGCAGAATAAATGAATATTTGCTAGGGCATGGATAGTTAACTGTTTTTACTGACAAACGTTAAAGAAATTGAAAGATGTCTCAGTGAAACATTCGGCGATCCCAGTATTATTCTAAGTGACTCAACATTGGGTCGCGACCCATAGTTAAACACTTTTTATGGGGAATACTGTGTTCACAGCGTGAAAAAAACTAATTTTGAAGACAGGGGGACTATGATTTCAGTTGCGTGATAGACACGTTCAATAGTTGCAGTTGCGTGCAATAACTAGATTAACTTGCTACAAGCAAAAAAATTTGAAAAATCGCCTTCGCCCTCAAAGTGTTAAGAAATCATAGTTTAGATTTAGATATTTATCACGACTTCCTTTTGTAATTAAAAGTTCTCAGAACTTTAAAAATTGTTATTTTTTATCAATTTATTTTTACTATGCAATTTAGTATAAATGTGATTTTTTCAGAATCGATACAACTAAAATTAATCAGAAGAAAATTTATTTGCTTAATAGATATGTGTAAAACCGAGTTAAATAATATATCAAATTAAAATATACGAAGAAGTCGATTAAAAAAGTAAATAAAAAGATGAACAAATTCTCAAAGCTAACTCCAAAAACTGCAAAAGAACTATTGAATCCAACAATGAAAGCTGACTACAACATATTTCTTCAAAGGATTAATAAATAATGACAACTGAGACACTGAAAGGTTGCAAAAAATTAACATCTTATTATTTGACGGGATTGACTGTAAAAACATTTCCTTCGTGAAGTGCTTTTGAATCCAAGTACCTCAAAGGAATCTTCACAATCGTCAGCCAATTTTTTTCGTTCTGTTAATTGACTCATTTGTTCATTAGATATGTATACAAGAAAAACCTCCTCACTTTCGAACTTTTTCTTTCATCTTCAAACAACGCGTTTGCTTAAGTTTAATTGGCTTCTTCAACATAACTTCCTGTTTCTCAAGATTTGAATAAAAAATGTTTGAATGCTTAATAGATTCTTCCTTAGGTAGTGGCTATATAAAGTCTTTGTAATGCCATTTTTTCAACGGTTAAGCTAGTTCTTTGGAAAATTAAAAGGAAAATGTTGTTAAAAAATCAACTTGATTTTATGCTGGACTGTAGAAACAAAGCCGAAACATAACTCAAGACTATTCTACTTTCACTTAATTTGTCTTTTTATGTCTCGTAAGCAATTAATTCATAAGATCTGAGATTATTAAGAGTTCAATTAAGGTAAATGGAATAGCAGTCAATTACCTACTGGTCGATCTTATTTGAATGCTAGTCGATTGTATTAAGTTTTAAAGGCTTTATAGATTCTTCTGTCGGTTAAGCTATAAAGTCTCATTTTTTTCTAACAGGTTAGTCAATCCTTTGGGAATTTAAATGGAAGATACGAACAAGTTCAACTTCTCTGTTTATGTTGGTTTGAAGAAATAAAGTCAAAAGCAATTCTAATTTCATGTAATTTTGGCTTATCACAATGATCTGGAGGTAGATTCTTGGCCTGAGAGCCAGTAGGCCGTGGGTTTGAGATACGATACCACCAGAGATCCGGTTTCTACGCGCGACTGGTGCACGTTAAAGCTGGGCAATCACGGTGAGACTACTCCACACAAATGGCGTGGTAGCACTCCACGCCATTTCAATTGTCAGCCCATCCATTTAGGCGGGTCATTCACGGAGATTCAATGCCAACTACACAACCGGTCATACCGATTCTCTAGGGCTAGTGCGCCTACTCCTCCTCCCATTTTCAGAACGAAACCCCCTTCCCCGCTTTCGCGAGAGAGTCTCACTTCCCATCCCCCACGGGTCTAAATCTCGTGGTTTTTGCTTTTGTAAGAGAGCCTCTCATCCCCACATTCGCATTTCAATTTTATGACCTAGCGCTCCAAATGGATTACGAAAGAAGATGAAAATCCAAGTTTTTCGACCACACTACGCCAATTCTCATCGGACTTTCGCATTGACGACGGGTTTTGGAGCGACGCGACTGAAATTGTGTGGAGTGGTCTCGCTGTGAATGCCCAGCTTTAGTGTCAAACGTCGTCCTCAGGATCTGATGGCGGTTCAAAATTAAACTTGCCCCCAGATAATAGGCCTCTTGTAACTTCATAATTCCTCTTGAATTTCTAAATAACTACCTGACGATTGAAAACAGGATGATAATTCCAATTAACTGAATTATCATCTGAGCCGTAAATTTTATCGATAGATGCAATTCCTCAGAAGATAGTGGTTGAAAATTGATTTTCAACCCCTAACTTTTACTGCCTTTTAACCCATGCATGTGACACCTCGTTAGAAGGCTCTCATTAATTGCATTCTCTTCCACTCTCTTTCATCCATATAATTCCGACCTTAATGAAATTAGAGGAAGAAAGGGCGAAGGGAGATGAAATTTTCCTTTCCTTATATATTCCTCTCCTGAGGGGGCACCACGAGTACGTGGATGAGAAGCCGCCGGATAAGTAAGCTGGTTTCCGCTTCTCCTGGAGGGGTATAGTAATGATGGGGGCTGAGTTACCCTCCACCGATGAAGATACGTACCTCCTTCGGGAGAAGCCGGGACGTAGCCTGTGTTGGTATCAGAGCTGTTGCAGCGGTCGTTCTTCAATGTCCCCGAACGCTAAGACAGGACGGGGTAACTCTTTTAAGGTTTACTTATATATTCGCACAAATGGAATCTGTCTCCACCTTCCGGCCTGCTGACAGGATTTTTTTTCAGCGGGTAAGTTAATTATTTAGAAAATTAAAAAGAAAAGATGCCCGAAAAATTTAAATTCTAGATTTTATGCTGGCTTTAAGAAACAAACCTGATTACCTACACCCGATAAAAAGGAATTCTTCTTTCACTTAATTTTGTCTTTTCTTAGACTTTATGGCCGATAAGCAATTAATTCTTAAGATGTAAGGATATTAAGGGGGTTACTTAGAGCACAAAGAATAACGATCAATTATCTACAGGTCGATATGTGAATGCTCCTATAAAAGAGAGTTATCTCCCAAAGCTTGTGATTCAATACTTACTCCAATGTTCGCTATATAATTCGCTTTAACCTACCATCCTTCTTCATTTTGAAGTCGGGATCTCTAGTCAAGCTCGTTTATCACCTGATGGTCAGTGGGCAATTGACCACAGATGTTTTTCTTCAGTTTCTTTTGTTTTTTTAGCAGTCAATGCCTGTAAAAAAGTGCAGATAAAACGGCTTAGAGGGATTAATCGGGAAAATACTAGTATCGACCAACCTTATTTATAGATTTCTAGAGGATTTTTTGAAAACTCTTTTAATGAAAATGATGTATAACGTCTTGATTCTGGAAAATAAATCTGGATTAAAATGGGAGTTAAATCCTCCAAGATTTATTTAACGGCAGTCTTTGTTTTTGTTATTAAAGAAAAAATTAAGTTACTGCGTTATTTGAAACGAAGAAACATTTTAAATCATTTCTGCATCGGCTTTCCTCGGGTTGTTTGTCAGAAAAAAAAAGCATTTCAAATAAAATTATCCGTCCATTGTATTGGAAATACTAAAGTTAATTAAGGTGAGAAAATTGAGCGCGTTTTCCAGTGAAAAAGAGCTTATACACTGGAAAATCAGTTGCGTTTTTACTTCTCGAATATCAGAAAAAAGATGAAATACTGTAATCGTCAGAAAATTCAACCTTCACCTTTTGATGAATCTCCGCATTCTATAAACATTTTTGGAATTATGTCCGTTTGCCTGTCTGTCTGAGAAAGGTTAATTTAAAAGCTCAAGACGCTAGAAGGATGAAATTTGGTATGTTTTCGCTACTGCTCTGTGGTCTGTTCGTCAGTGTGCGTGTGAACACATTAATTCCAAAGCGCAACGAGCAAGACGGATGAAAATTGTCAAATAGTTTTATTAACAGAATTGTAGATGCATCAAATTTTAGATGAAATCTATCATTGGGTCAACTGTCTGTCGGTCTGCCTATTCCTGTATATGTGAGCGTGATAAATCGAAAACACAACGGACTACATAAACGAAGTTTGATATAGTAATGGTGGGGTTTGCATTACCCCCCGCCGATGACGGGTCGTCGCATGAGCCGCTCGTAATAAGGGCTATTATACGAGTCATTCAAGTAAATCCGCATGCCTAAGCTGGTCGGAGTAATTCGTTTATGATATAGTCTTGACACCAACATTGTAGACTTGTAACAAATTTTGAACCCAAATCTTTGAAAGTGAAGAGGCCCAAGATACATACTCAATTCTCTTCACTATACGACAAAACTAGACACAAAATAGGTCTTATTCTAGAAGCATAAGGGAAAATCGAGGGTAGAAGCTCCGGCGATTAACTTTATGAATTTAAAAAAGTATTTATACGGCTTTACCAGTCAAAAGCTTAAAGCTTAAGAATAAAATTATTTTGAAAGAAAATTCTGAAACATTCTTCTTGTTTCAACAAAAAACAAAATTTACGACGTACACGAAGGATGCAAAGTTTAATTAGTTTTAATTTTCTTTGTACTTCTAATTCAACTATTTATTAAAATACCGATAAGTAGGATTTTAAATACATAAAAGGACTTTATTTAGAAAGAGATTATATAAGTATAAGTATTTAAATAATAATATTAAGAGGAAACTTTAGTACTCTAAACTATTTTATTCCTTGCTGAGATACTCTAAAATTCCATCATAAAGAGAATTTCGTTTTTTCTTTTACAATCCTGTTGTAATAAGATGGGATTATCTCTCTTTGCCATTGTCTTGACTTCTTTTAAGCTTTTGTGGGGGGCTTAGTGTTCGTGTGTGATAGAAAAATCACAAAGTTCTTCTATATAAGTTGCCATCTTTGTCTTAATGATCTTGTAGGAGAGAATACTGCTTTTATTTAGTATTTTTCAATTTAGTTTAATTTATTTTATTGAGTGCTACATGATATACCAGGCATTGCTCGGGGTGGGAATATTTTCATGGTATGTAGTACTTATATATAAAATATTTCAATGCATAAAATTATCTTCTTATCTGAACCTTTATTTTTAATTAAAATGAGAATATCAGATACACCAAACAATTTTTAAATCTCTAAGTTTCTCGAAAAACTACAGATTGTACCAATCGATTTTCAAAAGCCGCCAAAAGCTAATTTTTTCCAGAATTTTCATTAATTTTTAAAGAAAGATACAAAATTTAACTAAACATTGCGAGTGGCAACTTGGAGGCAAATAATTAAAATAATTTCAAATAACTACAAAATTTTCATTCAGTAGGAATGGCAACACAAAAGATAACAATTATTTCTATATATGGAAATACAGATTTTAATTAATAAAAAATTATCTATTTAATTAATTTTACCCAAACCTTCACAAGTTTTTCCGCGTTAGCAGCCGTAAATATGTACTAACGAACGAAAAGGATTTTCACACCATTTTAGAATTCAAAAAAATTATAGTTTTAATGATTTTATTTGAATTGTCATGCAATGTTTTTCCTTATCTTAACAAATTTGAAAAAGATTTTTTCGTATGATTTGCAACAGTGTTTTTAATTTCATTGTTTCATCATTCCGTTTAATCGCATTATTGCAGTTTGATGTTATATAATTTTAAAAATTCACTTTACAGTTCAAGCTTATTGAATGAAGAAATTTTTATTTCAATTCATCGGCTTTGTTCGATGAAATATTATTTCGAAGAAGCTTCAAAGTGATACTTTTTATAATGCGATAATCAGAATTTGTCTTTTGTTTTGTTTTTTAACAGATTTTTAGAATAACACATTTTCAGTTTCATTTTAATTTCGCAGTTATTTTACTGAATACTTTTATGAATACTGACAATAAAAACTACTTAAGTGTGTTTCAGAAGTGGTGGTCGAAATTTTTTTTTCATAAAAATTGGGCGAAATTGAAGCAAAACATTAATCAGAAAACTATCTGTAAAAATTTAAAATTCTAAATTAAATGGCATATTATTTGCAATCAATATTTCAGAGATTTTTAACATTCTGTGTTTCGAAAAAAAATGTAATTTGTAAAGACAAAATAAAAAAGCAGCATCATTTCTATGAGTTATATTATTTTATTAAGTTGGAAAAGTGAAATATAATTTAAAATTGATCTTTCTTATGGCAGAAAATTCTGATTTGAAACAATTCTAAAAATGATAAGGTTTTCGCATATAGAATCAGAATTTGTTAGAATCATATTTCATGAACAGGCAGATAAATAAAACGAAGCACAATGCAGTAAAGCAGTGCATAGTGCTTCAATATAAGTGCAAACATATAATAATTCTGTAAGTATGAATGCAGTGTATCAAAGGCACTTCATTCTTATTTACAGAAGGCATTCTACTGAGGAAGAAAAATTCGCTGCGAATGAATGTTTGAAACGAAGCAATGAAATATTTAAAATTTTTAAAAAGGAGTTTGTTTCTAAGATGTGTCAGACGACTCTGTAATAGGAATTACGCCTGCACAGTTCTACCAATTTCTGTGCATATCACGTTTTAATCCGACATGTACTTAGACATATACACTAATAGTATTGTCATTCCGCATATAACTTCAGAATAGAATAATTCGACATTTTTAGTTAAAGTAATACATTTCTAAATGAAACACGGAGTTCTTTCGATTGTTTCATATTTTCATTTTAAAGTTTCTCAGGTAAATGATCGAAAAAAGAATTCTACAAAAAATATTTCTGTAGTTTCTAGTTCAACTTAAATGAAATTACCATTCTTAGCTAAACAAACGCCCCTTCAACTTTCTCGTATTTTCCTGCAATATTGGTCCTGTTGTGCTTAGCTTCGTCGCATAATGAAGAGAATCGAGTATACATTTTAGACCTCTTCCATTTCGCCAACTTCTTCAAATTTTGAGTCCAAAATTTGTTACAGATCTGTAATTTTGGTGTCAAGACCACGTACCAAATGCACACGGGCAGTCAGACAGACAAACTTCTGCTTAAAGGATTTGTCTAAATTCATTCGTTTAGCTCTCGCCATTTTGAGTCTACATAGACAGACATGATTTTAAAAATGACTTCTTTGGGCTGAGGAAGGTCTAAAATGCGGAGATTTATCAAAATCCTGAAGCCAAATTCTTGAAAAATTACATTACTTTCTCCTTTTATACTTTGCACACGAGAAAGTAAAAAAAAAGTTTGACGACATTTATGTAAAAATAAATAGTTGAAAAGACTATTCATTTGAATTTAGTACAAGCATTTATTTCACATTGTTTACTTAACAATTTCTTTAATAAAAACTTTCTTATTTAAAATAATTTTACACAAGAATGACATCTGCCGCTTTTGGCGAATTCACTAAAGATGAACATCAAACCTCGTGGTTTTTGAATTGTAGTCTGTTGTCAGAGTTTCTTAGACTGCATTAATCCTCCTAGGCATCTAATTTTATAATAGACTAGATTTCTTCAAGCTTGTAAAGACTTTGAAGGTTCTTGTCAGGTCTGTAAAGAAAAAAAATTGAATTCTTCAGGGCAAAGAAATAGTGTGGGCAGGCAACAGAGCAAGAATAGATCACAGCAGATTGAGAGCCCTGAACGCTATTGCGTTGGAGTGTTTCCTGAAAACTTAAAAAATGCAAAGGTCTTCTTCCTGCAAAAGGCAGGGAGAGATCCAAGCTTGGTCGGGTCTTATAGACCCATTAGTTTGCTGTCATGTTTAGAGTACACAGTTGGTTTTCCTCCAATAACATAATTCATGTTAATCAATATGGGTTCCGGGAAAACAGATGCTATGAACTTGCAGTTACAAGAATTTTGTCTACGATTTCTTCTCTTACTAATAATTTGCATGCTGCATTGTTGTCAATTGACATCAAGGCCGCCTTTGATAATATGAATTGGAATGTTCTCTTTGGCTTGTTTGATAAATTTAATGTTCCTTTTGCATACAGAAATTTTGTTTTTTATTTTTTTTATTAATAGAACTGTTTGTTCAATGATTGCAATTTATATGTTAAAAATAAGATTTTTAAAGGGTGTCCCCAAGGTTCTGTCCTGACCCCCTTTCTTTGGAATTTTTATTTTGATCATATTTTACATTTAAATAATGACTTGTATTATCTTCAGGCATTTTCTGACGACCTGACCCATGTCACTTTTGGTCGAAGTAGGAAAATTTTCGAAACTAACACTAACAATGCATTAGACTTGATTTCTCAGGAATTAAATATTTTAAAATTAGACATCTCTATCGACAAGTGCCAGGCGTTCTTTTTCAGATCACTTAGCTCTCGTTCATTGTCTAAGCATAATACTACTGTTTTTAATAGCAACCAAAGTTTTAAATTATATTAATGGCAGATCAGTCAAAATTACTAAAACCCTAACATATTTGGGTTTAATTTTTTGATAATAAACTGTCTTGGAATTCTCATATTTTTGGTTTGTATAGCATAGCTTACAATTTGTGTTCAAATTTTAATGGATTAATTGCCTCAAATTGGAGTGTTTCTCCCTTTCTATTAAAATTTTGGTATTTGATAGTAGTTGAAAAGGCACTTCTTTACGGCGCTGCTGTTTGGGATGGGGCCTTGACTAAAGCCCAGATTGCCAAATTGCACTCTATTCAAAGAATGTTTTTACTGAAATTGTCGCGAGCATATAAAACTACTCCAATAAATTCTTTAAATATACTTTTAGGTATTTACCCCCACTTCATTTGGTTACCAAATCACTATTTATTAGGTTTAAAATTTGAAAACTTAGATCGGATAAGTTTAGGGAACTGATTGATCCAATTTCCTTAGATAGAGATATAAATTCTATTTCTTTGGATAGAAAAATCATAATTTGTGAGGACTTTACTGATTATGATTATGAGGTGTACACCGACGGGTCCAGGGTTGGTGACAATGTTGGACTCTCGGTGTGTATTTTTGAAAGAAATTCACTATTACCTATTTTTTGCTATAAAATGAATTCTTTTAACTCTGTTTTCCAGGCTGAGCTGGCGGCAATTAATTTTGCTGCTGGTTGGGCCTTGGAAAGAAATGTTAAGATCAAAGTGTTTTCTGATAGCAAGTCCTCTATTGAAGCGATTAGAAGCCCCAAAGTCAAATCTACTTTTGTATTATCAGTTAAGGATAATCTGTACAATGCTAAGAATCTAGTCAGCCGTGTATGGGTGAAAGCTCATGCTGGTAACCCGGTCAATGAACTGGCTGATCACTTTGAAAAAATTACTTCTTCTTGTGGGGCCGAAATGTCTATACCTGCTCCTTATTCTTATGTAAAAAGAGTTTGTAAGGAATTCTTTATGAACGAGTGGAACTCATACTGGAAAAACTCCATCACTGGTAAAAGTACAAAAGAAATACTTCCGTCAGCAAATCTGAACTTATTGATTAGCAACAAATATGTCATTTATCTGCTTACCAATCTTGGACCTTTTCCTATATATCTGTGCAGGTTCAAGATTTTGAATAATCCTGATTGTTTGTGTGGTGAACATGGAGATGTTGACCATTACTTGACTTTATGTATGTATACCAAGGACTATCATCTACTACTACCAACAGGTGCTGCTAGAACTCACTGGACTAGAAAACTTTGTAAAAACTATTTATTTTTAAACAGGTTGAAGTCAATTTTTGAAATTTCCAGGACAATTTGTGAGCATGCAGCGTTTGTGATCTCAAATGCATTTAACGTCTGTACATTAATTTACTGCACTCTAAGTTTTTATTGTTATGTAAGTAATACTTTGATTAAGTTTCTGTTTTCTATTATCCTTTTTTGTTTCTGGAGTTTTACCACGTTAGTTTTGTTTTGTAGCACCGTTGGTACTTTTGTGTTGTGTGTGTTTTTGTTTGTATTTGTGTATGTTTTTGTTTGTATTTGTGTATGTTTTTGTTTGTATTTGTGTATGTTTTTGTTTGTTTTTTCTGTATGTGGTTTTTTTCTATTTGCACGTAGCTTTGTAATTCATACCTTCCAAATAGGTAGGTCTGTTAATTGTAACTTTTTTCTTTCTTGACTGGTCTGACTCCTCCCCGTCGATTCTTCCTGACTCTAAACCCTTTGGGTGAGTCGGTAAGCGTGGGTTATGTATGTATGTATGTATGTATGTATGTAAGGGAAGAAATGGACACCGGAAAGCCTAATAAAGAAACTTTTTCTTCGATCTTTATCATAGGAAGTATCAAAAATAGTCACTAATAAAGCATGAAAAAGTACTAGACGAAATGTAAAAATAACGCAATTTATATATACCTTTGTAACTGATAAATATACATCTTTTGTCCTCAAAGCAACCAGGCATTTAAAAACAAATCAATGATTCCTAAGAGTGTCTTTTAATGCGACCCGTCTTCTTCAAAGTAACTTTCTCTTCTATTGATACACAATTTCCAACGTGTCTTACGCTGTAGAAATGTCTCCTGATAATCCTTTTTCGGGACCGCTAATAAGTCTTGTGGCGAATTTTTTTCTCGTTCTTCTATTGTTTCAAATCTTCGACTTTTCAAGGTGGATTTCATCTTTGGAAAGAAAAGAAAATCCTCAGAGTCAAATCTGGGGAGTTGCGACGTGTTTGTGATCCACATTTGAATGATCCAGCAATACCTGACTGGCTGGAACACGATTCATGTTTTGCTCATCGGTCAAGATACAAGGCATAGCTTTTGTTTCAGCTCGATGCGTCTGCAGGTTATCAGTCGATATTGCGTGAAATGAACTTTTGCTGATGCCTAGATCTTCAATAATTTCATAGACAGTTAAATGATGATTTGAACGAATCAAAGCCTTTCTTCGACCGACGTGAAGATCGCCTGTTGATGTGGAAGGGCGCCCAGCTTTCGAATAGTCTTTGGTGGATGTTTTGCCCGATTTGAAGCTTCAATACAATACATATCATCAGGATTGTCTAAAAACATCCTCTCCATAAGCTTGTTGCAATGTTTCTGTAAAAAAGCAATTACATGGAACATTTCTCACAAATTTATTGCTGCTTCTATTTTCGAAAGTAAAAAATCACCAAACACACAATATTGGGGCTCACTCTACCATTCATAAAACAGAGACAAAATTTGGTGGTTTTCTTGCTAATAGTGCAGGTGCAAGTTCAAGGTTAACGTTACACAACGTCATTACAACGTGGTTGGCAGGTTGATACGTTAAAACTGTACTTTAAAAGCCCGGTTTCTAATTGAACAGACTATATTATAAATATACAGAATGATCATAAAATATGTTGGCTTGTTCAAGGCATTTGCACCTGCAATTGACTGTCTATTTGATACGAAAATTTGCACACATTCTGTAAAAAGTTTGCGGTCAACGGTTCTACAAAAAAGTTACAAAATCTGGTTAAAAAAGTTCTTTTCAGCTATTTACCCAGATGATAGAAAACTAATTGTTGAAAATTCATTCATTTCAGAAAATAAATATTAAACGTGTGACCGATACATGTTGTATTGCTCCTTATTATCCCCACCATACATGTAAATGTGCGCCATTTGAAGACGAGGAACTGTATGATTAAACGTTGACCATAGGGATGACTCTTAGTACTTCTCAAATGTAGTGTGATACTGTCTTTTGTTTCTTGCAATGTTTTAAAAGTTACAAGATGCATCACATCCATTAAGCATTCCACAATCAACACTTATAAAGAGTCATGTCAGAAGAAAAAAAACTGGCCAAGAAGTAACGAATATAAAACTAACTCGATCATTGTCCCCATTACCGCATTGTGCTAAAGCGTGACTGATAGAGCTCGAAGCAAATTATGTCAAGCTTTTCCAATTGTTAAGTGACTTGTAAAAAAGAGCAAGGAAGATTTGTTGACAAACTATAAAACATTAAATGCTTCTAGTTACATCTGAATGTTATTAGTTGTGTTTGATTGCAAAACTAAAATAAGATTATTATTTTTCGTTTAATAACATAGACCTGTAAAAAAATACTTTTAGAAAATAGTTTTAATTTTGATGACTGATTTTTATGTTATTTTTAGTGCTGATTCTAAAACTGAAATCCATTTATTTCTATCACGTAAGGACTTTTTACCAAGTGATTGCATATTTTGAAGGAAACTGTTGAAATCACGAAATATTGACATTTCATTTAAATTTCATTTATTCATAAATCCATATAAATTACATTTATATCCTAGTTCAAGCAATTGTTAAGTATATGTAGAAAGTTACAAGTCCATATAGTTTTTTCTTTACCTCAAAAGTTCTTTTGCCACTTTTCGTCTTGTGAATTTTGCAGGGATTGTCTCTTTGTAGCATCCAGCAGTAGTCGGCTATCATGCTGACATTCCATTTTCCTTGATATCGCCTCTCCATTTCATTTATATCTTGGTGAAATCTTTTACTTTGTTCCTCACTAACTGCGCCTATATTTTTAGAAAAATAGACCAGGTGCGAATCGAGAAAATGAACATTTAAGCTCATACTACAGCCTAAAATCTTGAAATTTTTTATCATCTCTTCTACAACAGATTTGTATTTTGAGTCCTTTTTGTTTCCAAGAAAGCTAGTAATAACTAGTTTGAAAGATTTCCAGGCTTTTCTTTCGTTTGTTTTCATTTTAGTCTCAAAATTTTCATCTTTCATCATTTTTTTGAAGTCTGGTCGTATAAACACACCTTCCTTCATTTTTGCTTCGGATAAACCTGGGAACTGGTCACAAAGGTATTTGAAGCATTCACCTTCTTTCGGTAAATACTTGACAAATTGTTTCATAAGACCTAATTTTATGTGAAGAGGTGGAAGTAGCACTTTTTTTGGATCAACCAAATTTTTTCTTTGAATATTTTTGACTCCAGGATCTAATGTCTTCCTGATTGGCCATTCTTTATTAATGTAATGTTGTTTTCTGTCTCGGCTGTCCCATTCACAAAGAAAGCAGGGAAATTTCGTGTACCCTTTCTGCTGACCAAGTAACATAGAAATCACTTTCAGATCACCGCAAACTACCCATATGTGATCTGAATACGATAGTTTATTCAGGATGAAATCAAGATTTTCATAGCACTCTTTCAAATGAACTGAATGCCCAACAGGTACACAAGCATACTCATTTCCATTATGCAATAGTGCTACATTGAGACTTCTTTTTGATGAATCGATAAAAAGTCTCCATTCGTCAGGTTTATATTGGAATTTGAAACTTGCTATGAGGGTTGGAATATCGCTACAATAAACAAGTTCACCCGCTTGAGAAAAAATGGAATGTTCTCTTGTTCTCTGTTCCGAAACCAAGAAACCAGCAGCTAGCAATTTTTTTCTTTCAATCTGGAACCTAAAACTTCTGCCAAATCCTTAGGAAGATTTAAATCCCTGACTAAATCATTTAACTGAAATTATGTGAAAAGTTTAGATTCATCGCTAATAGAGTAATATACTTCATCAATATCATCATTAATTTCACATTCAGATTCAGTATCTGAATAAAAAATGTTTTCCATAGTATCTGGAGGGGAAGGAACCGGTATTCCCTGTCCATGAGGGACAGGGCGTATGGCAGACGGAATGTTAGGATAAGATATTTTCTTTTTGTTCTTTAAAATTGAAACCTTTCACATTACAAGTACAAAAATAACAATCATCACTACGATTTTTTAGTTCTCTCCAAACCATTGGTGCACCAAACCGAAAAGATTGTTTTTTACCTTGAATCCATTGCCTTAATTCTTCTACACAAATACAACAAACTTTGTGTGGAGCCCAAGGCTTGTCTTGATCACCTAATTTCATGCCAAAATAAACGTAATAGACTTTTTTTTTTTTACAAAATCCGAAATGCTTCTTTGTTGTTTTTTCACTGTATAGTTGCCACAAATATAGCAGAAACAATTCGGTGAATTAACACATCCTCTGGGAGCCATTGATCTCTAATGCAACAAAAACTAGAAGTAAAAATATAATGACCTATAACTCACAGGTCGGAATATAAACACATGTGTGCAGCACAGAGCAAAGAAAGACACTGATTGAGGAGTAGAGATAATGTCAGTGAAAAGGGGTGTGAAGAAGGGGTGGAGGGCAGACACGTGCAAGCAGGAGAAGTATCCGGTTTCAACTGGTTTCCTCTGTCTTCAATATTGTGTTTAATAGGCAATTTACCGATTCAGATTAATATTCTGGATTGAAATAGTTTCTTCTTTCTTGTTTAGTAGTTTAATCCACCAATTTACTATTTTAAGTCCAAAAATATGTTTATTGAACTCATATAAATAATACTTTTTTGGTTCGAAATATACCGAATTCGTAAAAAATAGATTGCAATTTGTGATGAAACTGTGCGTGATGGAATTTTTTCATTATTTTTCCAGTAATCAGCATCCAAAAAACTATAAAAAAACACCACTTGCTTTACAGACAATTTTTCCATCGCAGACCTGTGTAATTTAAGTAAGGTAATGTGCTTTAATAAACAAGACATGCTATATATATAAAAAATTGTTTATCTAAAACAGCATTTAAAAAAAAAGTAAGGTTTCTAGATTTCCTGGACTGTAATCGTTAATTAATTGCATCATTACCCAAGAAATCAGAATAGCTCCTGGTCAAACTTCTAAGCATAATACCAGTTAGGCTAAATCAGCTGTAGTTCCTAGAGATAAGACCTGTAATGGACTGAGAGAGAAAATGGTATAAGCCGTTTTCTCTTACGCTAGAGAGACAGAGCGAAGACTAAAGGGATTAATTATATGGTCTTATTCAGTCCTCAATTCGTATAAAAGTAGAATCATGAGTAATGAAATACTTTCCATAAAAGGCGCCCACAATTTATCTGTATACTTAAGCTAGCATTTTTAAAACCTTGCAACTGATATTTAAATAAATATTTTACAGTTTTGTAAAAAAAAAAAAAAACATTGTTCTTATCTCGCATTATTTTGTACAGAAGTCCACATCGATCAACATATTTTCCTCAAATAAAGAATATATTCCGAAAAAGCACAGGCTGTGTTTCAAATTAGATTAACCGAGTAACTCTAGATTAACGAGTTTCATTTTTATATCAACTTAAGCTGTCAGTTTTGTAAGCACAGTTCATGGATATTTTAATAATTTATAAAAATATTTTATAACAATATGCATGATGACATACTTAACATTCTACATAAGCTAACTAAAAGTTAAACGTAAACATGTTTTTATGCTTTGATTTTATTTTGTAATTAGGATATATCTTGATGCATATTGCATTACAGAACAAGAGGAAATACTATTGTTTTTTTTTTGGGGGGGGGAATTGAATATGTATTGCTTATTTTAGAATTCGAAAATATCTTGCTGCATATTGCATTGCACAATCAGAGGTAAAGCTATTCTTTTTGAGAAAGAACATATATGGCTGTCCAGAAATGAAACAAGTGTCTTGAGATTTTTAGTGATAAGTCACCAACAAAACTTTCTAATATCTGGAATTTTCACTTTTTGTGTAGATTTTTTCAAACTATTTATGCTTTTTTAATTTTCGTGTCGCATTCATTTGCGTATTTTCGTAATTTTAAATTTTCTTGAAATTTTGCGCAAGTATTCTGAAACCACTGGACTTTATTCCAAATACCTACATTAAATAGGTTATATCACGGACTTTAAGAACTTTCATAAACATCACAATGAAAATTAAGTTTTGAAAAAAAAATTCTATTCAAAAAGCAAAAAAACTGTCTTCCAAACTTAATATTCTTTTGAATAATTGGGATTTCGAAAAAATAAAGTAATTTGATTAGGTTTATATGAAGATTATACAAGATTAGATCTAGTCTCATCAAATTCAGTTAGTGTTAAAAAGGTTTGATATGTATGAGTATATTAAATTTTACTGGATGATCTAAATTATTATTATTATTACCTTTAGAATTTTCTTCAAACATATATTCTATTTATGGTTCAAAATTTCTTAGATGTCTGTTTTTCATTATTTTTGATATTAAATCTCTGTGCAGCATGTTTATAAAGTAGAAAATCGTTAGTGTGGAAGTGTTAGAAACATCTTCGAGGTTTAAAGTGATTTTTGTTTTGATTTTTTATGCATTCTTCAGTCAAGCTTCATAAGTGTAAAATATTTTAGACTTTTTGTCAAGCCTCTTACAGAAAAAATCCTGACTTCTTTTGAAGTCATGCTGTGTGTGACTCTTGAGAAAGTGCGTGACCGAGTTGCTCCATTTTGAATTTTTGTTTTTATTCATATGTGTAAGCTGATCAATTTCTACATTGTACAGTATGCTGAGTAAAGCCCACGGTGCTTGTTTTAACGTAGTCTTTCAGATTGCTGAATAGTATCCCAATCATATTCAAAATAATAAGTGACATAATGTAATAATTTATAAAAAGTTAATACGCACATTTAAAGATAGATTATATTTTAAGTAGTTTAATAGCACTTCTGAACAGATTCAGTGTTAATAATTACAATAATATGATAATATGTGTAATACATTATGTTAAGTATGTGCATGTGTTTATAACATAGTATGAACACTTATATCCGTAGTAGTTTATATTTTATTTTAAATATTTTAATGACACTTTCAAACTGATTCAGTGATAATAATGAAAAAAACCTGATAATATGCGTAATCATGTATGTTTACTATACGTATCTGTTTATAATATAATACTGGTACTAATGCATATAATAGCTTAATATCCGCAGTAAAATCGCGTTATATTCATAAGGAGAATATGTCACGTTTATTTAACCTAATATTTCCCACATTACGTTTTTCAGTAAAATTCCACAGCATTATAAATTGCTAATGAATAGCTGCCAACATAATGAAGCTAATAAGCTAAGCTTTCAATAGACATGCAGATAAAGATGAATGAAATAGATTGTATAGCTTCACAAAAGTCGTAAATTTTATAAATTATTGATAATAAAGTCCAGGTAGGTGATTGCAAATAAAATTTTCAGCTGCCGTTTTGTATCATTTATATATTTCAAGCAGCTGTCTAACGGTGAGCGTAAATATTTCTGGATAGTTAGAAGATTAAGTAAGAGCTACCTCTTTTCATTAAATTATGCAATACCAAAAAATACTGCTGAATATCTTAGAAAGCTCATAATTCATCTTAAAATTCAGGTTACTTTATGTAACGTAATTCTTTTACATGCTCGAAATATGATTTCTTTTTGTATCTTCTCGTCAACTGTAGGAAAACGGCAGATGACAGTTCCCGTTTTCCGTCACTAACATAATAATAAAGTCGCATAATTATTTCTCACGTAACATTCATTATTGTCTGACAGAAATAAAAAAAGTTATGCAAATAACTAAGTCTTGTTATTAAAATAGCCTGACGGTTTTTGCATAGAAATGTTTAATATTTCACTAGAAGATTTTAAATTTTGTCTTATTTTAAGGAAGAAATATTATTAAAATTCTGCACATAATGAGTTTACAATTCAATTTGCATACGTTCTTCATAAAAAAAAGAAACTAACATCTCAGGTTTCTCATTTCGATGTTTTAAGTCATAAGAAATATATAATAAAGAAGTTCACATTTCATAAAGAAACTTCACGCCCTTCAGGTTATCTTCATTTTCCAACAGCTCTGTTGGCAGCGGTTATTTTGAGTCACTGAAGCAGAGAAATCACTACAGAAAGGTGCGAAAATATAATCAGTGAATTTATCTTATTATACAAAAGTTCCGTAGGCTTGGCTAGATAAAAGAGTTACTTTAATAGTGTCTAGAGGAAGACTGTTTCATTGAAACTCTTTTGGTGCACTGGCGTAGATTATCTTTTTTTAAGGAAGTTTCAGCTAATAGAAGACCTTCGTCAGCATTAACATACGAGAACAAGGGAACTGTTTTGTAATTATAAAAGTAACTTAAGCCTTGCATGAAGTCCTTTGATTTAAAAGAGGGGGAAAACAGCTTATATTCATTGTTAATTTTGCACGAACATCTAAAATGATTCATTATTTATGTTTATTGTGCAAAAATTAACTTTCTAGGAAGGTTTTAACTTCATGCCTTGTTTGCCTAATATTAAAAGTAAAGTTTCTAGATACCTTTGTTCAATAATATTTTCTGAAAACTATTTAAATACTTCTTATATGTAAAATATCATGGGTATTATTGAAAAAGTCATATTGACTGCTTATTTTGGAAATGCAATCCACTTCTTTTCGAAAAATTTAGAAAAAATATTAGTTGTAAACTTTGGCGTTGACTTTGTTTCTAACCCACATAGTACTGAAAGTGATAAATATCTCTGTTCGTTACTTTGCCCCACCTCAGCAAAACATTTAAATGCTTTTTTCTTTGCTTTGCTTCTTAACCTTGTGTTTGTTATGTTTAAATGATGAATTTTTGTGGTATATTTTTATGCACTTTCATTTTATTTGACTTGCTTCAAGTTTGTAAAGATGGAATTTTGTAAGCAATTTTTCACGCACTTCCTAATGCAATGGTGTTCTGAAATTTTGTAGAGTTGTGTAATTTCAATGACAGTACAATATTTTAAAATTTTCAGAACTTATTATTTGCCAATTGATACATTTAATCAAATTTTTATTCCATGAGAGATCCCATCTAATTGTGAGTTTGAAAAAATGATTCCAAGATTCCCTAATATTTATAATAATGAATTATGAAGTTTATTAAAGAAAAAAAGTAGAAACTTATTTTTTGTATCAAATATAGAGATTAGAACAATATTCAATAAGCTTAGGACGTTTGAAGTAGGATAATCGCAAACCGTGTAACCCCCATCTCGCCGAAGCATCCGGGGTACTGAATGACAGCCGTTGCAATAACTCGAGTACTGAGGCCGGAGTCCTAATAGCCCATCACCGGGCCACGGCCAGACCCCTCCCGAAGGAGGTACTTACCATCACTGGAAGGAGGTAGCACAATCCCCACCATTATTATATCCCCAGGAGAAGCGAGTTCCTGCTTACTTATCCGGCAGCAACTCATCCGTGAACTCGCGGTGCCACCCTGAGGGAGTTGAAGTAGGTTAAGGAAACTTAGCCATAATAAATGTCGTAAGAAAATTCCTAAACATTCATAAAGAATTAAAAATTCTTCATAATTATGACTAAAATCTCAATTTACTTTAAGTTTTTCAATCAGCATCTCAAGCTTTTACGATTTTATTCTAACCTCCATACTTTTGAAAAAAATAATTATTTTCCAATTTTAAATACACTAATAAAAACGAGTGTTTTTTAAACCCATTTTTCTTTTATTATTTCCTTTTGAATTGCATTTTTTTAATTCCATATTAGTAGTTTAAATAAAAAAAAATCTGTTTTATTTTAATTTGTGAAACGTCTCTCACATTTATTTCGTGTAATTGAATTCAAAAGGTTATAGGAAACTTGTTACGTAAATTGTGTGTTGATTTGTAAATCCGGGATTCAGTGATAAGTTTATGAGTTAGTATCTAAACTATCCTCTATGATGTCATAGGGATCGCAACAGACCCTAATAGTCTGTTGTAGTTTGTAACACGATGCTTCAAACTGATATTATTTAGGGAAATATTTATACCAAACTGTAATGTGACAACGAACCACAAAATGAATATGAACATATCCACATGAAAAGACACATATGGCACAGACGTGACACATGAGTTCTCAGTTTCACTATTATTTGTCGCTTTGAGACGCATCCAAGATTTCATTTGCAAAGTCACTTTGTGAAAGCTCTCTGATTACTTATCCTGTATGAGGGACAGTGCTGTGAAAAATATTTGGAATGCAAATTCTTTATTCCTTTTTCAAAAATATTGGTTCAAATTTAAAAAGATTTAAAGTAAATGCCAAATTTTTTGCAATTGCTTTTAAAATTATTTTATCATATCATTATATTTTGGCTAAAGTAATATTTTTAATCGATCAAGACAAACAATTAACTCAGTTTAACAAAAGAACCTGACAGTATTCTGAAAATATCGTAAGAGAAGTACTACTATAGAATGACTAGTAAACAGGTTCAGGAAACTCGCAGCTAATATGTGTTTATTACCACTAAATATTCTTTCTTTAGTAGTCAAAAAACTCATAAAGAAGGAAAGTGTCTTTGTTTTTTTCAGACTGTGACTTGTCTGGAAGATAGATGGCAATAAAGATACCAAACTAAAATGATAAATTCTTTCTTACTGCCGGTTCCACGAATTCGATGAAACTTGAGCTGAATGCAAAACATTTTAAAGTGAAATTTTAAGACATCAGAAACTATGCAATGAAATTTGTTGACTAATAAATGTTTAAAGAAAACTAGTGTAAAATTAAAATTCGACATTATTTTATTTCTTTGAATTTTATTTGTTTCTAAAATTTTACGATCAAATAATATCTGTCTGCTATTAAATATTCGAAAAAGATAAGATTAAATCTCTCAAATACCTTTATGCTTTTGACTTATAAATTCTTGAAGAAACTAAAAGTACGGTTTTTTTATAGGCAATACTTCTTGTCCAGATTTAAGTCAGCAAAGAACAAAAAATTATTCAAAAGAATTCAAGTGCCACGATCTGCGCTTCTTTAAACATATTTTGATTTATAACAAAGTAGATTTGTCTAAAAAAACCCATTGTAGCGATATAATAAAGTGAGATTTCTAAGATTTAGTGAAGCAATCGTAATAAATTTTAGTTATGGAACTTTATTTGTTAATTTACATCAGATGGCAAGTTCCATGATTATAAATATTCTGATAGCAATAAGATCATCATTAAGGTCTTATGTGAAATGAAATTCAGTCGCTAAATTTCACAAATGGTACATGAAAATAGTTATATGAATTTCTGAATAATTTCGTTTCAAATTTTGCCAGAACAAACAAAACAAAGTGGATTCAAGCTCGGAAAAACCAGTGACTATGTTTTTACTAGTCCAGTGGGTAATACAAAATCTAATAGTAGTACAAACTGGTGATAGTAACTAATGCAGATATAAGCTACCAAAACTTAGAATTTTTCATTAAAAGTCTTTAAATAATTTTTAAAACGCACAAAAAGTGAAGTTTAGAATAATATAATATCTAATCTGCTAAATTAATACTTAAATACATATTAATATTACAGTGGTTTCATTTGAGATTATGGTTTGGGCAACCAGAAGAATTTAGGGAGAGTCGAAGATTCTTCCCCTCCAGAGATAGGGGACAAGGACGGAGAATAAAGAGATGTGGTATTCTTCCTACCACATGGTATACGTTACCATCTGGTAGAAGCAGCGAAGTAGACGCAGAGAATGGATTATTTTCGTTGCTTACCTAACAAGGCCAACTACACTAACAGAAAGAAACCTTTTTCGGATGAGATTTCTCAACTTATAATAACTAAGAACTAAGACCAATTATTATTATAAGTTGCCAACTAATTATAGTAATTGGCGCTCTCCAGCGTGTTTTTATACACTTCTATGGTTTCCACATTTGGTAAAACATACAAGATAAAAGTTGTAATTGTTGTGAGGAATAGAACTGCATTTTCCAAATTTTCTACTTTGTTGTGACTTGCATGTTGCTATCACATATTATTATAGGTAAATAGTATTTTTTATTTTCCTTTTTTTGTAAAATTCTGCTACTTTTCCTTCTCTGTTATACAGTAATTTATTATATTTAAATACTTTTTTTCATTTCAAAGGAATTCCATGCGCATTAAAAAAGATTAAATATCAGCTTTAAATTAATGTTGGTTTAATTATATTTCTGGTACTTATAAGAAAGATAATTTCTGGTAATATTATGTTTTTAATATGTCGTTTTCTTTTAAAGTTTCATTGTGAATATTTCGACAGAGACAAGAACAAGCTTAAAATGTAATACGGAAGCTAAACTTGTCAGTTAATTACTTGAAAGCTGTAGTATAAATATTAAAGCATTCATTTCAATTACGGTGATTTAAATTGCAACATTGATTGACGTAATTAATAAAAGGATCAAACTATAAAATATTAAATTTATTCGAGAATTTTCATTTAAAAAAAATTCAATATTTATTGATGAAATGAAAGAAACACTCTGGAAAAGATACGCTATTCATTATAATATTGAAAGCCTTTTGACGAAAGACCAGTTTTTATCCCTGGAAACATTCTGATGCTCCAAATTATTAGTAGTTTTCGTTTTATTGTTTTGTCTTCGTAACCTAAGGGTCATGAATAACGAGCCAGTTTGCATTCACAGATGATCATATTTTTTAATAAACAGAAAAATCTTTCACATTGCAGGAAATTTTCATTTTCATTCAAAAAGTTTTCAGTAATTAATGATATCGACATAAAATATTTCAACTTGTCATTCGTATTTAAAACATATCCATTACCCTTAAATTATAGGATTTTCTCCCCTAAGATAAATTAAAAATGATTTTGCAGTGATTAAAATAGTAATATTTCAAACCGAATATTTAAGAATTCTGTTGGATAATATTTATTCAGAAACCCCCTTGTAAATTTTATTTTATTGAAAAAGATTTCTGTAATTGATGTTACATGCATAAAACAGTTCGATGTTGAATTTGTATTTATAACATACCAATTTCCCCTTTGAGACCATTAAAAATAGTTTTAACTTGATTAAATCAGCAACTTTTCCTACTGAATATTTAAAAATTCTGTTGAATAGTATTCATTTTTTGCCATTTCCTACCAGACGTGGTTTCTGGATTACAACTTATTAACAATTTTTTAAAACAATGATTAAAACTGAAGAAAGAAGGAATTTTAGGGCATTCAAATACTATTGCTTTTAATAAAATCTTTTATTGAAAGTTTAAAAAATTATTCATAAAAATGGGATTTAAAAAACCACGCTTTTATTAGTATACTAAAAAGTTCAAATTTTTTTTATCGAATTTCTGAAGGTCAAAACAAAATTCGTAAAAGCGCGTGACGCTGATAGAATTACTCCAAGAAACCCAAGTGTTTTGATAATATAAATAATATATTTTAATTTTCAATCAATTCCTAGGAATTTTTCTTCTTGCGATATTTGCTGTGGCAATCATATTGTTTCCAGGATATCACGCTTTTATGATTTTTTTGAGTTCCAGAATTTTGATAAAAAGATTATTTTCTACTTTTTGCACAATAATAAAAGCATCTTTGAAATAATTTTCATTTTTATTAATAATTATTTTCTACTTTTCAGTCTTTCATGTATTTCATAATTCATATTTTAATTATTATTGAATATTGTAATCACTTTTTGCTGAAATTCATATCTGAATGCTTCTTTTTCACATAGAATCAAAATTTTGTTAAATTTAATCGACTCATTTATATTTAAGTTCTGAAAGCTTAAATTTCTGTTATATAGATCAGATTTTTTTGTACATTTGTGTTCCTGATGACAGTGCAATGTTAAAATATTGCACTGTTAACAGAAAACAAAAGTACAAAATTTTTAGTCTAGCAAACCAAGAAATGACTGAAATCTGGATTATAGAATTCTATCTTTACAAGAAGTTAAATTAAATAGTTAAGAAACAGATAAAGAAAGAAGTTGCTAGATAAATGCGCATAAATTGAAAAAATCCTCTTTAACAAGTTTCAGATTTACTTAAAAGTTTTAATTTTTAAATGGGCAGACTATGAGTTGCATCGAGATCGACATTTATGAAAACTGATAATCATTAAAAATTTGTTGTTACTACTATTCCTTAATAATCAGAAACCAATAGCTAGATTATCGCCCCTTTAATAGCTTATTCATGATTCAAATGTTCAATAAATCAATAACCTTTCATTATCATGTTCATCATCGCCTCATTACCATCTGTCATTACACAAAGCTTTGTGCAAGTTTCTCACAATGAGTCAAGCACCATTATTGATTCTTGCTAAGCGGTGTCTACCGAAACGAAATACTATAGCTTTCATTTCAGCATAATCTGACCTCAGATAAAATAAGTCTAAAAGCTTTGGATACTATGCCAAATAGGGCAATTTATTTTCAATATAATAATTTTGAATTACGGAAAACATACTGCAGTCAGTTTAAAATTAATGAAGTACCATCGTGGGAAAAATTTGGGATTAGTTGATTGTAGAACATCTCGAGATTTAAACAATTTTTTTTTCAAATTTTGCGCTATGGCACTGAAAATTTTACCACAATTTTTGAAAATCAGTTTATGAGGTAAATCGCATTGATAAAATTTAATTTGTTGGTAAGAACCACGAAAATATTGTTGTAATATAATAAAACTTCCAAATGTTCCATGCGTATTAAAACCTGTCATGTTAAATCATGTGTTTTGCACCAGTGTCCCAGTGGGCTAATGCAGGTCATGGTATGACTGAGGAACATGAATTGGAGAATGAATTTCTACTTTCTATTCTCTGGCTGCGCTCTTTGCCAGCTTTATCCAAAACTAGTAGACCGATGAGCGCTTCAGGAATGAATTGCCCGCTGCGATCGGCAAGCTTATGGAGGTTTCCCACGGTTTTACTCCGTGTGAAACACAAATGTGAACCAGTTTCCTCTGAAAGTCCTCCAGGAAGACAACTTGCCTCCATGTATTGGAGCTAAGTCAGATCTCTACGTCAAACGCTACTTAAGTGCTCCGTGGTCGCTTTGACCGACAATAGAGGCCACATTTCCCTTCCATGAATCATTGATTCGTGGACTAGGATGGACCAACTGGGATTAGAACCGTCTCTTTATTTTTATTATTTAAAGCTTTTTTAAAAAAATTTCTGCCATATTTGCAATTTTTGGGGGGTAAGGAGCAATGTTAAATATGGTTTTTGAATATTTAAATCAAGTTGCGGTTTCTGCAACTGTCGAAATGCAAATAAATGAGAGGCAACTGGTAGTCTTATAACAGCAAAATTCTCCATTAATATAAGTTTGTAATAACAGCAATTATTTGTGTTCAATGAAAAAGATATGTGAACCCACTTAAAGAATAAAAATTGAGACGGATTTCAAATTTTGATAACGACTCGTTGTAAAGTAATTTTCAAAACAGGAAAATGTATTTGAAGTAACTTTCGACCAAATGCAGGTAGAATGATCCCCATAACAGGCAGACTACTGTGAAGTATACAGATTAAATTTCTCTGATATATTCGAAACGTGAAAACATTATTAGTCACAATATTACACAGCATTTACGGAAAATTTCTCAAAAATATTTGATACAGACGAGCAAAATAATTAGCCGTATCATATTCTAGTAATGTTTCAATGTCAATTCGTGATACAGAAAACAAATATTAACAATGTGATGATTTTATATAAGATGACTTGATGTTTTACGAATAAGAGCATCAAATTATCCTACGCATTCCACCTAATGAATGAATAGACACGATCAGTAGAAGCTAGAATCATCATATGTCTAAGTTTGTCATAAGAAAAATCCAAGGAGTATTCCGTTAATTTAGTGCTGAATCGATGCGAACACTATTAATGAAAAGACTAGTCGTAGGTGATTTTGATGGAAGTCTTATCATACAAGCAAATGAAAATACATTAATCCTAAGTATGGATTGGAAGCTATAATAATGAAATTCCAATCATTTACTCTTCAAACGCAATGCTCGGAAAAATATAAGGGCAGGGATTCTGAAAAAAATGTATGCATGGATAGTCAATTTTTTTCTGAAATTTATTATGTTAAATAGCATTTTCCATCTCAGGGCATAAAAATTTCGATTAAAATTAACATATTCATTCAGAGTTTAAAAGCATTTCTTTAATTCCTATGTAAACTGCTAGAGGAACACTTTTTAAATTTTAGGAAGAATAAAATATTTATTTTATATGTTTTGATATTTTAAGAAGGGTGTATGATTCGAAAATTTTATTACAATTTCTTGCAAAACAACATGTTGAATTTTATTCCACTTGACCCAGCATATCTAGCAATGTCCATGAGTCAACGACTCATGATAAAGGGGAAGTAGCATTTTCTTCCTTCGAGATTCTAGGTAGCACCTGATTTAGAAGTCTGACTTAGTTCCAATGAATGGTGCTAGGCTGCCTTGCGGGTAATCTGCCTTTCCCTTGGAGGAGAACCAGGAAAATCTCTAGCAACCAACCCGATCGCAGCGTGCAATTCGTTGTTTAAGAGCATCATCATTATTTGTTGGTTAAATGCACTGTCAGATACTGAATACATAACCGTCTTCCTCCGATTCATGTTCCGCAACCATGACTTGCGTTAACCCACTTGACCAAAAGCAACATAAAATACTGAAAAGAAAAACGCATACCTTAAACTACATGAATATTTTTCTACCACCAATTAAAACGATTGACTAGGAATTAACAAACAAAATTTCAGTAACTTTACCGGTGGCTGTGGGGGCCTAGTGGTAGGGCCTCGGATTCGGTGCCGGAAGGCAAAAGGCTCAAAACCCAATATATATACCCCCGTGTATACGGGCCTTCTGCTAGGGATGAGGATTATTGCAAAAATAACCGGTTTTCAGTTATTCATTTTTTTTTTACCTCCGGTTTAACCTTGAGGTTATAACCGCTCAAAATAACCGGTTTTCGTTTTTTTTTTAATAAAAAAACAAACGCCGTTCGTATGCAATTTTTTTTATTAATATTGTTTTTATAGGAAATCAATCCATTGGCCAATATTTATCTGTTCATAAAGACTCTTTCAGTAATCCGCCAACCAACATACGCCTCGAGGAAGCGGTTGTCGTTGATTGGTCTAAGATGATGAAATTCAGAGCTTCATAACTTGTTAAATTTTAGTCTAATCGAACCTATTTTGGATCCGATTTTTTTACCCGGTTATTGGATTAAAAAAAACCCCGGTTATAACCGGGACAAAAAAAAAACAAAAACCCGGCAGATTTTTCTTATCCCTACCTGCTGCACGCCAAATCATAGGCAGGGGCGAAACGTCCTTCCGCTGCGGTATGTTGCGGAAGTCAAGAGAGGATAGCGCCATTTTAGGTGCCGTTCTCGTCATCTGACAGCGGTTCAAAATTACGAGGTTCGTCCCAAAATAACCCTCGTGTTGTTCTAAAACAGGACGTTAATATTATTAAACTAAATGATTTTACCGAGAAAACATTTTTCTAACTTACTTAAATGAAAACTTTTTTTATGCAAATTATACATACTCCAGTTAGTAAATATTACAATTCCTTTTCTCATTTTCAATTTTTTACTTCTTCGTAGAGCAAAATCACACATAAAACCATATTTCTCTTCTAAAGGTGAATTTATATATGGGAGAAGAATAGTTGAAAGTATCACGAATGCAATAACCTCATTTCATATGCAGAAGACCGTAAAAAGGTACTAATTCGCTGCAAAACTGCAAAGCATTTTAAGCCCTTCGTATTTTAAAATTTAGTTTAGATATCACGTAAATAGCATTTGTCCGAAAATAGCATTATCCAAAATCACTTTAAACTAATAATGAAAAGTGATTTAAGTGCTACAAGAATCATTCTTAAGTGTGATAAAAATGGTTTTTCATTTTTCTTGTCATGAACGTTAAATGGATTTTTCATGCATTTGAATAAAATATGAGAAGGAAGTTTAAGTTCGAGGAAAATAGCAGATTTAGTAAAGAAATCAAAATAAGTTTATAAGTGGTGATAATTTATGTTACTGTTGTTAATATGCGTACAGATTTTTCAGTTAAGTGTTAATTTTAAATTTAGTTACTTATTTAATGTAATATAAAGTATACGAATTGATTTACTAAAATATTAAATGGAAATATCTTTCCAAAATCATTGCGGCCCCGACAAACTGATGGTAATCCTGTATTTAGAACTGGAATATTGGACATAAAGTAAAGTTTCTGTTATCTGACATTGCGTTTTAACTGTTATCGGTTTTGGATTAATTGAAAATCCTAAATCTAAAAAAGCACTCTGTATTTTCACGTTCAGTCAGAGGGCTTTTATGCGCTATGTGCAAGGCGTCAAAGTCAGACACTCGGATTGCCATGCAGTGAGTATTGCTGGAACTCCAAGTCGATTAGACCGTTGTGGTAATGAATGCCATTGTTATTCTTTTTGTATTATAAGCAATCAGAACTTCATTAGTGTTTTTCTATACGGTTGTTTTATTATGCCGATAAAAAGAAAAAAGTTCCACTCTTTCAATGAGCGAGCTTGAAGAACAGACGAGTGAGATCAGTTATGTTAAAATGGCGTATAGGAATGTAATAATTGCCTTAGAAGCAGCCTTGAAATAAATTGAGCTGCAAGAGGTAGTCACAAGCATGGATCAGATACTTTTCATGAGATGGCGTGATATAGCAGTATATCATGATAGATATTGTTGTCAAGTGACCATAGTTACTCTACGTATGGTAAATCGACGTTTAGTTTCAAAACAGGACAAGAATTCCATAAGCCGAGTTTAATTAAAAAAATACTGGGTATGTACGTCGAAAAATAGAAAATAAAGCAATTTTTATAAAAATGCTAGCGCATGTAAAGTGAATTTGCATTATGAAGTAAAGGAACATAACTGTTTTTAAATGGAATCTCAAGTTTCACTATACTTTTAAATTATACTACTAATGGAAGAGCAAAATATTATGTTGATGAAAAAAATCAATCTTGAGTTCCCTACGTTCTCCTAGATTATTATTAATTCACCACAGCTATCCCCACAATATTATATCTCTTTGAAATTCAGCTGCTTACTGTTTTAAGGAATTCACTTAAGGTACAATACTTTCATCAAGAATGCAAAGCTGCAATATTAGATGCAGTTCGTATTTTATCATTGCATGATTGTTAGTCCTGAAAGTTATAAAAGAAATGTTCCATAACCAGCTTGAAACTTAAAAAATATCATTTTCTGTGTTACGTTGATTTACATTTTTATTAAATAAAAGCGCATAACCATGAAGTTATGCAAATGATGAGTTTAAGAACTAAAAAGAAAATCATATAATCAGAAAACTCAATATTACCCAAAGAAGTCTTAAGAAATGGCTGGTTTAGAAATTGAGGCTTAATACCCTAGACACTAAAAAAATTACCTGGAAAAATACGAAAGTGGTGGATACCTAAGACGCATAGTCATCTTAAGCTATGTCATTTTCTGCCCGTAATTCAGACTTGTCAGATATGATTTATAACCTCAATAAGAATGCTAAGGGAATGGGAAAGCAATGAATCCACACTGATGGATGAATTTGGTCTTCAGCTCTTACGGAAAATGAAGCTCGTAGAAAGAAACCCCTAAGTTATTGCACTGAAAATCCTATGAATAAATTAATGAAATATATTAATCGCAAGAATGAGCTTTATGTTAAAATTAATGTAATGGATTAATTGCACCTGAACTTTATGCTTAAGTTCTTCAACTGAACAAATTTATCATCTGAATCGGGTGTAATTGGTTATAATGGATGACTTATTAGGTAAATATATTTAAGAAAGCTCTCCTTTTATATTAATGTTTACATCAAATTTACATCTTTCAGGAATAGAAAATCGCAGTGCCAAAAGAGCTCTAAAGAAATGGCTGTTTTAGACATTGAGGCTTAATATCCTAGACACTAAAAAAATTACCTGGAAAAATACGAAATTGGTGGATACCTCAGAGGCATAGCATCTTAAATTATGTCATTTTCTGCTCGTAATTCAGATTTGCCAGATATGATTTATAACCTCCATAAGAATACTAAGGGCATGGGAAAGCAATGAATCCACACTGATGGATGAATTTAGTCTTCAGCTCTTACAGCAAATGAAGCTCGCAGAAAGAAACCCTCAAAATTATTGCACTGAAAATCCTGTGAATAAATTAATCGCAAGAATGATCTCTGCGTTAAAATTAATGTAATGGATTAATTGCAAGTGAACTATGTGCTTAAATTCTTCTACCAAACAAATTTCTCATCTTCATCGGGTTTTATTGGTTATAAAGGATGACTAATTAGGTAAATATTTAAGCAGGTTCTCTTTTTAGATTAATGTTTGCGTCAAATTTCGATCTTTCCGTGCTAGAAAATCACAGTAATTAATGTAGTCTGGGTACGACGCTTTATTCTATCCGTTTGAGAAATGGCCATGTGTGTGTTAATAAATTTTCCTTTCTTTTTCAAATAAGGCAACAAAAGAGTTTTAGAGAGATATTTCAAAATTCACTATATCATTCACGCTTCTTGAGAGGAACTGCTTTATTTATTTCTTCTACTCAGTTGAAAATTATACGGAACATAAATTAGGATTATTATTTTCTCCGTTCAGCAGTCGTCCCGGAAAACGTTGAAATATAAACAGGATTAGTACTTAATGGCGAAATCAAATATTGAAATGGCTGCCGACAAGTATCGGTCGTCAATTTACTTGATGGCGCATGCAGATTGAAACTTCGTAATGTCATAAAATTCACGGAATGTTAAAATGAGCTTCAGAATTTAGGCAATTAGCTTTTCAGGCAATTTAACACAGGGGATCGTGTGATATTGAATAGCCAAATGTGGTTGCATTTAATGGGAAGAGCAGTTATAGAGCAAAAAATACTCGCTAAATTTCTGTTCCTTAATCGTCATGTGATTTCTAACTATCTTAGAATAATTGTTTTTTGAATTGGTTGAAGTAATATTTAGTCTTTGTTTAGGTAAGACTATGCTCATCAATTTTCCAAAGAACATATATTTCTCAGTGTTTAACTTTTATTTTTGTGTTTCAACTTTTGAAAATATTCAGGCCATTACTTTAAATAAAGCAACTTTAAATTGGTGTTGTGCAAGTAATATTTCATTGTTCATTATTTTCAGTGGTTTTACTCTAAAATCTGCTTTAACACTGCATGCAGATTTAGGATTTCACTACGCATGGTTAAATTCAAAATTCAGACTAATTGAAGATATAAATATTCTAATTTTGTTTTGTTTTTTAATTTAAAAGAGCGCTGTTATTCATACAAACATTTCAAATTTTTAAAAGTAATTAAAATAAAATAAATAAGGATAAATATTCATAATATTAAAAGTTACTTCATTATTTTTTTCGTACATAATGTTCTAAAGAACATTATCATAAAATTAATAAGGATAAATATTAATTTTATTAAAATGTACTTAATTTTGACACGCTTCTATTTAACTTGACTTGTTTCATGTTGTTAGAGATGCGAATTTGTAATTGATTTTTTCATTCACTTGCTGATATAATAGAGTTCTGAAATTTTGTACAGTTGTGTGTTTCCGAGAAAAATTCAATATTTTACTGTTTTCATAACTTAATTTTCAATTAATTGATTCATTCTAATAAAAAAATTTCATATCAGCGACGCCATCTGGTTGTGAATTTGAGAAAGAATTTATTACAAGAGTCCATAATATTTTTTATAATGAATTATAAAATTTATTAAAAAATAAAAGAAAAATTTTTAAGCACGCTTTTAATAGTGTTATTAAAATCAGAAAATGATATTTTTTATCAAAAATATGGAGGACAAAATAAAATCGTAAAAGCGTGAAGCGCTGAAAACAGTACGAAAGAAAATTATGCCACACTGAATATCATAAAATTTCCTAAACATTCATTAAAAATTAAAATTATATTATAAATGCCATTAAAATTCTGTTATACTTCGAGTATTTTTATGAGTGCTTGACGATTTTCGATTGTATTTTGACCTCCAAATTTTTGATAAAAAATATTTTCTACTTTTGAGTACACTAACAAAAACGTGTTTTATAAAACTTTTTTATTAATTATATGCATGTTCGTTTTATAATGATGTACTGTAAAACATCATGTGCGAGTTATAATGATGCACTACTGAATAAAAAAATTGAGAAATTCCCAGTTAAAAACAGAAGAGAATTTTCGTGAAATTAGAGAAACGGAAGAATTATTGTTCCACATCGGTTTGAATTTGTCATGCATAAATCACATTACCAAATTTTAGATCTTTCAAAAGTTTTTCAAAATCTCAGAATTTCAAATAATATAGAGTTTGGGCCATCTAAACTTTTAAAACCTTTTTAAATCAGCATTCATGGATGATGGAGTACTGTTATACAACTCATTATTTCTTTTCTTATCTTTAGTAACATGCAGTTTTATTTATATGAAGACAATAAGAAAAATTCTCGTAATGAAAGCTGTTCCTTCCTTACATATTTGGTCGAAAGACACTACGCAACATATTTAGTTCAGTAGTGGTCTAACTCACCATTTTTGTATATGAGTAATATGAGGGATTTCTTTGAGTTCCTTTAGCGTTATTTTCTACATCAATAGTAATGGATCGGCTGTTGGAGGCCTTTTGCATCAATACTAATGAATCATTGAATAGACATAGACCACTTATTATTTTTTATCATTAATAAATTTTGTACACAGAACATAAATAATAAGAGAAACTATTTTGCTATCAAAGTTGTTTGATATCTTCACATTTAATTGAAAACTCTATGATAATAATTCCGTTAATGAAAGACCCCACTTCGTTGCTACACAATCTCAGATACGTGATCGGAGGTTAGAAATAACTGTCGCAAAATTGGACATGGTCTGATTGAAACCTTTCACCTGGGATCAAACATCCTCAGAATGGAATGATAAGGAAGCTCGGAGAGAGGGGTTGCCGGCTGAGGTGTCGTTCACGTCATCTGATCACAGTTCAAAATTACGAGGTCCATCTGTAATAGTCCTTATATCTTAAAACAAGGTGTTGATTCATATAAATGAACTTTTTCGTTTAAATAGCTTTTGGACTTTACTGAACTTTTTCGTTTCTACATATAAGATATTTAGTACTTTTGATATCAGATTTAGAAACTATTTTTACTACATATCAGCGAATGGTTCTTTAGACTTTTTCGTGTAAGTTTTCTTTCAATACCAATACTGATTGTTTCTGTCAAAAGGTATAATTTGCGTACCTGAAAATGTAGCCTTAAATTCGTAAAATGAGGAGTTAGACCACTATCAAAATAAGGCCTTCTTATGAAAATGAATTGATGATTCTCAACAACATCAAAAAATACTTACCTGAACTCGTTTATCCCCAACATTTATTTCCTCGGATAAAGCTGAATCTCAGAATAAAACTTTTGCGATTTAATTTTGTTTTGACGATCAAGATTTGTTTGAATAATTCATAATATTTACTTTACATCTATCTTAACGAAAAGAGTTAAGCTTATCTTCCAGAGAAATATACGGTGCTTACATCTGTTCCCTCGAAATACACGATTTCATAAAAATAACATCCCCTTCTCTGCCGATATTGACTTTTCAGAACAACACATTTTTTTCCCGCTCTTTCAGGATAACACTGGATGCAGCTGCATTCAGTGGTATTTATAAAAGGAGAATTACCGTTCGGTCACGTGTCGCAGTGTTAGTCTCATATCCCGATTCTCAATCATATAAATGTTTCGCGGTGTCTGGAAGTTGTTTTTGATATGTCGGCTGGAAAGAATGAACAATAAGAGAGTGAACTGTCGAAGGGAAGGATTCTGTTCGATTCTTGTGAACATCTGGAGGAATGGGAAGGAGATAGAAACATTTTTATTGCCCTACTGGTTTCCTTTGGACCATTTTTCTCTCACTAATGTACTTAAAAGCGAAGTCACGATTCTCAAGGTAAAGGATTTTTAGATGGGACTTCTATCTTTGATTGACAGAAAGGACTCATGTGAAAAAACGGGGACCTTATCATCATTTAGACCAGGGGCTCCTTCAACTTTTCCACTCGCCTCCACTTTTCGATAAAGACGGGGAGAAAGTGACTCTATTTCCATACAAAAAATTTCTAGCGGCCTGGAGAATTATAAGTGATAAATTACTTTTTTCTAAGCCCAATGGAGTCATTTAATGTTTTATTTTGATTGACAGAAAGGACTCATATAAAAAATGGGATGGAAAGGAAACGGAAAAATAATTGTAAATGATAAATTAGATTTTATCAGCTCAAAGAGAGTAATTTAATGTTTCATTTTTGATTCACAGAAAAAATCTTATCTTTGATTGGTACAAAGGATTCCTGTGAAAAAACGAGGACCTTATTATCACATAAACCAGCGATATTTTCTACTTTTCCATTCTCCTCTATCTTTCGACAAAGACGGGAAAAAATGTTTTTCAGAATTCTGTACAAAGACTTTTTTTCACAAGCCGAAGTTTATAACTGATATATCATTTTTATGAGCGCGTAACTGTACCATTTAATGTTTAATTTTTTTCATCCAATTTGATTTCCGACTTTCGTGTATCTTCTATTTATAGTGTTGTAGTTCTGAAAAATATAAATACCCTCTTCTGATTGCAAGCCCAGCATTTTCTCCTATCAAAGAACTCCCGAATGCCTTGGAAAGAACAAACTGTTAACCTACGTTTATATACATATAGGAAATCAACATTTCAGTTTTTTGAAGAGAATTTTTTTTTGAAAAGTAACAATTGGCCGAAAAAGTATGAACTTCATGAAGAAAATTAGCAAGAAATACGACAAAGGCGAAGTTTTTCTAGTTTATTAAAAAAAAGAGTAGAATTTTTGAGAGTCGGAAGATAAATTTATTTGGGGAAATTATTAAAAAAACTCCTTCAGTAATTAATTAACCGTTTATGTACACTGGAAAAGAAATTGTTTGCTTAAAATCCATTTTGAATTTTGTTTAAATTGTGATAAATTAAAAAAAAAAGAAAATTGTATGGATCATGAAAATAAAGTTTAACTAACTTTAAAGATATAATTCCTATGCAGCGATTGTCGTGTGAGTTTGACGGAGAACGTCTGACCTTCAGCACTGTTATAACGAGTAATCTTCCTGTGTTCGCCGCTAGAGCAAGGTATAAAATTCTGGATTGTGTTAATTTTTGTTAGAATAAGTTCATTTTAATAAAAGAATATGATCAATGCTTCCATTAGTGACCGTTATTTTCTTTATTTTTCACAAAAAATGTCAAACGATGAAATGCTAATCTATATATCTAAAATGATAACTAACGACCTGTCCCCCAGCCACAAGCACTCGACCGATTTCGCCAATTTTTATCTCATATGGAGAGAAATCTTAAAATCACTACTTCACTGTACATTCGCTATGGGGAAAAACCTTGACAGAGTACTGAACCGATTTCGCAAATTTCGCAAAAAACAACAACAACAACAAAAAAAAAAACAGCTAACCAATCAGAATATCCCATATTTATTGTGAATGTTTGGAATTTTTTATTTTATAATTTTTACTTTATTATTTTGTCCAGATTTCACGTAATGCTAAAATTTGAAGTTGCACATTTTCTTATTAACATTATTTATTTTAATTTTATTTATGAGTCATGCTAAATTTAGATGCATTTTTTAATTATTCACCATTATTTTATTAAAGCAAAATTAAACAGAGTCAAATTATGATTAAAACAAGATAAAAATTTCTTAAGTTTATAATTTTGTCTAGTAGTGCGCCTGTACCGGTTCGAGAGCTGTCTAGGCGCAGTCGCAAAGCAGAGCAGTGCAATCAGAATTGCTATATTGTCCTTTTTAAGGCCAAGTTTTGGGAATTTTTCCTTTTTTAGAATGGCTACTTCTTAGGGATTTTTATTTGGCCATTTTTTGGCTTTATTTTCGTTCACGATATACAGAAATATTTTCAATAATTACTTCTGTAAGTTATGTCAGTAAGATAAAACTGAATAGCAAAATATTTCATGAACAAGCAACGCATGAAATAAATCAGACACAAGATAAAAGACTCAGTAAGTTTTGCTCTAATGCAAAGACCACGGATTGAAGAAGTCTTAAAATTTGCACTTGTTATTCTTAAATCTTTTTTTATTTTCAATAATTAATTCTGTATGTTATGTCAATAAGATAAAACTGAATAGCAAAATATTTCAATAGATTGTGCATCAAAAAGGCGATAATTATTTCCAGTGAATCGTTAAAATTACGGTTGTCTTTCATCACATTGATGATACTACAGCAACACTCATTGTATTCACGAAAGTTTTGAAATAAAACTGAAACAAGTTTGCTTCACCAGTTTCATGAACAAGAAACATATGTAATAAATCGGACAGAAGGTAAAAGATTCAATAAATTTCGCCTCAATGTAAAAATATTTGATGAAGAAGGCTCAAAATTATTATTACCATATTTTCTTTATAATGGGTCAGAGAGTATCTGCTACTGAACATACTCCTTAAATGAAGCCAAAATTATTCGCGTAAAGCGAGAACCTTCCCGTTACCACAGTGCGACCAGTTATGAAGGAAACCCGTGATCAGTGCCACCAGTTGATATGAGTATCAACTGCAGATCCTAAAATATGATTCTTGCTTTTAAAAGGTAGGTTTCTCAGGGAGAAATATATTTGATAAGATAAAAACAGTGGAACTAAATAAGCATTAGGGAATTTACATTTATTAAGGAAGAAATAAGACGATAAAAATAGAAACTAAATGTTTTAATGATACCCGCAAATTTTTTTTTAAATTTTGCAAAACAGTAACCTATTGATACCTACAGCAGAAAATAACCAAAAGAATAAATTAATAAGAAAATAAACAAAGAAAAAGTACAAAAAGTAAAAGAAAACAAAGGAAAATCAAACAAAAAAAACTGTCATCAAACGTTTTAAATCTGGCCTCATTTCACCTTTCAAGGTACATTTAGAGGTGAAAGTCAACTATTTTATTTATTGCATTAAATCTCACACTTTTCTTAGCCTTATACTGTATTTAAGTAGAATTTACTAAGAAAAGTAATCTTTTTCTTTGTTTAAAAAATAGTTTAAAAAAGAAGTGTAATTTGTTATCGCGTTAAGTCTTTTTTGTCATTTTAGAGAACATAAGAGATTCGTTATTTTTTTAGGTCTTTTCATTTTTAGAAGACTTTAATTTAGCTTTGTCTTAAAACTGTCATTATGTATTAAACTTCATAAAGCCGGGATCTGGGCTAGATCTTTCAAAACTGGCGTAGATCATACAAAATCGATCCAATTTTTGGAACTATATTCTTAAAAATCTACAAAAGAATTACTTTTAACCTAGAGACAAAAATAGCGTCAGTTAATACAAGGACAGGGGAGCAACATAGTGCTTTTAAAGAAAAAAAAAACGAAGAAAATGAATAGTGTTCTTTGCTTGTAGCAGCTAACAGCATGAAAGTGAGTCAGAAAATAGTCGATAGGAGTTTCATGAGATTTCGAAGCCAATATCTATAAAAAAGTAAAGAAAATCCTGAAACTTCTTTTTCTGAAAAATGAACTGATTTTTTTATGTATCGAAGAAATGATGACGACCTGATGGGAAAAGGACCTGACAAACATTCTGGACGTCTCATATTTGACGTCTCCTTTCACAAATTTTCCATTACCTTAGTGTATTTTTTCTTTTTGGTAATAGGATGTACTTCTTTCGGTAAATGCACTTTCTAGATTCAAAAATTTGATCTTAAGGCTCTTTATTTTCGTAAAATAGATACTGGGATAATTCAGATTAAATTTCAAGGTGCGGAAGCTAATTTAAATTCCTGAAAGTATAAAATAAAAGTATTAAGAATAAAATGAAATAAAGATCCAAATTTCAATCTTGAAAGACCAGATCATATTGATTCTTTCTCTTCGTAAAATAAATATTGGGATAATTCGGCTTAAATTTCAACACTCGCAAGGTAATTTAATTTTTTTACAGTAATATCTGTTTTTACGTTTTTCTATTAATTTGTATTTTATGCGATGCCATTCTAAATTAACGTGACTTAGACATAAATTGATAAAAAAGATCGAAATTTGACTTCGAAAGCTCAAATCGATTTATTCTCTTCATAAAATAAATACTGAGATAATGCAGCTTAAAGTTCAACACTCGAAATTAATTTCAATTTCCTTACTGTTGGTACTGTATTTCAGTGATATCTTTTATTACCCTTTCATTATTAATTGTATTTTACAATAGTTAAAATTTCTTCTTTTTGTTAATATAAAAAAAATTTCTTGTTCTTTATTATATTATGATGAAAAGATAATATATTATGGAACAAGCATGGTCGGAAGATTAACTTTAAAGTTCGTGTGGAAATTTATGAATTTTATTTAAATCCATTAGCGGTAGTTACTATTAGATTTTTATTGCTTTAATTTCACAACAAAGGTACAAAATTTTGAAGTATACAATGGCTAAGTTTTCAAGTTCAATGCATTTAATAAAGGTGATGTCTTAGAAATAAAACAAATCTCAATTTTCGTAGTAAGATGTTCTGACATGATGTTGCGTGCATACTATTGGGCATGATATGGTGTGACAGGTTCGCCTTTAGGTCTTTTTCATTGATAGTAAAAATTCCAGGTTAAACTCTTCCTGTCATATACAAGAATGAAAATCGCATTATTGTTATATTTCCTTTTAAGTTTTCGGCATTTACGAACATGTCCTTGAAACTATCAGTACCATGTTAAACTGCATTTCTTTGTCCATGGCTACGAAATTAATTTTTTTATTTCACTAGCTGTTCTTAAAGAAAAAAAGGGGTAAAACGTTTCTCTAGACTTCGAATTTCATCTGAATCATTCTGCATCATTTTTAAATGATGCAGAAGTTTACGATTCTCCAAATTTTGTGACTAATTCACAAAATGAGAGGAAGATCCAAATTCTAACATCATGTATGTATACAAGGACAGTGTCTACTTAGTCACGGGTAAATTGAAGAACCATCGAGACTGAACTCTGGATTAACCATAGAAGAGATATACAAGTTAATTCAAGCAGATGAATGGCCCCTTTTGGAACAATACCGGACCTATTATGGGACGGAGCTTGTAAGTATGGACCGTGCTCAAATGACGATATCAGAAACTGAGTTGACAAGACTTTCTTCAAACTGTCATGGCACACCAGCTTGAGGAAATTTGACTTACGACGGCAGATTTAACGCAAAATAGGCCCACATTTGTAGTTGACCTACGGTAAAAACGGATGTCGAACATGCGATCCTCCAGCCTCGAAGCCGAGACTACCAGCAGGCCAACGTGACTTAAAAGAGATATGAGGTAGCAATACCTTTCTCGAAAACTTTTGAAGAGAAGACAACTTACTCTTGATTTGAAGAATCAGCAATATACTAAAATCAGCGACAACTGAAAAATTCTACTGAAGAGCAGATTCTATCTGAAATATTTTGAAATGATGTTAGTAAAGATAGTTGATAAACCCGAATTCTGGTTCTCCCGATTTTCACATACTTCTGTATGAGTCTCTGGTTCTTTATATTTTTATACTTTCTTTACTAGCCATTGCCAATAAAAGAACTAAACCACCACCATAAAAAGATAAACAAGTTTTATGAAGTGATGTCTGCTGATAATCATATTCGTATGAGAGAGAAGCATGTTTAAGAACAATCATCACTTTTTATCTTTAAAATTTATTGCTCTTTTTTCGTTGTTGTATTGAACGTTGCAAAGAATTGACCTTCATTTTTTTAGGCTTTCAAATTTTAGGTTTTCTGAATATATTATAGGAAAAGGTACAGCCTATTGGAAAGAAACTAAGTGCAATTGACTTCCTCAGAGAGTATAAATTTAATTATAATACATTCTTCGTAAGAATACCTTCGTCTGGCTGTTACTGTTGTGAAGAAAAGAATTAAAAATGTTACACAATATTCCATTGTTTCAGAGATAATTTGAAGCTGCTGAGCTTGTCTCTGAAAATATTTTTTAAAAAACAATATGCAGACTAATGTAGAAAATAATTCATTTCGTTTAATTAAAAATTCTTTTCGAAATTTAACAGATCTTGAGATGATTATTCTAACTCATGCTTCACTATTCCAGCATTTCGAAAAATGAAGCGAAAAAGATTATTCATTATAAATCTTCTATTGGTTTATAATTTTTAACGAATTTTGCTTTATGGAACTCTTAAATGTTTTATGGCTTACTTACGGTAATATGTAAAAAGATTTGTAATGTCATAAGAAGTTAGAAAAAAAAGACCTTTGAAAGAGTATAAATTGTTTGGTATTTTATGGAGCATTGTGTAGGGAAATCAAGTTTTCCTAGCCGCAAGCACGGAAAGGAAATTTATAGTCGATGTTAATTGCATGGTCGCTTTAAATCAAATGCTGTCTTGTGTAACTACACGTTTTATGACATGATAAAATTATACATTGAAAAATATGTTTTTATCTTCTGTTCTAAAATCTCATATTATTTTATTAAAAATATACAATTGCATTGTAGACCGGCATAAATATTTTGAATTCCTTGATTAAATATAAAATTTTCTTGTTTGATATTAAAATTTAGAAGATTAATTCTATTAATCTTCTCATAAAGATAATCTATTAAACATTTAAAATAAAAAATTGTATATTTTTCTGTTTCGTAAGTGCGTTTCAAAATACTATTTCAGCGTTGCAAATTTCTTAATAAAGCTGAACAGATGACGAAAACAATTTAAAATTTCAGTTTTGAGATAATAAGAAATTTGAAATTTGATAACTAAGTATAACACAATTTAATACAATAACTGAATGCATGCCTTGATGACATTTTTCTTTTAAAATTTTATCTGAAAGGGTAAATTATAATTACAATATTTGCGCAGTTTTTGAATTGCTAAATAAATACGTTTCTTAAATCCTTAATTATACATTTATAATGCTCACAAGCGTAAATTATCTCTAATAAATTATCCATTGTTGCTATTGAAATAAATAAATTGTATTTCTTTTGTATTCTAATAAATTGTTATTTTTAAACTAGTATTCCAACAATTGTTTTTAGTTCCTGTGAAAAGCATTTCATCAAACTATCATTTGTTTCATATTGCCGCCTCTATATTTATATATAAATTAGGGGAAAAAAGTAACTGCAAGAAATGCACATAAATAAAAACAGTGTAATGGAAAAAATCAATTTTATGTAGAAAAGACTCGAAATGCTATTTGCAATGCAATTTTCCCATCTTCAAACTGAATGAGTTTCTCTAGAGTATAAAGTTTATGATAAATATAAACATATTTTTATAAAAGAGTGATGCATCTGTCGATGCTTTATTTGGTTAAATTTCTGAATTTTATCGTATTAATTTTTTATAAAATTATTTTTATTTATGAATTACATATTTTATATACATAAATTTAAGATTTTGTATTACATATTTATATAAATTTGTGATTTTTGTTTATAGACTTTTTCATTTTATTCCTTAATTACCTTTCCGATCAATGAAAATTCAATTAATTCAATCCAAATATTAATTAATAAATTATTACTGTCAGAAGCGACTTATTTTTTAAACTCTTCTACTAACCACTTCTCTTTTACTAACCGCTGGAAATTTCATAAAACAAGCATTTTCTTTACTGAGTTCTCAAAATGTTTTACAAAACGTTGTATAAAAAATATACGGTTAAACAAGTTAAGAAAGATAAAATAACTTTATTTAACAATTTATATTTCTGATGGATAATGACCAATAAAAACAAATTGGGATAAATTTCCAAAAGCCTCCATAAAATCTGGTTTGCTTGATTTGTGCAAATCATTCATTTAATGATACTCTCTATTTTATTTTTTCAACATTCTTCTTTAAAGCAGTTGAATGCCCTATCATGTATTTTTACGTGCCAAGCTTTTTTTCCCCTGACTCTTAAAAACACTTACACTGAAACATTTATTCACTCTTAACCAAAATACCATTCGAGTTTTCCCGAAAAAAGCTTATAGAATTTCTAGCAGAAAATGTTCCTTTAAACAGGATTTTATTTTTGTTGTACCTGTTGAAATCTCGATCCTTTTAACCAGTTGCATCCAAGAAAAAAATTACTCTCGATATTTTTTCTTTCCACCCATAAAAATATCCCAACCGTAATAGCTTCTCGTGTTAACATTTTTCAATTTTTTTTTCGTCTCCAATTCTAAAACCATGAAATAATATTTCAAGGTTTCGCATGAAAAATATGCGAAGAAAACAGGATTTTCACCACCAAAATCCTCTCAGCCGCACTCCACACAAATAATAGAGGTCTACTCCAGGGACGCAAGGATGCCTCAAATCAGTAAAAGGGTATGCAAACAATTTTTCTGGAAAATTGCTTCCACGTCAATTTCCTTCGTTCCGAAATAGAGAAATTTCCTCTAAGCGGACATAAAACGCCTTGGATTCAGCTGTGCGCTTGGAAATAAGGCGGCTCCCTCTAGTGATGAAGGGAGCCGCCGGATTGAACTGCCTGGGACCACTCACTAGGCTTCAGAGCCTAGTAGGCAGTAGACCAGGCCGGTACTCCTCTTTCATTTCGACCCCTGACCTTCGGTAAGTTTCCTTGCTTCATCTTTGATTCGATCCCTAGATGGCGCGTCTTTTGAAACGTTTTCTTTTTCCAGAAATAGCTTTTCAAGGTCGATTTCGTTTCAATTCTAATAGATAGCTCCTACGTTTGGTTAGGAGAGACAGGATTTTTCTTGATAAGTGGTCCGGATTTGACGTTTTTCGGTGGACGCGTCAAATGTTTCGTGAAGTGAGATAATGAAGTGTTAAAAGTTTTTTGTGTCGTTTAAAAGAAATTATTGCGGTTTAAAAGACGTTTCGCCGGTGAGTAGGATTTTGTAACAAGGTGCAAAAACTGGCTGCTTTAAATGTGTTCGATTTGTTGAACCTTATACAGCAATAACTTTAAATTACGGGATGGAGTTGTTTTTGTTTTAGCTGGAGATTTTTTTGATTGTAGATTATTCGGTGAAATGTTTTCTTCTCTGAATTTTTCAAGAGTCGGTAGGTTGAAACGTTGCTTCCAGCAAGAATTATGTATGAGGGTGTGAAAAAAGCAAAAATAAAAATAAAATAATAAATAAATAAAATTAAATTTAAAATAGAATGTTATAGAATTAAAATCACGATAAATATCTGTTTCTTGTATAGATGAAACAAGGCACTATAAGAATCAAATAATTTTTATTAACTCTAATTATTTAAAAATATATCTATTGCTGATATATTTGATTATATCTCTATGTTTCTCATTTAAAATTTTTTTAAAAATGTTAAAGACTTTGAATGTATCAGACAAATTTATTTTGTTAGACAGTCAGCGTATATGATCTCATCTCTCCTTCGGGAATTAATAAAAATAAATTGCTTTTAGATTCTGAGTAATTATTAGTTTATATTTAAAAGAAGGTTTTAAATCATCGTTTTTTGGATTAAGTTTTCATCCTTAGAGAACCTTTTTCTAAAATATATATGACTTAAATATGGATTTGTACGTTCCGTATCCTAATTAAAAAATTGTTAATTTTGAAATTTGTTAGTGATTAGTTAAATTTTGTTATCTGAAACAGAAAAGTATTTGGTTTTTTATTTACAAAAATCCAGTGATAATTATATGTCAGCTAGTTTCGAAAAAAGTTAATAGCAGTAACTACAATGATAATTAGTTGTAAAGTCCCTTATAATGAGGAAGATTAATTATAATTTGGTCAAAAGAAACTTAGATATGATTTTGAAAAAGATAAAGTTGTGATTAAGAAATTTCTAACTGACAGTATTAGAATTCTATTCTCTAAGAAAAATGTCTACTAAAATAAAAAATTCAAATTTCTAGAAAGTTGAAATTTTTAATTGTTTTCTATTTATTAAGTTTTCTATAAATATTCAATTAAGCAGTTTTATTACTTTTCGAATCTTAAATATTTACTGTTTAAAATTTTTTTGCCTATAGTTATATAAAAGATAAGAGACAAATAAGCACGAACTGGACTTAAGTCTGCAATAATCTTAAATTTTAGTCCACCAGAATCACATTTCTCCAAAATTTTGTTTTATATTTCAAAATCTAATTGCTTCTTGGCAAAGATATCAAATATATATACTTTAGCAAACAGTATGATTTAAATCTAGAAGAAAACTTAAGAGAATTATTAAAATATTGAGAAATGCATATATTTACACCCTAAATCTCAACCAAATTAAATTACGTTTCAAGAAATACTACATAAGATTAAGGCCTGAATTCCAAAATTATCACCTGTGAGTATGAGAAGTGTGGATAAATATTTTTATGAAGTATCAGTTAAGCGAATAATTAAAAGAATAAACTAAAGAATATAATTTTATCTCTTCGAGATTATGTTTCTCATACTACCTTTTCAAATGATAGTGCTATGATATCAGCTTTACTATTTAATTTATATTCAGTGGGTACGAAAGAGCTTTAAGTTTCACTTTTATGTTAAAAACTTAAAAGGAGAACTATTTTATACTTTGCACACTAAAAATTAGTCAAATTAAGATTTTACGGATGTTAATTTCAAAAATATCATTATTTTTCAGGAAATTCAAATCAATAAAATCGGGAATCAGTGATAAACACATTTTAATGGGTTGTACTCTTATATAAGCTATATTAGGAGAAATATATATAAAACTAATGCAAAAAGGACTCTTATCTTACTAATGATAAACTAAAAAATGACTTATCATCTGTAGAAACGGAGGATCAAAGTAAACAACTTTATTGATGCTTCGACGACATGCAAGTAATAAATAATCCATACTCATTCACAGTAATTTTTTAAAAGTAATCAGAATAATTTGAATACAGTCACAAGCACCAGTATTTTTACAATGACAAATTATTAAATCGCAGGAGATATTTTTAGATACCAAAACATCAAAAATTAGGGAAAACGTAGCCGAAAAGAACCTAACAGTATACTTTTTGAACTATGTACTAAGAGTAATACAGCAAAATAAATAAATTATTAAATAAACTAGAAGTAGTTCGGAAGTGACTCAAAATAAAATCTGATCGAACCTTTCTCCATATATGTTAGGTGAGAACTGCTAGCATCGTAGCAGCTAAAACCGGTAACAGATCTCACTACACAAATTCTAGATAACAAATTTTAAAGATTAGTAAAAGACAAGAAATAAGTATTAGATAAAGATGCAGTGTCGCAGTAGCCGACACAAACTCATTCTCTTCGAGTCAAAGAAGGAAGCGACCCTCAAACAAGATATTTATGGAGATACAACTATCATCGAAGAGCTAATGGTACATCCCTCCAAATTCTTTCAATGATAGATAACAAATGCTAAGATAAGTATTACCACACTTACATCTGGCCAGGTGGTCATTAATGGCATTTTCTTTGGTGTTCAGCAGTGGGCATGGCAGATAGTTTAATTTTCATGCAATGGCTTTAGCAATAAATTCGCAGCAATATTTCTGAAGAAATAAAGTTCAAAATCTATTGAAAAAAATGTAAGTAATGTGATTTCCAAAGGAATATCCTAGAATTTTTCAGGACGCCAAGAGGTATTCCTCTACTTTTATCATTCACGTAGAAGCAAATTTCATTGAACATTACACCTAGAAGAATATCCATATGACTAAATTCCTTGAAAGAAGTTCATTTTCACATCAAATATAACACAGAATGTTACAAATGTATTGTAAAGCGTACATGCAGAAAAGTAGAATATCTCTGTCTTTATGAGCAAAACAGTTGGGTTTGACTCTTATGCAATGACTACACAAATAAATTCACAGCAACATTCCTGACGAAATAAAGTTTTAAATGATTTCCAAAGGAATAGCTTTGGATTTTTTTAGGACGTCAAGAGATATTTATCTACTTTTTATCACGTACTCCGTACAAATTTCCCCAAGTATTAAATCTTGAAAAATATCCATGCTACCACATTCCATGAAAAAGTTCATTTTTGTTTCACTTTCAAAGCAAACAATAAACTTGATACAATAAACTCACAATAACTCAATGAAATTTCTCCTTTTGTAACTGGCTTATTAATATTTGGCCATACTATCTATACGTGTTGACCTTTTCTTTCCTGAACATTTATTTTTCATTTCATTAGGAAATTTTATTATCATTGAAGCAACAATGTGAATTTTCGATTGGCTGGTGTCCCATACCAGCACATAAAGTAAATGTAAACTTGGTTGGAAAACGTTCACACTTCAATAAGTTCAAGAATTTTAGTTTGCATACATTAATTTACTTGACTATCTGCAGAAACTCTCTTATAGCCACAGAGGTGACAAAAGTCAGAGAGGTGGGCATTTAATTTTAAGCCTCTTAGAAAAGATATTTCTTAGAAAAATGCACGAAACTTGTAAATTACTCAACACATTTACTCTCTACTGCATTTCATGCTATATTATTTTCCATACCCAATGGGTGAGTGGGTCGACGTGAGTTTCAAATAAATAAATGCTATATTATTTTTCATGTTTTAGATTTTACGTAACTCTATTTTTAAAAATCTAATTCGTAAAACATTTCGACGAAAAAAAAATTGTTTAAACATTTTAGAATATCTGCCGTTTAAAACGGATTGTTACCTTTTAAAATTAAATTCTTAAAATTTTTAGGCTGTGCATTTTATTAGCGTAATTACATAATTTGAAATAAAACAGCATGGCGTCTTTCTTGCAATTCAGATTTCTTTAAGATTTATTCGTATTTCCTACACCCACAATAAACAAAGAATCTTAAATTCTGTTTGACTGTCAGACTTGGATATTTTGGTAAAATCAATGCCGTTAGAAAACCACTTTTGATTTTTTTCAGTGCGCTTTAAATGTTTTGAAATCAATTCACAAACGTAAATAACTTCAAGGACGGGAAAATTTGCTATCAAAATAAAATTACGTTAAAGGGGGAAATATTTTCGTCCAAAATTCGCCTGAAAGTGGTATAAAATTTTAGTATGCAGTCGATGTTATGGATTCTTTTTATATTTTCGGAAAGATGGAATGATTCAAAGAGCAGAAAACATTTCAAAGGGAATAAACAAAGCTAATAAAGCACACTTTTATCCCCTTCCCTTTATTATCCTAATAAAATTCAGCACACAGCCAACGCATTCAATTTTAATGAGAGAGGCAAAAGCATCATACAAACTGTGAACTTGAGATAAACATTGAGAACTAGCCTTTATCTCGCAGCAAAGAGTAACAGAACAAAAACCAGCCCAAGTTTAGTTCAAATCGATCTATCCGCTGCTGTTATATGAAACAGAGCTGGAATAAAACGCAAAGCTTTTTATCGAACTCTCACCGCAATAGATGCGCATATTTTGGTTGTTTTTTTACTAGATACCTTTTTTTAGAGATGAATTGTTATTTTTGTTGCTGTTGTAATAATCCCTCTCGAAGGTTAAGTGGCAATTTAAGTTTCTACTGTGAGGTCTTAAAAACTTAAAAGAATAAATTATATTCGGATATGAAATTCATAACTAACTTAACATTATATATTTTGATTTATAACTGATTGTCGACTATAGAAAACATATTTTGCTAGTTTTTGCGACTGGATTTACCTGTAGAGAAGAATGGGTATTTTTGTTGTCGTTGTTATAACCTCTCTCTAGGCTTTTAAGACAATTTAAATTTCTATAATGAGGTCATTCAAAACATTAAAAGAATAATTGGGCTCAATTTTGCAATTCGAAACGAACTTTGAATTCCATATTTTGTTATATAGCTACTTTCTCAAAAGAATTCTGGAAAAGTCTATAGCTCTATATTTCCAAACTTACAGAGAGTGTTCGTACATTTTTTAAACCTATATTGACATAAGATAAATTAGATTTTTACTTACTCTTGTTCTGGACTATCATTATTAAATTCTTAATTTCCATGACAATAGTGCATTTTGTGAACTCAGTATGGGTAGTTTTTCTTATCCCTATTCCACTGCCTTCCGGAATCCAAATGCTAGTCCAAAGGTGCAAAAATTCAGTGTATGATACAGCTGGGTTTTAAGCAGCAGTGTGAATAAAAGGTATTGGTTTGATACTAGTTTCTCGTTTAATTTATTCTAAGAACTTGATAGTGTTGCTTAAGCGCGATGAAGTTGTATTGCTTGATAGTTGTGTAGGTAGGAAGATGGCATTTCTTCTTTAAATATTGAAAATAAAATGCTATTTTCATAATATGAGAACTTGACTTCTACGATATTGTTGTCTCTCCTTATTTTCCCCTTATACGCAAAACCAACAACCATAAATCTCTTAATGAAAGCTTCTTTAAATACTTTCAACCAAGTTTAAAATTTTCCTGCTTCTCCCTTAAGGTAATAAATAGGAATCACTTATTGCAATTGCTTTGATATATCCAAGCTTCGCAAAATGTTGCAACATTTTTCCATTTTCAGCAGATAAATGCTTCCGATACAAAATTCTGCATCGAGCTTTACATTCCGCTACATGTCTAAAAGACGACGAAAACTATATAATTCGGCTATTTCAAAATTCAAACCACTATTTATTCTTTTATTTACATTCAGAACTGAACATTTTAATAACTTTCCCTACAGTTCTTTGTGTTGGTAGGTTTTATTTTTTAATTAAAGATCGTAGAATAGAAATATATTTGCAGAAGACTGCTATCTTTATAGAAAGGTTTGGGGAACTATTTTTTTAGTAGATTGCCTATTTTTGCGCGTTTTTTCTTTATTATTAACAATCTCACTTTTCCTGACTTCATATATATTAATTCCGAGGATTTTGCAAGATACTTGAATAGCAGAATAAGAACATTTCTCTTCAGAGGAAACGGAAACATAGTCTTCTTTCCCCTCTTTATTTGCAAATGAAATTTGTAAATAAAGAAAACTTTTGTAATATCAGATTATAATTTAATGTCTGATCAAATAATGAGTGAAAAAATAAAACTAATTTAAACCGAGGAATTGCTTAAATATTCTATTAAAAACGTTAAAAATAATGCTAGGGTAATACAGAGGATAAATTACTGGATCCTATAATCTCATATCCCTACTTAATCGAATATTCGATTAAGAGAATCAACTTAAACTTCCCGTCAGTGTACGATAAAAAGTAATTAGATTTGCCATCCAGAATTCGCACTTTTTTACATGAATAAATATCGATGTAATGTCACTAATAAAAAAGGACACATTTACTAGCCGGTAAATTAACGAAATAATTCGTTAATTTTTTCGTCTAATGGCTAATAAGCTTGTTATGAAAGTGAAATAACGATCTAATGATACAGATCTTTTGTCCTAAAAATGTGTCATCCCTCAAAGGCATTGCACTTCTGACTGACTATTTTTTTTCGATGGGAAGAGGGTTCCGGTTCCAAGGTAAATGAGAGAGCCGACTTTTCCTTTGGGATTTTTTCTCAGGCAAAAGAGGCTGATACGCCTTCAGGTGGTTCTAACGATCTTTCCTTTTTCCTGCCGATTTTGTTCTACAGATTTATTACATATATATAGTCTTCTTTTACAGATTCAAGTCGCGAAATTCATTTTGACTTAACCAAGTGTTTCTTTCATTGACATAGTTGCTTTGAAATTAGAAAATTAAGTTTGTATACTTGAGATAAATGATTTTTAACAGAATAAAATAGTTGTCTCATGTTTCGTTTCTCCTCAATAAGTTTTCATTTGTTCTCATTGGTTTTGAATTAACCCGTTAATGCCCAAGTTGCATTTTTGCAATAATATTTTTTGTGTGCTACATGTCGTGAAATCAACTGGAAAATTACTAAAAAATTCCTACCAGAAAATTTTATGTTTTAGGGCCCTCCAAAGTCTAGCGCTCCTATTTAGGGACATGCTGTAAAATATAAAGTAATTATCAAAATCTAAAATTATGTAAAATTCCATAAAGTTTCTTGCAATTGTACTTACTGATATGTTTGTTAAATGCAAATAAATTCATTGTCAAGTCATTACCCAAACTTACCCTTTTCATCTTGACACTACTAAACACTGCTTTAGCGTCTGACCTGAAATTAAGAAGGCTATATTATCAACCAAACACTTGATATATGCTACCACCGATTGAATATAGAAGAGAATACTTAAGAATACATTTTTGCAAAATTTATGTTGAAAAAATAATTCCTGAGAGATTATGGTGCATTTTTAGTAGCGTCCTTAAAAAGGGATTGATTGATTGATTGACACCCTCACTGGCCTAACCTACCCGAAAGGGTGTAAAGCCCAATACGGGCCAGTGGAGAAAATAGACGATCACTGTCAGAAAGACAAGGGCAAGGAGAACACCCCTAGACCAAATACGGGATTCACACAACCTAAACCAATCCATTGCCTTCCCTAAAATGTATACCAACTACACCTATTAACAAGGGTGGGAATTAATTACACAATATAATTACAGAACACTTTTCCCTTTTTACCTATGTTGGTAAACAAAGCAATACAATAAAACGCACCATTAAAATTTAGTACACATAAGGAGAAAAGAGAACAATAAATACAATAAATCTTAAAAAGGGATGCTAGGCACTAATGTATTAATGCGTAATTTTACAGGTTTATGCAATCAGGAACTTATCATCATTTTGTGAGTGTCAGGTTTAACCGCTTAAAAGCCCGATAAAACTCGTGAATCGAATTATCGCATTATTAGTCTTAACACTAAAATTTAATCATTGATTAGCTTTATAATTTTGCACAAAAATTACATAAAATCTATAAACACCTCAAGTATTATATGCATTCTGAAATGAATGAAAATGACATCCCCTTTCCTAAACAGAAGGGATCATCTTATTAGATAGCGAAGAAAATTATTCAGTTAAGGGGTTAATGTCGTAAATTGTACCGAATTGTGTAAAGTTAGTTATACAAAATTGAAACAACTTAATTCCGTTACACAATAGGCTATTAACAATTCCTTAACCTTAGAAAAAGGCATTGTCAGAATTTTCTCTTCGATGTTTTGCAAAAACAGCTGTATTTCAAAATGTGTATTTTGGAGTTGGTTTCCACTGCGTAATTGAACTATCCTTGAACGAGGGGAGGCTCGTGTAGAGACAATGAAGAATTGCAGCACCTCGAACTTCTTTCAATTCGTAAATTTAATCACTAATTTATTTTATTTTCTATTTGATGTCTAAATCTATCTTCTATATAATGCGAATTTCCTTGAAAAGCTTTCAATCTCCAAATGAAACGCAAGGAAAAACTGAGTTTCCAATCCGATTGTTTCAATATCCTGACTTTATACCTCTCAGCGTAGAGGAGAGGGGAAAAACTTCTCGAACGCAATGCATTTCCCTCAAGTACCATTTCATTCTGCTGAGCATGCGCAGCTACTGGGTGCAAGCTTTCCCTGCCATGTTTTTAAGCTGAAAGAAGGACTGCAGAAAAGTGCAGTACCATGGATGTTAGAAGCGGAGTTTTAAATATTTTCCCACGGGGGAAATTTTTTTTGCAAGCCTAAAATTTGAAAATAAAGGATAAATAATAATAACTAAAAAGAAAATCGAAAATAACTTTTTATTTATTTTTTTATTAAATTTGAGTGAAATTACTTGTAATCTAATTGGGTTTTTTTCGACAATTTTTAGTTAAATATGTTGATGACCTTGAAACAAAACGTTTTGAAAATTTTTGCCATCCCAATATTGTTCCGTACGATCCTATTTGGGGTCGTGGTTCATAGTTTAAGAAGCTTACGGTTAGCTTCGTGGAACAGAATTTTTAAAAATATCAATAAGTGTATTCCAACAGGAACTGCCATAGATAGATGTAATAGAATAAATTACTAATTTTTTTTATCCCGGCAATTCCTGTTAGTACATCAGAGCCTGAACTTTGCTTTTTAATATTAAAAAGAATTAAATATTTTCTGATGCGCACTATTGGAATAGTTTACATGTGGTTACTTTGATTTCAACGGATAAAATTTTATCAATAATAATGTGAACATCAAGGTAAATATTTTTTATATCTTTTCGCTGAAAACAAATCAAGAATGTTGCGCTTTATTTTTATGTAATTTTTAATAACCGTAAAGAATATCATTCGATTATGCGTATATTTATATTAGTTATTCCATAAAAAATGTTCTTGTAAATTAATATTTTAACCCGGCACTGCTCTGTCGTTTAATATTGTTGAGCCGCAGCTGTGTGAATCTTTATAAATATTGAAAAGAATACAAAACAAGTTTAAAATTAATTTCGAGCTTAACTTTTTCATTAAAATATGCTAACCTATTTCCAAGTCAAAAGAGTTATAACTTTATTACCTAAGTATTTAACTGTTCAAAAATAATCAAAAAAGGCAAAAAATGTGAGTGATACAAATATGCATCCCTATGCAGAAAATAATTAAAACTTACAGCAACTCAGCAATTACATTTCAGGAGGCACCATTGCTCTGACTCATTACTGTAGAAAAACGGTTGCAGGGAATAATCCCGGCTTGAGCAACCATAATTATAGGAAATTGATTCATCTCGGCCGAAGCCAACGTAACTTGTAGAAAATTATTATCTTATGGGCACTCTAGGGGAAAATGCACCAAAGATAAAGAAGGAGAAACAGTAGATGAAACTTAAATTATTTATTGATAAAACATAATATGAAATGAGAAAGGTATTTACACAGATGGTTATTTACAGATTAGACAAGAGAGATTTAGGGTTTGTTAACTATTTATTAAAATATCAAACTCACACCTCATTTAAAGGTTAGTTAGTTACAGCCATCGCCCATCGCCGCCGTGCTAACAGGGAAGAGACCCCCGTAGCTCGTTATTCTCACCAATCTATTCGCATGTCTGTTCTTCTTGATTTCAAAAAGCCATCTCATGAGGATTCGAACATTACCCTGGGTTTTTTAACGGAGAGCTTACACCTACGCATTACGTGATTAGCACCGTGAGAAAGCGCGTGATCTCGTTATCTCTCCATATCTTTCCGCTGACACAACAATATTCAAATGTTCTTGTACGGAAAGTGAAAAAATATTATTAAGAAGGAATTAAACTTACGCTTTTAAGCTAGACGGGGAAAATACAATTCCTACATTACTAACAATTTATCCTTTTCTTATATTCTTAATTCAGCAAAATAATATTCAGCAATAAAAAAGTATTATCTCTTTCATGAAAATATTAGTGGGATATGAAATAATAGGCGATAAAAATGAAATTACAAATAAATTTCTATACTACTGAAATCGTAGGATTCATGGTTTCCTTCATTCTATCTATACTTGGAATTATCTTTAGTATGTACTGTTTTTTTAACTTGACAGGTATCACGCTTGTAAAGATGGAACTTTGTATTCAATTTCCCACTCACTTGCTCATAGAGTTTTAAAATTTCGAACAAGCGTGTTCTCGATGACAGTCCACTATTTTAATATTTTTAGAACTCAGTTATCAGTAAATATATTGTTTCAATTAAATTTTGATTCCATGCATGTGGCGCCACATGCTTGAGAATTTGAGAAAAAAAAAATGATTTTAAGATCCCATAATATTTAAAATAATGAATAATAAATTAAAGATTAAAAATTTAGAAAATAATTAAAATAAATATTCAACTTTTTAGTATTCTATTAAAAGTGCGTTTTTTAAAAACTGAATTTTTTTCATAAAAACAGTAGTCTCTGCTTGTAGTGATCACGGATATAAGGGTCAATCGGTTCTACTGATCAAAACAGCATGGAACGGATCTCTCGTATCTTAACACATAGAAAATCCTCCGGTTCTAGTGATCAAGAATTCGCTTGTAGTGATCGGTTTCGATGAGATGGCGATGAAAACGGGCCAGAAGAGAAACCACCATCTGCCCAAGATGGTGCCCGTGCTTTAAAAAGATCAGTCCAATACCGTGCTGTATTGTTTGGTGAGCATTATTCATACGGAAAGATTTATCTAACGATTAGTTGGAAAAAATTGGTTATTCTCAATAAATTTTTTAATAAAGTTAAAAAATTAATGTTTTTTTAATTCTGTATATTGTATCGATTTTCTTTTTCTAATTAAAACTAATGAGTACATATAAACAATGTTGTGTGGTCTGTTTTTTCTGATATCCTTGCATACTCATAGATTTGTATTATTTTTAAGGTATTTTGGATATACTGATCATTCGGGTGTAGTGATGACTTTGGATCAAATCCAAAGTGATCACTACAGACGGCGTCCAGTGTATTATTAAGTAGAACAATGTGTATGTTTAGAATTTGAACCTAAATGAGTTGAAGCATGATTAGATTAAGAAAAACGTATCCTTATTTCTAGAATTAATGGAACTTATCTTTCTAAGTAATGAAGAAACATGAGATTGTGGAAATACATTTTTTTAGATAATTTTGACTTAAACAACAGACATCCTACTCGTCGAATCAATAAATTTCATTTTCTTTCTTAAGCATCAAATAGACAAGAAGAAACTGTTATGAAAAGACAAGTTTCATCAAATTATTTAGTTGAATTATGAAATTTCAGCCAGTTTCTACAGCGAACTACAACGTAAATTAAGCATTTCTCGGGGTTTCATTAACCAAACTCGTAATTAATAAATGCGAAGTTTTAAGCCTGAAACTTTGTCACTGAGTGGTGGCTTTCCTTCATCAACTCACACTTCTTAATCAATAATCTAAATATATTCACCTCTGTGTGTCCTCCACAAAGAGTCGTAGTTAATGCATTGTCATAATTTGTCAGGCACACGTAAGCCATTATCTACCTGATTTAAATGAAAAGAGATTATCACGTACATTAATTGTCATTAACTTCCATAAACCTGGTTTCATGTGAAATCTTAGAGGCAGAAAGATCTCTAATATTAATGAGCCAAAACAACTATAATTTCTTAGAGTATTATTCTTTTTATTACTCTTATTGAATTAATAAGGCTGTTTTTAAACACTTTTATATAATTTGACTAGTTTTATGTTTGTAAAAATGGAATTTTGTAATCGATTTTAACTCAATTCCTGATGTGCTAGAGGTTTGAATTTTTGTGCAATTGTATATTCTCTATGGCAATACGCTATGTTAATATTTTCAGAACTAAACTATCAGTTAGTTATTAAATAAATTAAATTTTGACTCAAATAAATTACATTTAAAAATCCATGAATTTGGTGGCAAGTATACTTGCCAAGGTCTGAAACAACGAAGAAAGACACTTTTAACTTAGAACCGTCATTACTTATTATATCTTATATGTATAAAATAAGAAACTATATGAAGCTATGTTAATTTTCTCTAATTATTTTTAAGATGCAGAATACCCTCAATTTAACGGATGCCCAATCAACGGACCGAAGTCCGTCTTAAAGCTTTAGGCTTTTCTTTCACCCTTCTAACACTCAGTTATAAGAAGCATTTTCTTGCTATACAACATGTTCATTAATTATTTACATTTTTACTATACAGTACACATTCAAGACTGATTTAAATATTGTTCATAACAAAATTCACGATTTATTAGCCTTCCCATTTTATGGACACCATTTCTCCCAAATCAGTCTGTTAAATCGAGGGCTTACAGTACATCTAATGCTGGTTTCTTTCGATATTTCTCAATTTGGTGTTTAAATCTCTTTCATAACGGGAACGAATTTGATTGCATGAGAATAACTTTTGTATTTCTTAATCAGAGTATAAGATTATGTTTAAGAAAATAAATTAAGATTTGATGATTTTTATACACATTTATTTAGCTTGACTTGTTTCGTGTTTGTAAATGTGGAATTTTGTAATCGACTTTTCACTCAGTTCCTGCTGAGCTAGAGTTTTGAAATTTTGTACACTTACGTTTCTCCTATGATAACGCAATACAGTAAATCTTTGATTAACCAGGATTGTGACGGATAACAGAAATCTCTTATTACATATGTAACGTGATTTAAATGCTGGCTTGGGGCGAAAATGAAAATGAAATCTTTTAAAAGTGAATAACAGCGCTTACATAAATGTAAACATATTGTATTTAATTTTAAGAGACGATCAATACAAATCTAGCAGTGTAGATTAATGTATTGTAATAATATAAGCCTATTTTTTAGACGCTGACGGATAACAGAAACTGACGGTTAAACGAGTGACATTTAATCGAAATTTTGCTGTATTTTTTATATTTTTAGAGCTAATAATCAGTTAACCGAAAAATTTAATTAAATTTTGATTCCTTACGAGTGGCGCTACCTGCTAGTGAATTTAAAAAACTGATTTTAAGATTCGGTAATATTTATAATAATTAATTATAAATTAAAGACTAATAAAGTAGAAAGTGATTTAAATAAAAAAAAGCTACTTTTTAATACTCTAACAAAAGTGTGTTTCTAAAATGAATTTATTTACTTGATATCTCTTTTTTCATATCCCTTCTCTGTTTCATGATTGATTTGTTAATAAAGAATGCCATAAATCACATAAATTAGAGAATTATTAAAATAAAAAAACGAATTAAAAAGAAAATTATATAAATAAAAAATATCGATTTTTTAGTACACTAATAAATGTGTATTTTAAAAAGCTGCTTTTATTATTAAAATTGGTCTCTTTAAATCAATAGAACAGATGTAGTTGATTACTATTCTAAAAATATTCAAATGAGAAGTGCGGAGAGAAAAAGTAAGCTCATCAGACATTCGAACTGAAAGACGATACACACCAACATTCACCGCCCGAAAAATAAACATTCATTTATATCGAACGAGAAAAATACACACGGGTACCCTCTTACGAAAACAGATCTTCAAATGCACTAAATACACTTTTTATTGCTGCGCTAATTGCAACTGGGATTCGATAAAAATAGCTTTGAATGAATTATTGAGAGACAAACAGAATGGGAAAAGTTGTTTCTTTCGGAATGATAAATTTCAGTCTGTGGAATCGAATGTTTTGCTCTCACAGAATAACGGACTAATGGACTAATAATATAATGCACTGAAAGATTAAACTATATATACAGATTTTGAATAAATTTTTCAAAATTCTAGACGTGCTTCAATTTAAAAGAAAGATCTGAATAAATTTATCCTCAGACAATCTGCGTAAGCTGTAAGGTATTATATTCATAGCGATATTATAGTGAAAATCGATTCACCGTGAACCTCTGTCTTTCAGTATCGTTAACTATTACATGAAATATTTTGTAACTGTTTCTGATGTCTTTTATTATCTGAGGATATTAGTTAAGCTGTTTTATTCTATCTTTATTTCTGTTAATATTAATCTCCGTGTCGGAAATAATTTAATTTCAGAAGGAATGCGCTCCAGTGCTCTAATGAATTTCTTCGGTGATAAGTTAAATATCATTATAGCGGCTAGATGTGTAAAAAGTTTTGTTTAACACAACAAAATGTCAAATGAAACTTCTCTGTATATATTAAAGACCTTATTTCTGATACAAACATAATTATTTAGAGCTGTAATTTTTTTATTAAATTTGTTAAAAGGATTTTCATCGGAAGATTTTTCTCCTTCATTTCGAAGATCAACTTACTGACTGTTCATCTTTTTTCCAGGTTCTTGTAATAGAGCATTTTAAACCTTTATTCCTCGCGAACTTTTTCCTGGCCGAAATAATTTTCGCTACTTCAAAATCAGAAGACAAATAATAACAGGAAGCAGTTTATTAATTAAAACCCTTTCGCGTTCATTGGTTTCGCAGTGAAACCACAAATTTAGCATTTTTTTACTGAGCATGAGCGATACGTAGCGTAATTTTTCTTTCAAAACTTAAGAGCCAGATATATAGGCAAACTTATATAAAAATTTAAGTTCAATACCGTTAGTATTCACGAAGATATCGGCATTGCAAGAGCTAAATTTCTTTTGATCTCTAATAGAAACAAAATGATGAGGATTCTTGCACAAATTGATATTTTTAAAAATTGAATTTTCGAAAGTAATATTGAATTTTATAAAGGTTGAATATCCTGAATAATCACGTATAATTATAAATTAAATATATAATTTAAATTGCATTTCGACGATAACTTATTAAGAGGAAAAATAGCCCGTTACCATTCATTGGTTTCACTGTGAAACCACACATTTCTTGAAAATAAAAAATGCTAATTTTTTTTTCTTTTACATATTTATGATCAGCTACATGTCTAATACTCATTTTTAAATAAATTTAGTAATTTTCAAAACGAAATATGTAGTGAACTTGAAAGGGTGAATGAGAAGTGAAACTAAATTCGAATTGAAATCTATGTATCAAAATTATAATGAAATATTTTAAATCATCTTTTCATCAATGCAATCAGTCGTCTTAACAGTTTTTGCTGATAAAATGTTGAATCTGAAAGAAGAATTAATGTGGAAGTTTTTGCGATCCCAATGCGTCCAGATTTCAACTTGCGCGATTATGAATTGATGTGATCTTACTAGTATCGTGATGTTTGCAATAAAAAATTATAAAGGATGATTCTAAACTCGATGTGCAAACTGTTAGGGGAAGCAGGAAACACAAAACAAGCCAAAATCATTTAGGAAAGCATGGACGCAAACTCCAACCGGAACAAGTAGAAGACGCTGTTCGAAGTGCTATACTTCGATTTAAGCGTAAGTCATTTAAATTTACGATTGCGTATGGAGAACATACAACAGCTTACAAATGATGAGATGATGAACAGCCGAACTCGCCCCAAGAAAGTCCATCGCCGCTGGAAATGCCCTTAAAAATCTGGGTATTTTAGAAAGGATGGATTTGCTGAATTTTCCGGTCCAAGCGCCTCCGCCGTGAAGATCGTATAACTGTGAATCGCAAGTGTAAAGTATCACAAAAAAAAGAGTTTCGATCTGTTATTGGCTTGTCATTTTTGCATCATTTGTCATCTAGCTCATCACGGCGCCTGGCCCTAGTGGTAAGGACTCGGTTTCGGGGTCGGAGGATTCTAGGTTCGAAACTGAAACTTCCACTGAAAGATCCGCTACGTATATGTATCTTGTACACACTAATTCTGAAGTCGTGGATCAAACATCCTCTTACTAGTATGGTGAGGAAGTTTGGAGAGAAAGGTGCCAGCACGTACCTTGCTCTTCATTTGGCTCAACATTATCAGAAAGTAGCCCTCGTGATGTTTCTAAACGGGATATTAATATAACTCATCCTGGTGGTTTTTCCAGTCATATATCCCCATGTGGTTTCCACTTCCCCTAACAGTTTGCATGCTGAATTTTAAATCACTCCTTATACCTACAGACTTACTCACCCTGTTTGCATATATATAGTTCTTAAAGATTATAACATTGATAACTACAGATAGCATAACTGCAAGTAATAGAATCTAATAAACCCTTTTGGAACAATTTATTCAATTTTTTGAGAAATTTTTATTTTATTAATTCTTAGATTTATTAAATGCAATTGCAGTTTAATTCAGGCAGAACATTTCCAAAGGAATGTTATTCTAATTTGTAATTGAAACGGGGCAAATTCTGAAATAATTAGTAAAATAAAGGACCAGTCATCTACTCTCGAGGTTACTAACGTATGCCAGTATTCGGGAAAATTTTCAAGAACGATTTCACTTTCCGCCCTTGAATTTAGACCTTATAATCAGGCTAAAAACCTTCAAAAACCGATCAAAGGAACCTGGAAAGTATGTAAAGGATAGCTAAATTAATTTATAAATAATGAAACTTTTCTAGATCCAGCCTCCTCTGATTTTTCTTAATTAAGTTCTTAAATAAATGATGCTAATACTAAAGTTGTTCGCTTTTCGGAAAACTAAATGCAATTAAGGACAACTTTGAAAAGATAGCAATATGAAATCAAGAAGATTATATTCCTAATACTGTATTCACTGTTATTCATTTTCGAGATTTTTCAAGAAAATAGAGTTTAGACTTCTTTTACTTTAAGATAAAACATTATTTTTTAATTACTATTGATATGCAACGCTATAATACTGAGCCTCGGTGGCGTTATGAAGGACTCTTGGCTTCGGGACCAGAGAGTCGCGGGAATGAGACTCGATTCCACTAAAGAACCACCGTGTATACGGAAGTCGAGTGGATTAAATCCACCGAGTATAAACTTCCTCCCGTTGGTGGGGTATCCACCCACTCACCCATAGTCCACAAGGATGGACGGGGCGCTGGTGTGGTGTGGAATTTTAGACAAGGAATGCAAATGCGATTTTAACGTTACCTGAGGCAAGAAGATTAAACTTCCAAGTGAGAAACGAAAAGTTTGCACAATTTTGGATAATAGCAATCGATTACGCTACTTTTCTTAACAAATACGCTGATTTAGCGGGACTATATATTTCGTTTGGCTTAAGCAATTTTCTGTACCGTTTCTTATTAAAAGTAACTTAAAAATAATTTGAGGTAAAACTCACTGTCCTGGATTCAATTCTTAAAATATTAATATTCTGACAGAAGAGTAAACAGTAATAGGTAAAGGTTTCCACATTTTTAAATAATGGCAATCTATCTGCTTCACTTTTTACAAAAAACACACTTATTTGACATTATATTTTTGTTCGGTCTGAGTCAATTTCTGCCCATTTTTCCATAAAAGTAACTTTAAAATCTTTTGGGGAAAATTCACTATCTGAGATTCAAAACCCCGAAACGCGGAAATTCTGTCAGAAACCGCAAATGGAGTGATTTTCCATATCCACAAACATTTTGGAGGACAGCCGCATCCTTTATGTTATCTCCACAGACGGGGCGGATGCTTTAATTTATTTTTCGTCGAAATATATCACTCAGTCGACTGCTGTCATCATATCTATGAGGTACTTGCTCCATAACTGCATGAATAAAAACGCTTCTTTAAAATCCAAGTGCCTGCGCGTTTAAATTGAATTTGTGTAATTGCTTCATTAATTTTATTGAGCTCAATATGTAATATCTTTTAGTCGAAATTCAAATAAAACATTAATTTAGATTATAGAGTTTATTTTTCAATATTCTTTGATAATGAACACGGCCATGCTGGGGTTCATCTGGAATCTAGGATTTTCGTTTGGTTTCCAGCTGGAAAAAGGTATGCATGATACTTTTCAAAACCACTTCTCTTATATATATGATGTATTAAACTTATATTTAGGATAGGTTAAATTTAAAAAAATTCTGAAAAATCATACAATCTATTAAATAATTGTATATACAGTTATTCATTGGTTAATATGCAGAATGAAAATTATTAAAAAAACTTGTAAAACCGTAAAAAAGTAAACATTTTTTTCATACTAACAAATTATAATTTTCCGAACCATTTAATTATTTGTTCCATACTTATAATTTTAATTTTTAAATGAAATATTTTGCCTTTATCCTTTACTAGGTTTCAATTTTTGATGATCATGTAGATGTCCATTGGTATATTCCGAAAAATCACTGTTTTGCAATATGCTATTAAATATTAAACTCTTTAAAGCTTGAAAATTTCATAATAGCATAAGGACTAAAAATACATTACGTTAAAAAATTACGTTAAGGAAATCAATTACATATAGAATAATACTTTTTAAAATAAAACATAAATTATGAATTATAAATTAATAATAAAAAATATTCAAATTGAGCAACTCCAAACATCGGTTATTTCTAGAATACTTAGTGAAACTTTCAAGAATACATGCTGCAGATTACGAATTTCTCCGTGGGATAAAACAAAAAGGAAACGCCGGCTCTTACTTATTAATCACTTTTTGGGGCATATTTTACTGAAACTGAAGAGGCAGATTAACTTCAAAGGTACTTTTACTGTATTTGTTAGATTAGCGACATGTTTTGTAGCTACACGAGGACTGTTTAGGATGCATTTGATAACTGTAACGCGTAGTTTGATGACAAAGACTTCATTTAACCTGGCACCTTTTTCTTTATACTTCTACGCAATTCAAAGAATACGCAGAAGAGTTTCAGCATGCATGTGACTATCTTAGTCTTACATTGCCTCATCGAATTCTAAGAATGCAGTTCATTAGCAACTACGGAATGTACGTCAAATGAGTCTTCCAATTTTGTTTTGGAATCCAAACCCGCATCTTTTAGGGGGCCGGGGTGTCCTCATAGCAGAGCCTGGGCTAGACCCGATTCCATGGAAGATCTGGAGTGATTAGGGCGTAGTGAGCAATAAATTTTTCGAAGGTCAAATGTCCTCGAGATGCTGCGGAGAGGAACTTTGGAGAGGGTTTAGAGCTGACCACGGTTCAAAACTACTAGGTCCTCCCCAAAACGGCTCTTGTGTAATTTCAAAAGCGGACGTTAATATGGACGAGTTTTCTGTTCTGTTTATTTACATTAAAATGCTAAGTGAATGGAATATTGAAAGCGGAAGTCCAAAAGTCACGCAAATAAAGTCAAGGCTTTTAATGTAAGTAAACAAAACAGAAAACTCGTCCATAACTAAGACTGAAAAAAAAAACCTAAACTCATGCTGTTGGAGGAAAAAGGACTTGACATTTCAGCGCAGAGTAAGACTGCGTTAAATTTGATGTCAGATGGCATGCTTCAGCACGTTCGTCATGTGACTATAGTGTCATATGATTTGATTCCATTTCGAGAATTTCGTAATAAAAAAGGGGAATTTCGTTTTGTTATTGCTAATATAGGAATCTAACTATTGTAATTTTAGTAAATGAAGTTATAACAATTATAGTTAACATTTTAAATAATTTTAAGAACAGTTTTAATAACTATGTAAGTTATTTAAATAAATAAACAACATTTTGAATAGAATAAAATTTCAAAATAAACAGGTCAATTCTCATATAAAGTGTTCAAAGCTTTTTTTTAAAAGTATAATTTTTTATTGCTTTTTTGATTGAATACTGTACACAGTAATGAAATCCTCGAGTAAGTTAAGGACCTTAAAAATTATTCACCTACGATCACTAAAGACACAAGGTGCGAACAGTTCAGTTATAAATACAACTCTTTACAATATTTAGTTTTAACTACGAATTAGCCAAAATAAATTCGAATTATAGATGATACGTCAACCTTATGTTAATAGAAAATTCAAGGGATCAAAGATAAATTCGAATTACCGACGAATTCAAACTAAAAACGTTAGAATTGAACAAGTTACACTGTATAAGGCTTGCAAAAGCTTTTACAGTAATTTCTTATTTCTAATTTTGAAATATCTCTAATCATCCAGACATAAAATATTTAATTTAAGAGTTGCTAAAAATATTTTGTTTAATCCCTTTTTCTTTATCATTGGTTTATGTTTCATTTTCTAGCTTATTTTCTAATTTAGGGATTGTGGCAATTTCTTTCTGCCTTTAAAAGGCTCGGAAGAAGAAAAACTTAAAAAATAATGTGCTTCAGAAGAAGACGTTCATATTTATTTTTAAGAAAGGCTGTTTTGGGATTTTATTGTCGATGAAGCGGATTATTTTGTTGTTTATTTTGTTTTCATACTATCATGATGTAAAATTCGAGGTTTAACATTTTATTTACAGGTTAAATGAACTTTTCCAACTAAATATAAATTAAGAATTTTTACGAAACATATTCCTAATAAGCAAAATGCACTTTTTAAAAGAAAAACACCATCAACTCCTGCTTAAAATAAACCCATTGTGACGAAATTCTGTTTTGAAATTCACTTTTATCAAAATTTTCAGCTCAAATGAACCTAAAAATTAAAATTTACTAATTGTAACTTTTCAACATTCAGTGTGCTTAAAAATACTTTAATTATTTTATTATGGATGTTTGCTTTGAGACGATCATGCGTTGAAATAAAACCCTTTTCTTCGTATTTGATAAAAGCTTTCCGTTTCGAAAAAAATGTGCTTCAAAAACTCATTTATAAATCTCAAGGGAAAATTCGCGTTTTAAATGACAATTGTGTTTCACATCGCGTTGATGAAGCAGATTTCAGTTTTTGTACGAATATTTTTTTTTTATATTCTCTCTTACATGCGAGAACTAATTATTTAAATGCTTGCGCGAAAGATTGTTCTTTCACGAAAGAAGAGAAATGAATAAAGAATAGTTTAAAATTATGGTTGTCTTCATTCTCGCCCTTCAGAAAGAAAACATTATTCTCTTCTTTTATTTGCTGATCCATCTCTCCATTGGTTATTTCAGTCTATACATACAGAACTCTTGCATTAGAAATCCTTTTTAAACAATAAGATTTTCTGCGTTGAAAAATGGAAAAATATTAATAATTTAATTAAAGCAAAGCTTTGTTTCAATAGCTCTTAAGATTAACTTGAGTTACTTTCAGATTATTCGAAGGGCTGGAAATCCGGTGCAAGCACTTTCGCTTCAATAAATCTTCAGCTTGCTCGGATATTTTTTTTTCGTTTTATTTACGCCAGTGATTTAATGAAGTTTTGTTTATCGTTTTGGATACTTCGAAGCTTGCATTTGCTCAGACGATTAATAGTTTGCCGTGATTTAGAGCATTATGAGATTAATGTGATCGCGACTTTAAATTGTTATTTTTAGAGAAAAAAGTTTTTTAAAAATGAGGTGATAAAATGTTATTGTAGTTTGTGTCATAACTACTGCTTCAATGTCTGCTAAAAATAAAAGTAAGGAATTAATACGAAAGCTGTAAAAAGAATTCAATAAAAATATAGATCTGTGTTTTACATTTTTCTTTATACACTCATTCATCTAGATAATATGACACTAGATCCTTTAGACACAGAAGACGCTGAAATTGCGCTTCATTTATGATTTTCGTACAATTAATAAATGCAACTTAGGATTTGTCTGCGATTTTAAGATTTGAAAAAAATTATTGTTTGTTAGATTATTAAATACAAACAATGCGGTTTTATAAAATATTGAAACAGAATCTTGCTCTGTTTCCATGATGTTAGATGGAAAACATGTGAATAATAATTCGCAGTTAAAGGGGTAAACAAAAGATATGGGTTTTTAAAATTTATAAAATGCTTTCTATTCACATTTCATGCATCTTTGATTTGAATTTACTTGATTTGTTGGAATTCTTTAGGGACAAATCGATCATCAGCAAATCAATCAATGCCTTTTATTTGCATTTTATCCATATTTCATTTAAATTTATTTGATTTCTTCGTATTCTTTAGGAAGAAATCAATCACGAAACAGAAATCTAAGAAAGATATATCAAATAAAAAAAGCGTTTGAAAAGCTTACACCAAATTACCGTTTTATTTCCTAGGCAAAAACGTTAAAGTTATTTATTTATTAAGCTTAGATTCTTATTATTTGTGAAGAAATTAAACAAATGCAAATAAAACGACGAAGAACAAAATCAAGAGAAAAAATATCAAACCCCGCTTGATCAACAAAAATATATTTTGATATTTCATACGCCAAAATTCATTTTTTCCTGGCTAAAATATGGATATTAACTCTTTTGATTAGGTTTATTTTATTATAACATTTGTTTATCATAATAAAAGGAATGCTTTAAAAGACAAAGAATGAAAGATTGCGAATTTAAATGTTCTTTCCTAATTAAAGCGAAAGAACCTTAAAAATGAAACCCAACTACATAAAGAAGTTAGTAAAATTACCATATTAATAATGCGGGATGAGCTGACTCTGCATCAAGCCTTATAGTTGTAGATTTAGGGAATATGACTCCACAATATGCTCTGACGCTGATAATGAGCCTACTTTGTATCTAAATCACTAGTAGTGGAGTTCAGAGGCGACAACTCTCCAGTATTTGGGATAAGACCAATCTCTAGGGAGCTCTTTCGTTCTCTCTTTCTCGCGTTGGATCTGCCCATTTTATTCACTCTGGTAATAGGACAACTGGTGTAATTTCTTCTATTCTAATATGTCTTCCATTCCAGTTGAATGCGAATAAAATTGCTCGTGAGTTATAATGATGTGTGTACGAAAACGAAATAAAAATCTCATTTAGTAAATAGAATTACTGTGAAAATTAATAATTCGAAAATATTCCATATACAGTTGAATGCGAATAAATTTGCTCGTGAATTATAGCGCTGTGTGTACGAAAATGGAGTTAAAATATATCATTTAGGAAAGAGAATTTCTGTGAAAATTAATAATTCGAAAATATTCCATATCCAGTTGAATACAAATAAATTTGCTCGTGAGTTATAATGCTGTGTGCACGAAAATGAATTAAAAAATCTCTAGAAAAATCGAATCACTGTGAAATTATTAATTCGAAAATATTCCATATCCAGTTGAATGCGAATGAAATTGCTCTTGAATTATAATGCTGAGTGTACGAAAACGAGTTGAAAAATCTTGTTTAGGAAATAGAATTTATGTGAAGATAATAATTGGAAGATATATCGGGAATTTTGACTTAACGAATATTATTCTCGCAATCCTCACAGTCTATAATTTTTTTGCAACTAGTTTTGTGATTTCTATTTCTGTTGTTTCTGTGAAGTTTGAAATCACTTGAAAATTCGAGAAATAAACGCGTGATATCGGTTTATTTTATTCCAGTATCCTTTTAATTCAGTTTTTAAAGGAATATTTGAATTCAGTCCTTAAGAAATTCATTGGAAATTTGGATAAGGTGAATTTACATAGGGGAAAGTGGGGAAAAACCGGGTAGCTAAAACTCGAAGGCCGGTTGGAACCAAACTATTCGACATAGAACTTGTCAAATTTTATTAAAATATTCAATGTTAAACGGAGTACAATATATCATTCCTGACAAGTCATAGTTTCATTATTCTTTCATCACTGATATTTTTTTAAATGTCAAATCACCCAGTTTTTTTTCCACTAGTGGTGTAAAACCGGGTACATATGTTATGAGAAATTAGGAAAACTAAATTTCCAGTGGAAAAGTAACAGACATTTTTATTTTATATGAAAATTTAAAAATATTAGTTACAAAATTCAAATGTAAAGCAGTAGTTGTCTTTTTTCTCCGCGCTACTGCAACTTTCCTGGGCCCAGCTAAAGACAGTTTCAACACTGGATCCACTCTTCTCATTCATTTAAATTAGAAAATCATTAAAATATAAACAATCAACGTCTTATATGTTTTTATGGTCTTCGTCGGAAGAATTATCAATACTGTCTTGGAGTATCCGGTTTTCCGCCGAATGCAGAGGTTATAAAAAAACGAAATAGAACCACGCAATTATTGGACAAAATCTTTATAGTTTGATAGGATATAAATTCGAAGTAAGCATCCAGAGAGGTCATAGATTATTGGACCGATTTTAAAAATTAATAAACAAAAAACTAATTATGTTAAAATTGCGGTTTTTTTAAATGAAGAGCAAATAAAAAAGTTTTTTCCAGATAGGTGGCGTACCATTACGGAGTTCTAAATTTGCTACAGGGAGAGATTTCTATACGCAATGGCTACCGATCAGCAGAAGCCGATGCGCGTTTTCTGGTTTCCTTTTTTTAGTCTTTTTTGCATATCTCGAAAACTATTAAGTTTTCAAATAACAATTGATCGAACAAATTAAAGAAAGTAAAATTCTCTACAAATGCATGCTTTTATTTTTCTTCTAGATTTAATTGGTTCACAGATTATGGCTCTCAAAAATGGGAGATGTCCAATAATTTACGACCACATAGACCGCCGCGCCGTAACGGCGAGTTACCTACCTGAAAAAAAAACTTTTTAAAATGCGCTCTCATTTAAAAAGATCGTGGTTGCAACGTTATTGTTTTTTTATTAATTTTTTTAATTAGGTCCAATAATTTATAACCACCCTGTATAATAAGCTGGACTAAATATAGCCTTTATAACTGTAATTACTTATTAAGTAAGGATAGTTTAAAAACAAACCAACATTAAAGAGTTGACGTCTTAGAACAAATAAACCTTCAAAGACGCTGTGAATTGGCAACAACATGGCCACTATGACCATTCTTTCTTCTTGACTAGTGGAGTATAATTCAGAATCTGTTCACTAGAAAGGAGAACTAATAGCGCCAGAATCAAGGTACCCGGTTTTACCCCACTCTCCTACTTAGAGAGTCACAAGATTGCGATTTGAAAAGAATTTTAATTTAGAAAAGTGAATAATTCAATTGAAAAGACTTTTGAGCGTCGTTTATGTCTATTTACAGAATGCACCATTTCGAAAATCGTATTACAGGGGTTCATATTTGTTTTTGGACACTTGTGTTTTTGAAACTTACTTATAAAAAACATCATCTAAATCTTAAAGGATTTACTTCAAAATTTTTTCATACAAACTTTCTTTTGTCTATAATAAAACCTACATATTGTAATGAAAATAAATTCAATACCTTTTTTTGAAAAAATTAATTTACAGAGAAAGTGTTAAAAACAATCTCACATAAGTAATTGGACACTTTGAACATTCAACAAATGTAAACAAAAATATGCAAATAATCAAACATTTTAATACTTTGTTGGGTATCCTTTAGCTGAAATTACACTTTTAATGCGTTTTGGCATGGATTTAACTAGTTTTTTTGTGTAAGAATGTTCAATTTTGTTCCATTCCTCTGTTAATACTGCTTTAAGTTGTTCTTTCGAAAAATGTCATGTTTTCTTGTTCTTTTCTCCAGTTCATGCCACACATTTTCAATTGCATTTAAATCTGGAGAATATGGTGGAGTCTTGATAACTTTGGGACAGTTGTACAGCAGCCATAAGCGAACATTTAAGGCTGTATGTTTGGGATCATTATCTTGATACAACTTGAATGTGTTTCGAATTCCAAGTTTTTGGGCAGATATTTTCAAGTTTTCTTTCAGAATATTTATATACTTATATTGGTTCATATTATTTTCAATGAAAACTAACTTTCCCATACCAGAAGCAGCAAAACATCCCCAAACCATTATGCCTCCACCTCCATGTTTGACAGTTGGCAAAAGATTTTTCGGGTTGAGCTCTTCGCTGTGCTTTCTCCACACAATTATTCGCCCATCAGACCCAAATATGTTAAATTTGGATTCATCCACAAATATGACGCTTTCCCAAAACGATATATCTTTGTCTACCATAGATTTTGCAAAATCCGGACGTAACTTTCTTGTTCTTTCATTAACGAAAATTCTTCTTCTGGCAACTCTACTATTGTACCCATATGATCTGATAACTCGTCTAACAGTTTGAGGGTTTAATTTTATTGCAAATATTTTTTCTAATTCTGTTGTAAGTTTCACTGCACTAAGTTTTGGATTTTTCTTGATTTTATGCATTATAAAACTTCGATTCCTGGGAGTTAGCTTGTGAGGAGCTCCTGATTTCAATGCATTTTCAACAGTTCCACGTAGTTTCCATCGTTTTATAATAGCAAACACAGTTGAATGACTTACTTTAACAAGTTTTCCGATAGTTCTGATGCTTTTACCATTTTTAAAATGTTCAATGAATAAATTCCTAATAGAATTTATCGTAACTTTGTAGCGCCCGGTCATGTTCACTTCAAATATAGAAATGTAAACAAATTTACATGAAGGAGTAGTAATTTTTAAAGTGCAGACGAAAATATTTGACATATATGTCCATTTATAATAAAAATAAATAACAAAAAATATCGTCTGTCAAAAAATTTAGTAAAACTTTCAAGTGTCCAATTACTTATGTGAGATTGTTTTTAATACTTTCTCGGTAAATTAATTTTTTCGAAAAAAGGTATAGAATTTATTTTCATTACAATATATAGGCTTTATTATAGACAAAAGAAAGTTTATATGAAAAAATTTTGAAGTAAATCCTTTAATATTTAGATGATGTTTTTTATAAATACGTTTCAAAAACATAAGTGTCCAAAAACAAATGTGAGCCACTGTATGTATAGGTGAATAAATGAATAGGGATGAAGTTCAGAAGATTCTCAATAGAAATATGCACAATATTGATAAAATTTTTGGATAAATAAATACCAACCATTTTTTTAATTCTTCAAGCAACCGTATCGCTCATATTAAATCACTGGCAAATTTCATTCGAAATTAAAAGTGTGACTTTTTAATGCTCAAGTCATTAATTTTGCACTTTCTACATATAACAGTTAACCTTGAAGGAAAGTAAACATCACTTATGTTATCACATTGTAAGATGACTCATTTCATAATGCTTACCCTTGTTAACAGTAACTGAACATCAAATTACTACATAAAATTCCCTCATTTTCATTTTAGAAATATATAAACATATTTATTATTGGATTTAGCAGATATTATTTCTCTTCCGGAGATTTATCATTCAGAGAAAAAAGTGTTTACTGAGATCCAACTAAAAAACAGAACACGATGTTCAGTACTGGATATGGGCGGACGAAATTTAGGGAGTTTATAGCCCTGAATATTATATATCAAGTTGCATTCCTTTAATTCATTTCAATAATTCCACTTAGCCAACGTTTCTGTCCACAGATCTTTAACAAGTGACAGAGAATTTCAAATAATGTCCTCTCTATCTCACTTCCTTTCTTTAAAGAAAGTGTAAATAATGTAAAAATATCACTTCATACTAACAATGCTTTTCGCACACTACTTCCACAATTTTGTGGAGGGAAGCGGAAATCAGCATGGAAACAGCCACGATGTTAAAATCCCTTTTATAAAAAGTGTTGAATGCATGAAAGTTAACTTGTGTAGGAGAATTTAAAAAGTTCTCTTTCTTTCAGATTCTAAATATGATCGAAAATTGAAAGCATTATAAGAAATTTTGTGCGTAGTATTTTGTTAAACCAAGCTAATCTAAACCTCATGATTTTGATACCATTTAACGAATGTTAAAAATATTAGCGATTACATTAAAAATCTGTCACAATTTAAGGGATTATTGTTCAGTTTTGGTAAGTGTGCGTTAAACATATACATTTATTTAAATTGTATCAGCCATAATTCCATTTCGGTTATGGTAATATTAAATTTAAATTTGTAGTTATTAAATCGATTTAACTGACATGCATTATAGATTCTGTTACAGTACTAAAATGCCTCTTATGTATTCAATTCATTTATAAATAAGAATATTCTGAGTGAAGCAGTCCGTTGAAAATGACCTGAATTGCCTCGGGATAACTTAAGGGTTTTGCACTACGATAATGCACCTTCTCACCGTGCCCTTGTTATTCGTGAATTTTTGACAAATGCTTCAATGGCAATACACTTCAGTACGGCTCCACAAGCTCCGTATTCATATGATATGGTGCCGTGTGACTTTTCTAATCTCCATTGTTAAAACTGTCTCTTGTATCGTCTTGAGTCTAATGATGCCATAAACAAAATTTGTCACGAACTCTGTAGGGGGGGGGGGTTCATGAAAACCATTAATTTTGAATTTTAACTTCGATTAAAACTTTAAAGAATGTTTTGATGATTGGAAAAGCGTTAGCATAGATGCATTGTAGTCGGAGGAGATTGCTTTGAAGGATATGTAATAAATATCGACCAATAAATTGATACATTTTGTATTATGACAGCATCCCCGATACTTTTTGATCACAGTAGTATAACTACTGCGCTTGCTTGATGGTAGATTGCAGGTGGATTGATCGCAGTTTCAAGATTCGATTCCACTGAAAATCCGCAGTGTAAATGGAGCAGTTCTGGTGCAGTAAATCTGCCGTCACACGTCTAATGTCCCCATCTAAATGTGTCATGGTAGTTTAGAAAGTGGTGTCGCGCTCATCATATGTCCAAAGTTCAAAGGTCCGTTCTCAAAGAGCCCTCGCATAGCTTCAAAATGGAAAGTTAATCTATAATTTCAAGTTCTAATGCGGGATGGCCTTATGATAAGATCTCGTCTTAATTGTCGGAGAATTCCAGGTTCAAAACCCGGTTACACTAGAGATCCGCCGTGCATACGGGCCTAGTTTCGAGGATCAACCGCTCTCTCTGATGTTGCGCGGAAGCTTGGAGAGGCGGGTGCCGGCTCAGTTGTCGTCCTCATCCTCTGACCGCTCATCAAAATTACGAGATACGTCCCAAAATAGGCCTCGTGTTGCTTCAAAAAGGTAGGTTAATATACCGAAACGAAAATTTTTACACGACTGCCAATGTTGGAAATGATTAGAAGATTTCATCTATAGTTGGCAGCACGCCTCCTCATGTCCTTGTACCTAATAGTCCTGACAAGCATTTTGCTTAGACATGAGACAACTTTCGATAGCTGGGAGCAAATCTAAATTCAAATCATGGGTGTGTCGTAGTGTAATGTATACTTTTACTTATCAAAATTTTAATATTTGCATCAAAAAGTAACAGATAGTATCAGAGATGTACTTAGTTTATAAAAATTATAAGACATATAAAAATGTAGAATAGGAAACTCCGCAATATCCATAAAGGATACAAAAAAAAATTAACAACTTAAAACTTTTGCACTTACAAAGAGAGAAAACAAGTTTTTCTTTCCTTTTAACATTTCTACTAAATAGTACTGAAAACTATTTCTAAGAAACCTACTTATTAGCCAAAAATATGAAAGCCGTATTAATTCATTAAGACACTCAACAAAATTGGGAAATGGGCTTATTTATTCGAAAAAAATCGCTATCAACAGTTCTTTTAAACGGAAATGTATTTACTCGGTTAAAATATTAATTTATCCGAATATTAATTTTCCGATCCCTAACTAACGCATTAAAGATCAGAAATATTTGCATTAAGGTGATACGAATTTTCAATTTTTTTTCAGTAACACGATTCATAAGAAGTATGCAGAATTTGAAAACTGAAAATGGATTCTTTTATTAAATAATATGCTTTATGAAACAAGATATGTGTCTTTAAACTGCGTAAACGGGAGATATGGAAATCACAAAATTTTCTGTTTTTAATACACTTTTATTTAACTTGATTTATTTCATGTTTACAAAGATGGGATATTGTAACCGAATTTTTTCCTCATTTCCTTATGCAAGAAAATTTTTAAATTTTGTACACTTTCGCGTTTTAGATGACAATACGCGATTTTAATATTTTTCTTAATTTTATTAACAATTCATCGATTAATTTAATTAAATTTCAATTCAATTTATACGTGTGGCGCCATTTGACAGTGAATTTGAGAAAAAAATTCAGGATCCCATAATATTTTTAATAATGAATTATAAATTAAAGACAATAAAGTAGAAAACAATCAAAACCTAGAAAATTTCTGCTTTTTAGTGCACTAATGAATATTTGTTTGTAAAAGCTGTGCTCATTTAACTTATTTGTTTTAAACTTGTTCCACACTAGTTGGAATTTTTTTTAGATTTTATATTTCCGGTTTTCTTTTAATTAAAGTATCCGCCAATTATAAAATTTTAATATAACTTTCATAATTTATTCTAAAAAACTCTACACACCCTAGAAAGCCCATGTCCAAAATAAGACTCAGGAGAAAGGCCATATAAATGAAATAATCTATAATCGAAAAGGCCAGACGTCTGAAAGACGGATTACCTAAAGAGGAATTCATTCATTTATTAAATTATCACTCAAAATAACCTATTTGCATTTGCAAGTCAAATTTATATATCAACACAAATAAACAGGAATAAAATGCAGTAGAAATTAAAGCATAAAATAATCACACACAAATTAGAAATAATACAATATGGTTCCTCTTTAAAATATATATCTTATTTGTGTGTAACCTTTAATATTATAACCCTACATAATATAACTAAAACCTATAAACAAATACCTAAAATAATGCAAAATTAAGTAATAATATACAAACATAAATCTTTGGGTATAAGTCGACACTTATTTAAGTAATAAAGACTGCAAATCAAAAGTTTGATGAAAATAAAATTTTTAGTATTACTTTCTATTTATATAAAATAGACACACTTCAAATGAAATTACCTGTGACCAGAAATAAAAGATAATCCCGATTTTTTTGCGCTTGTTAAATTACTTTAATACATGTATTGTCGCAGTATGGCCAAAAATGGCTCCTGAGACATAAAACACAACCAAAACCAAGTCTGGTGTATGTAACGAAAACACAGAAATGCAAACTTTGCCAAAACTGAGATTGAACTCATGAAATAATATATGATTTGTGGATCAGTCCTAACCGGCAAATGTTAAATCACAGAGAAATGTCGCCAAATTAGTGGCTGGACATTTTATAACTTCGAAACGGGGAATACCAATAATAAGAGTGCAATAGACGAGAAATAACTGAATCGGTATTTTGAAGGGGCTCGAGAAGTTTCTCTGTTGAGACAATGAAAGGGACAGTAATTTTGCTTTGAGAGGCTCGGATAAAAAAGATAGCGATAGAAGCAAGCAAATCCTTAATAATATAAAAAATACGAAAGTGTGTCTGTCTGCTTGTTTTTTATGCTTTCTTTGCTAAACTACCAAACCGATTTGGATGAAAATTGGCAGAGTTGTAGTTTGAAACCCAGGAATGGACATAGGATATGTGATTTTATCATAAATTCAATATTTTTGACTACAGACGAAAATTAAATAATTAACAAAGAAAGGCTCATTGACTCAGAGATTCGCGATAAAGATTACTACTTTATTTTTCAATCAACTGCCATGTGATCCTTAAGGAATGCGTAGACATGTGGACTAACTTATTTTTTAAAGTCGAACATCACGTGATCGTAAAGAAAACAACGATTATGTGATCTTGCTGAGAAAATAAAGAATTAATTAATTTGTGTAATAACAACTGAAATTACTCAACTCGACGCTTGATTTTCATTTTTTGAGTTTGCAGTCTATTTAATTTTAGTTGCTTCGATTTTTATCTTCTTATCTCTGGAACAAACTTGGTCTTGTTTCTTCAACAACCTATAGATTTAAGGAACTCACAAGCAAAGTCTTTGAAAATAAACAGAACCTTCATATTTTCCTCCAGAACCTGAAGTTTTTTGACATTTTTTAATTTGAACCTTTTGTGAATACGGGGATGATAGCCTTTGCAGCTAAAAATCCCAAAAAAAACCTCAAATCAATCAATCTTCTCCTTATCAGATTTTATTCAAGAAATTGTCGATAAATTGACGCCGGAACAGAAATCTTTTGATAGATATGATATAGTTGCAAGAGTTTTTAAATTAAAATTTAGAAACTAATGTTAATTATAACTAAAGGAAAATATACGAAGATATATTTTGTTTCATCTATTCTTTTGAATGGTAGAAGCGGATGACATATAGCATGGTGGGTGATATATTCCACAGATTGTAAGGGCCTGATGAGTAGAATGATGTAATTTACAGTAACGGAGAATATATGAGGCATAGAGAATGGTTGTTGAATTGGTAATTTTGGCACTGACTAATGAAAGCTTAGGTCAGATAAATGGGGGGAAAATGTCACAAATGGAGGGAGGTATTAAAGAATATCTATCTGTAGATACGCTAATGGACAAGTAACATCATATCCTGTAGAATTCTTCAACTCCTTAGAATTGTCAGGGGTACCTTCCGACAAGCTGAGATTAAAAGTCGGAGTGTCAGTACTATTGATACGTAACCTTGATGTACCGAGACTGCGCATTGGCACACGGTTACAAATTACACACCTAGGTCCAAACGTCTTGCGAGCTACTGTTATGACAAGCATAGTGAGACGAGAGATTGTTTTAATTCCACGCATTCCAATAATACCGAAGGGTTTACCATCCAAGTTCAAAATTCCCTTTAAAATTAGCATTTATTAGGCTGAGGGCTAGACACTCAAAGGGGCAGGCGTACATTTGGAAAAACCGCATTTCCCCCCTGAGAAACTATATATGGCGTGTTCACGTGTGTCCAGTACACAAAACTTCTACATCTGTGTAAAAAACGCAGTATACAAGAGTGTGCTAGCATAGATAAACAAATTACATAACTATAACAGCAGGCACTCCTGTTAGTCGTCCAATTATATATTATCAACCGTCAGAACTTTTAATTTCCCCTTTCAACATGTAACGAAACATTTACATTCGTGAATTTAAAAAATTAATAATTCAAATTCCTCGCGCAGGAAGTCATGGGTAACAGCTAGTAATTAAAATAAAGCAAAAAATAAGTTTAAATCTACAAATACAACTGAAATAAAAAGCAGATACGAATGAAAAGTTTATGGATTGCAATCCACACAACTTAATGCAAATAAAGTTAATAATATTGTCATTTATATAAAGTAGACAGTTACTCTCGCAATGAATTGACTTGTTACTAAAAATAAGAGATAATCAGACCTTTTTGCTTTTGCTAAATGCCTTTAATGTGTGTAACAAAAGCCCAGAAACGCAAACATCGCAGACACTGGGAGTGATTCCTCGAGGTCTAGCTAACAATTCTTTATCGATTGGTTGCTTTCTTCTTAAAACACTTAGAAATGCAAGGGTGTAATTTTTTTAAAAGCTCATGCCGTCTCTGGTTTTACGACTCGCGAGTCAGTAGACATAAACAAAAGATAGAGAACAACAGTCAATAAAACATTAAGGGATTTTTTCAGTAGGGTTTGTGAAGTGCTCTTTTGATTGCATCCGAGGCTTTTTGTCACAACTACCGCCATTTAGAAAGCGTAAATCGTGTTATTATCTTCTGTAAAACAACAAGTTCCATTCATTTATCACTCTTAGTATTGATAACCCTGTCTTATAATTCCTTTTTTAAATTTAAAAACATTTGTGCTTTAAAATATGCAGAGGGGAGGCATGTTATTTTATTGAAAGCAAGGATCCTTCAATTTTTTTCCAATATTACTATCATCAAGACTTCGAAGAGAAATGTGAAAGGAAGCATATAAAAGGAAAGATAGAAGAAGAAAGCAAAGTTAAAACCTAAAAGAGAAATTATTCATCTAAATTTAAGCACTAAAAGGAAAAGCAGGAAGTTAAAATAAAAACGGAAAACATCATTCAAGTATTATAAAGATAAGCGCATAAGATGAACTTCGGAATAAATGGAAAAGTAGTTTTATACCGAAAGACCTAAATACTTTCAGAATATGTTTAATAATTCATTTCTTAGAAAGTCTGTATTTAATTTGAAATTTAGTTAGTAATTTGTCATTGAACTTTTTTCTTCGTTTAACATTTTATTTGGGTCAAAGACGTATTTTTATTACAGTGAATGTATATAACAAATTTGAACACAACATTTTCTCTTCGTATAGAATAAACGGTCAAGTTAATTAACTAAATTCTTCCTATTTTATAGTCATATTTTGTATAAATCAAAATGTTTATGCGTTTTTAGCTTTTTATTTCGCATCTGTGCTTCTGCTGTTCGAAATCAAAGAATATTTTATTTCACTTTAATGAAATAGGGTTATAAGAGTTTATATAAATTGAAGAAAAATAATCTGTCCGATATTGAAAACGTAAAGAGTTTGAAGAGAAGTGTGAAAGGAAATATAAAACGGAAAAAATTAAGTCAAGGGAGAAATTATTCATCTAAATTTTAATACTCAAAGGAAAAGCGAAACGTTAAAGTAAAATTGTAAAACTTATTCAAGAACTCTAAGATTTATCGCCCTAGTTGAATTTAAAAACGAAAATCTGAAAAATGGTTTTAATATAAAATACTGAATAATTTAAGGATATGTTAAATTAATAATGTCTCAGGAGTACCGATATTTAATTTGAAATTTAGCTGGTAATTTGTGATTTAATTTCTTTTCTTCGGTTAATATTTTATAGGAGCTTAATATACGGTTTTATTAAAAGAATTTATGTAATAAATATGGATGCAGTAATTTCATTTAATGTACAATAAACAGTTAAGTCAAATAACCTAAATATTTCATATTTTATTTAGATTAAAACGTCTATGCCTTTTTAGTTGTTTATGGTACATCTCCTCATCTACTTCTCAAAATTGGCGATTTCTTTATTACATTTTAACGATATTACATTATAAGAGTTAATATAAATCGTAGAGAAATAAATATTTATTCATTTAACCTGAAATTGTTTGTCATATTTTATTCAAATCAATATTAAATACGACGATTGTTTACATTATAGAAAATGATTACATAAGGCAAAAAGAAATGTTTTTTGAAGCAAATATATGCTTAAGTAACAGGTAAATAAATCAGAAATAAAATCATACTTTAATTAAAATACGTGAACTATGATGAATACTTTTTCTTTGATATTTTTGTGATGAGAGTTTTAAATATTTTTTTCAATTCTTTCTGTAAAAAGTTAAGTATTACTTACGAGAGAACACAAAGTAACAAAAAAAAATGGTAGCTCAGAAAATGAGGATTATTTAACCTTAAGGCTAAGTTGTTTTTAATTGTACTCAATGAATACAGGTCTCTTGAACAAATAACTTATTAGTGAGTTGAATTTATTTGGTATTTCTTGAGGGAAAACTAAATTTGTTCTTCGAAATAATTTTTCTTCACTGTTCACCTTAAACTTTTATTTAAGAATGTGACTTCATTTAATTATTTTTCTGTCGTAATATTTCGAAGAATGAATCAGAATTTTCTCGTTTTATCGCTGGAATGAATCTTAGTTAATTAAATATTTTTTAATCAGGTTTAGTCTAGAAAATAACTTTTAAACATTAATGATAGCAGCTTTCATTTTGGAAGCTCTTAATGTTTGTGAAATTTTGCTGTGGTAATTATGGTGTAAAAGAGAGCTATAACTAGGAGCAGCACTGTAAGTGCGCCCGATATTAAAAAAAACATGAACTGTTTTATATAAAAAAATAATGCACATTTTTTGAAATTCGGTGAATTTGGAATCGAAAAGAAAGTCTTTAAATAAATGTTTGTAAAAAATTTATTTATTTAATTACCTAATCAAATATCTAACATGTTAAACCATTACAGTTTAAATTTATCAGTGTGAAATTCGAATGAATAAATCAAGATTTTTTCGTTTTGTCTCAGAAAAATTTTTGTTAGTTGAATTTTTAAAATCAGTTTCAATCTAGAAAACAACTTCTAAAAAATTAATTTTAATAGATGAAATTTCATTTTTACCCACTTTTGAAATAGGCTTTGTGGCATGAAACTTTTTAAAAATGCAAATAAAGTTTTATTTTTATTTTATGTAGTGCATTTCTTTGTTTAATGCGAATTATTAAATTCGTATATGAAATGTTTGTATGTGAAATTAATGAAAAATTATGTACGTTTTGAATAATCTTAGAAGATCAAAGTAAAAAAAAATCTGAATATGAAATCTTAAAATTGCTCATTTTCGAAATGGCCTTTATTATATGCAATTTTCTTAATGCATTTAGACATAGAATGAATTAATAAACTTAAGCTAAGCAAATAAGCTCCGATTTTGAACAAATTGTAAATAGAGTTTCATTTTCATTACAAGCCGCGCATTTTTTCTAAAAATACTAATTATTGAATTATAATGAAAAATAAAGTATGTTATGAGTAATTTCAGATTATCATATTGAACAAAAAAACTAAATGTCAAATCTTTCAATAACTCTTTGATAAAAATATTGTGACAAAACTATTACATCACACCGGTGATTTCTATAAAAATTCCAATTTATGAGAAAGTTTTATTTATAGAAGACGTATAATCAATATACAGAGATCCTCCATTTCGACATCTTTAGAATCAAAACCAACATTTACATCAATATTCAAATAATAGTATTTTTCCCATGCATATTTCATTCCCTTTCATATCCAAAGCGAAGCCCATTCATGTCATTTTATACGTTCCTGCGCGACATCACGTTTCGGGAGATACCTTACGTTGGAATATTAAACATAACGGAGGTTATCATCGAATTTGACACCCTCGTAGTGAATCGTAACAGTCCTGAGCACAATAATTGTGATCAGACAAATGCATACCACACTATGGATGCACATATATATGAACATTTGACATGCGGGTACTTCGCTTCCGACATATTAATTTACGAGACACGTGATGGTATGCAATTAGTACCTTAGACAGTTGGTTCTCGATCAATAAGTCTGTTTGAATTACTTCGAAAGGCTGTTTGTGCATCAGGTAGCATGGAATTGTATTTAATCAGGCGAAAATGAATAAAATTAATTGAAATTTACTAAGCCATTATAAATTGCGCTCTTTTAAAATAAACAAATACATTGAATAAAAAGTTTTTAAAAGCACACTTTTGTTAGCACACTAAAAAGTAGAATTTTTCGATTTTACTGATTTTCTACTGAAAAGTAGATTTTTTCGATTTTACTGATTTTCTACTTTTTTAGTCTTCAATTTATAATTCATTATTATAAATATTATGGAATTCTGAAATCAATCTTCTTTAAAATTCACTACCGGGTGGTGAATCGAAATTTAATTAAATTAATCGATATCTGATAATTTAGTTCTGAAAATATTACATTTGTATAATATTATTGAGAATACAAAAGTGGGCAAAATTTCAGAATTCTAGCAAATCAGGAAGCGACTGAAAAATCGATTCCAAAATATGCGGAGTATAATATGAGGTTTATGTTTCAGAGTGATCGACGTTTCATATTCAGGTACAAAATTCACTTCTAAACAAAACTATTGCACAAATGTTTCTGTATGAATGATGACTCATATTCGTACAAAAAGTTAACAAAGAAATATAAAATTGAATAATTGCGTGATAGAAATTTAGAATGAAGTTGGTACGTAATACTGCTCCACTGCAATTCTAGTAGGTTTTTCTTAATCTTTCTCTCATTTTAAAAATAGAGATGGTTTCCATTCATTTAAAAGTTCAACTAAATGCAGTATTCCGAATAAGAATATTGAAATACACCAAATCCTTTGCTGCAACTGTAGCATTTGGGTTAGCTTAGCTCAATTAGGTTAACTTACCATTTAGAAGCTACACCAAGGCTTTTTGGGGACGAGGACCACGTCTGATCCAACATTGTCTTTAGAACACCACGTGATTGGATGATTAACTTTTGTAAATTTAACTAGTACGCACGAACCTCTCATCCCGAAACCGAGACCTCATGAGCCTTTTTAACGTTTTGATTAACGTATCTTATAATTAATATTTTATCAGTAAATACATTTTGTTATTAATATTTTATTAGTAAAAAATTATTTGCAAACACCCTGGTGGTAATGTTTCGATCATAGGGCAGGATGTCTTCAGATTCGAAGGTCGATTCCACACCAAATGACCCGCCGTCTATATGGGCCTGTTGTACGTGACCCCGAGGATCAAACGTCTCACCACTGGTGTGTAATAGAAGTTTGGAGAGGGTGTGCTGGTTCAAGTGTCTTCCTTGTCATCTGACCGTGGCTCAAAATTACGAGGTTCTTTACAAAATAGTCCTCATGTTACTTCAAAACGGGAAGTTAATATAATTAAATTGAACTAAACTGCGATATAATGTTTCTAAATGGCTTGCACGAAACATTAAAATCAGTAGTATCATTAAAATGTTGAAACTTAATAACGCTTATACTCAGTTGATCAATTAATAAAACATATTCCACAGTAATAGTGCTATGCGCAAAGATTATTATACTGCAGGGGAAATTCATTAGAAATAAACAATTATCCAATTGCAACTCTGCGAAAGTATTCCATCAACGGAAAGAAACGGCGATTAGAGAACTCAATAATAAAGATTTAATTTAGAGATTCATGGGTTTAATTAGGGGACAGGAAGAAAAGAGAAGAAAAAATAATCGGAAGTCTCTCGACTTAATCAAGAGTTTTGGCACACGGTTCCTTTACTCCGTAGTAACACTGGAAAATCGACGATTCCTTCATTTAAGTTTATATATAATGCTTTAAATAATGCGAAATAAAAGAATATCATAATTTATGAAATAAGAAATTTTGAATAATATTGCTGCACAAAATCCTCCGGTTCTAATTTCAGCATTTTGGTTAGTTTAGTTTAGTTAGATTAACGTCCCGTTTCGAAGTTACTTGAGGGCTTTTGTAGGATTTCGAATCAAATTTCGAATCGAGCTCAGATGAAAAGGATGACACTTGAGCCAGCACCCCTTTACAACATTCTCTCCATACTACAGGGAAGACATTGGATCTTGACGGATTTTCACAGATCAATTGGTTATATCCGTTTAGCAGCTATTCATGTATTATAAAAGTAATTTTTATCGAAATGTATATTTCTGTTCAAAAGCAATAATTGCTAATAAAAAGTTTTTTATACTTGTGCAAACGTATTATTACATTCGTATCAATTTAATAAAATGCTATGCGAAAAGGAATTTTTGTTTAAAAATATTTAGCAATTGATATAAATTTAAATCTGAAAGAAAAAGATTTGGCTGTCTCCAAAAGAAAAACTAAACCGCAGGTATATTTTTTATTACAGAAAATTTATTTATACTACCCAAACTTAATGCTATATTTAAATTTTTGTGACTATAATTAATTTAAAACACTATCAATGTATTTTTTTATTGTACTTTGTATTTTGCAAGATAAAACTTATTAATGAGAGGCCCTATTTAAAATTTTTGAGCTTTCCCATACATGTCCAATGAAAGATTTTTTTTCTTTTCCAAAGCTCGAAAAAGTAGAAAAAGTATAATGCTCATCTTTTGTTTACTTTTTTCAGCGCCCCGGTTATGTATACCAAAAGAGTATAAAGGGATGAAAACTTTAAAATACATATATGCAAAGGTACTGAACCAAATCCTCTATAACATGATAGAAGAAAGTTTCTGTTTACGTAGAGTACTTTCCCAAGGTAAATATAGTGGACCATATGAAGTTATTTGTTGCTTTATAGATGTTTTAGTAATTTCCTTATTTCCCGGCAATTGAACAATATAACTTTGTATCTGGTTTTCGTGATTTACGATAACTAACATATTTATCATATAAGATGCACAGACTTCTACGGTGTGTACAAACTTCTGAAAAAGGTTAAGTGCTGAAGCGAGAATCGGAATGATGCAGTGTCAGAAGTGTTATCTTTACAAGCTATATGACATTAGATATTCTCCGTGCTACACGAACACCCGTAATAAATAAATTGTCCGACATTTTCGGGAACTGTGTAATAGGCTAAATACCTCATTTGTCAAAGTCGGACGGACTGAGTTATCAAATATTTCTAGAGCAAGTTTTGCCAGGATCTTTGGATGAAAATAGATTAATAATCCCTAAGTTGAGCTGGTCCCAGCACAATGGATACTTTTGCCTATTTCAACCACAAAATTTGTCAACTCTGAAACGCTACATCTGGAAAATGGTAGCAATGACTTGCAGGTCCCATGTATTGGCCGACACGATCTCCGGATATGTTCTGCATTGATAACCATGCCTGGAGTCCCCTGAAAGTTTTTATGGACATTCCCGTGGACGGTGCTGTGGATATTGTCGCCTGCATCTCTGCAAATATTGTCCGTCCAAGATACGCAGGAAATCACTTAGAATATTCATGATCCTGTGACCCCGACCATGTTGGTACTTTCTACAGCTTTGAATAGCTTTAGTGAACTCTGTTAATTTCGCAAATGTACCTATTTTTATTAATAAAACACATACTGTTCCCTTACGTATGTTCAGTTTCGATCCTGTATTGTTATTCAATTCGTATTTGAGCACTCGACTCTATCCAAATGTTGCAGAGGCGGTAGTGAAACATGCCATAGATAACTTCTAATTCCACGAAATTTTTTAAAATTCATAATAATAATTAACTTATTATTATTATTAATAATATAACTTTAAAACTTTTTAAAATTTTTAATAATAATTAACTTATTATTAATAATTTAACTTTAAAAAGTTTTTTAATTTCGTAATTTTGATTTGTTTCATGTTTGTAAAGTTGAAATTTCTTAATCAATTTTTCATTCACTTCCTGGTTTACTAGAGTTCTGAAATTTTGTGCAAATATGTGTACCTGTGCTTCCATACGAGAAGCGTCATCTGGTAATGAATTTGAGAAAACAATATTTGCAAGATTTCATAATAATTGTAATAATGAATTATAAAATGTAGTAACGACTAAAAAGTTGAAAATAATAAAAAATAATAATGTTTTTAAGCAACTAGCTTTCATTAGTATACTTAAAATTAGAAAATAATTTTTGTGCCAAAAAAGTCGTAACAAAGCAAAATAGTAAAAGCTCAATGAGCAGAAAACTGCACTACAGTTAAACCTCTTTGCGACGGCCACTTTCCGTTCCAAGCAAAATGGACCGTTCAGAGGAAATGGTCCCTGTGAAGGGTTTTCCATTTTTAGAAGACAAAATACTTATTATAAAAAGCCCTAATTCTATGGTCTATTCTATTATAAAAAGCCCGAATTCTATGGTCTATTCTATTATAAAAAGCCCTAATTATTAATTTTTGACACAGTGAATTTTAAGATTTATTTAAGGAAAAGCGTGCTTTAATCGAAGATTTCTAATTTTTTTGAAAAAAGACATATTTTTGGTTGGCTGGATCGTCCGCTTTTTATGGAGATAGCTTTCTCTCAGTTTTATTTTTTAATTGGGATAGTAAATCCCTAATAGAGTTGTCGTCATTTGTAGAGGAATGTGCAATAATATCGCCAGTTTTTCCAAGAGGTTCTTCAGTTGTGATTAATGATTTGCTTTATTTGCGTTCTCCCGCAATTGAAAGAATCGGTTAACTTTCATGCTGATTTCCTCTTTATCCTATTAATGCAACATTTAAATACGCTGGTCTAGATTTAGAGAAACACTCCTGGGCATCACTCAATGATCAAAAGACTGCACTTGTGGCAAAAATGACTTCTTTTCAGTGCTAAATAGCCACTGCCAATTGAATCTCTCATCCTTGTAGAAAGCTAAGTTCGCTTTCTTTCCGCACTGGAAAAGAATTGATATCTGGTTTTGTTTTTGTAAGTATGCATATTTTGCTTCCCTTTTCTTTCCAACGCTTTCGCTTAATAAAAGGCCCAAGGCCAGGCAGGTAAAGAATGGAATTCATTGAATTCACAGGGCGACCAATCCTAGGGGTTATTTTAGCCTTTTGTCTATGGGCCAAAAAACCGGTGCTAAACAAAGTGGCCGTTGATAGGGGTGATCGCTAGCAGGGTGGCCACTTAGAGAAGATTTACTGAATATTAAAAAAAAACTATGCTACAATGAATATCATAAGAAAGATAAAAATTATTCATTAAAATGTGATTATCAATGTGATCAAAATTCCAGTTTGTTTAGAGTATTTCGATCAGAGCCTCGTGCTTTTATATTTTTATTTTGACTCCCAGATTTCCCATTAAAAATTATTTGATTCTTTTAAGTACATTAATAAAAGCGTATTTTTTTCAAAAAAGGGAAATTTACTTAGATTATTTCTACCAACGCCTCACGCTTTTACGATTTTGATTTTTTCTCCATATTTTTGATAAAAAAATTATTTCCTAATTTTAAGTATGCTAATAAAAGAGAGTTTTTAAAAAACTCTTTTTAGTTTTATCATTTTTAATTTTAAAAAACTAGATGGTTAACTTAATGCAAAGCAGAGAAGAGTTCAAGCAAAAGAAACCACCAAATACCAAGTAAAAAAATACTCATAGACCAAAAGAACCCCAAATATAACTCGAGATTTTAAATCAAAACATTCGCATTTTGGAGAGGGAGACTGGAAGCAAGTTGAAGAAGATACTCAGATATTACGCTTTGAAAATGCCCGGAAAAATTTCGTCGTGTCATTTCGGCTCATCGCTTAAACGAGTATCTATTCAAAGAGAAATTCTTCTCCTAAAAGAAGGAAAGACACGTTCATTTACTTCTGTGTCAAATTCTATACACCATGATGCAGCATTCATCTGCGTTCATTTAATCTTATTTTTCACTCTCTAGAAAAAAGTTTCTATAGGTCACTATTGATTTCTTTCCAGATTGGCTTCCCAATATCACCGAGGGAAAAAATATTTTAATTTTATTTCTCACCATTCTGTTTAATAATATATTCGGGAAAAAGGAAGTGATTATTTTCTTGAGTTCGGCTCTTAAAAGATTCGCGGATGATTGAGACACTTTGAGTATTTTAGATGGTATTTTTAAAATGTCTGGTATTTTTAGAAAGGTATTTTAACTTTCAGATAATCCAAAATTTATGGTTTGACAACCAGTTTTATTTCATTTGTAATTTTAAATATTTACAATATTTTTAATTTCACATATCTACAATATTTCTGTCTAAAATATTTTTAGTTTTTCGTATACAAAGCATCGAAAAAGAAAATATTATAATTGTCAAAAACTTAGACCTCAAGATTTGATGAATTTCCTCATTTTCGACCTCCCTTAGTCCTAAAAAAATTTTTCGAATTTGTCTGCCTATGTTTAACACGATAACTCAAAAGTCCTAGAAAAATGGAATTTGGTAAGCTATCTTAACCCTTTCGCGTTCAATGGTTTCGTAGTAAAACCAAGCATTGAGCATTTTTTAACTGCATATGGGCAAAACGTAGCGTAATTTTTCTTTCATAATTTAAGAGCGAGACATATAGGCCAACTTATATAAAAATTCCAGTTCAATATCGATAATATTTACTAAGGCATCGGCATTACAAAAGCTAAATTGCTTTTGGTATCTAAGATAAATAAAATGATGAAGGTTCTTGCACAAATTGATATTTTTTAAAAAGTTGAATCTTTCAAAGTAATATTGAATTTTATGAAGGTTGAATATCCTAAATACTCAAGTATACTTATAAATTCAACACATTATTTAAGTTGCATTTCGATGATAATTTATTCGGAGGAGAAACAGCCCGTTACCGTTCATTGGTTTCACTGTGAAACCACAAAATTTTTGAAAATAAAAAATGGTAAATTTTTCCCTTTATATATTTATTATCAGCTACATGTCTAATACTTAGTTTTGAAATAAATTTAGTAATTTTCAAAACGAAACATGTAGTGAACTCGAAAGGGTTAAGTGAAACTAAAATCGTAGATCTATATCAGGTATTGGGCGAAATTCGTCAAAGGGAGAACTCTATGTCCGTCCGGCTGCGCACATGTGAACACGATAACTTCAAAACGCGTAGAGAATACGAAATTCGCGTGATGTGCTCAATGTGTAGCTTACGCGTAATGTTTAGATAATATGAAAAAAAATTTAGCATGTATTTTTATCGGGCGAATTAAAAATATGCATTAATATCTGGACTAAATCCATCATCGTATTGACTGTCTGTTCGCATGCGTATTCGTAGGTGAGTGACTGCGCTTACTCAAAGACGCAACAGGAGAGCATATTAAATTTTAGGATGTGATCATCTACTGTAGGTGAGTTTCAAAGCCAAATACGTCAAAATTTAGATTGCTTTTCTGTTTGTCTGTGCGTGTGTATACGAACATAATAACTCAGAAACGCAGCGATCTGTATAAATAAAATTGAAACCAAAACTGTCGATCTATATCAAATTTTAAACTCAATCGGTCAACTGGAAAAAATACTCTTCCAAAATGCCTATTCGATTCTTTTAACTATCCGACGGAGCTTAACTCAAAGCATGCCATATTGTGGAAGTATACAAGAAAGTCAAGGGAAGAAGACTCCCACTGGTTCCGTTTAGCAGTGCATCTTACTGTTGCATTAAGCCAATGCAATATTTTATGCATTCAAGCATAAAATATTGCATTATCAATTAGAGCTTCTTTCTTTCGCTAAAAATAAATTGAGCCGTCGTGGCATGCCAGCACAGTTACGGATTCTTGACCCGATTCCACTGAAAATATCCGCTGCGTATGTGGACTCTTTTCACGTCGAATAAATTCCGGTCAAACTCCTCCCGTTAGTGTGGTGTGGAAGTTTGATGAGGGAGTCAGCGGTTGAGATTCCGTCATCGTCTTTTGACCACAGTTCAAAATTCTGAGAGATGATAATTTAATTAATTAATAAAAAATGAAGAACAAATGGCAGAACAAATTTTGTGGCTATGATACTTTGATCATTTCTATATGAAAATATCTTTTGATCTTACGATTCCATTTCATGCTGCAATATAATATCTTCAGAATTATTCTTTTATATATATTCTATAAATATTTTATAGAAGCTAAGAAGCAATATTTCAACTCTCCGATTTCTAAACCAATGCGATATTCATCGTTCCGATTGTTTATTCTCTTTATCTACCTCGAATTGTACCTCATCGCCGTGATGATCAATCTCTCCCAGAAAATCCTTCTGTTTTTCTCCTCTAACCTCTAATCCCTATTCCCAGTTTAAGGGAACACTGACTTCTGTTAATCAAAGGAAATTACAGTAACCATGTAATCAGACCACAAGGCTTCATTATAAACGTCGTTGTATTTAGTGGCACATTATATTTTTCCCCAGTTGTTGGTGATAGTTATATGAATGCCTGAGTTACGATTTAAAAGTGAAAGACAGGAATGCAATAATTGTTCCATGCATGGAATAACTTTAAGGCCTTTCAAAATATACTTTTATGCGGAACTTTAACCAAAGGTTCTTCTATATTCTATTCTTTTCTTCCGATTAAATTATAAAATATTCTCTAAATATAGTTTCTCTTACAAATATACAGTGTGATTCGAAAGAGTTCCAACTAATTCGGTTTTAAAAATGTACTTTTTGCTTCGCCAGTTGTTTTAAAAGATGTGAGCATACATTCATAAACGTGTATCATGTCAATAGTTTGAATTATTTGATATCTACTCTGTGATGGTTCTCATGATTTTTACAATGGGGTCACAATCAACCCTAGCCTCATGTACTGCTTCCCCGGTAATATATGAAATTCATACGTTTTAAGAAGAGTCCAGGAGGTAAAATAAATATTTAACGAACAAAGCATTAATCAAATAGCTTTTAATCAAAAGATTCGTTTGAAAATTTAAGAAATACAAAATGAAACATGCTAGTTTTTCCTGCAGAAAGAGGATATAACCATTTCTGTAGAACTTGAAACTAAAAGTTATTTTGGAATTATATTTTGAAGTGCACGTAACTACTCTGCCGATACCAACAGTTGGACAACAGAACAAATAAGTGTTATCCCTTCGAATTTCTGGTATACTTTCGCAAGATGGCACGTTTTGTGTTTAACTTCGTTGTATAATCAAAAGAATGGAGTATGTATTTTGGCCTTCCCCTTTAATAGACTGCGCTCAAATTTGATACAAAATGTACAATTTTGATGTCAAGACTACATACAAAATCATATTTATCTAGAATGTTACATTTTTAAGTTGGACACACCGTGGCCTAGTGGTAAGGTCGCAATCTCGGGGCTCCAGGTGCGAAATCTGATTCTACTGAAGATCCACCGTGTATGTGGGCCTGTTGCACGCTAAATCAGAGGAGGTGGGGGTGTCATCTCATGTTCATCTTTGTCTTCTGACCGTGGTTCAAAATTACGAGGCCTGTCCCAAAATATCCCTCGTGTTGCTTAAAAATACGGGATGTTAATATAACTAAACTGAACTACATTTTTGAGCTACGGCCTTCGCAGAGACACGAATTGACAGACCGTCAAACAGTTGACGGATTTAGTCCAGAATTTGATGCAGATATACAATTCTGATGATAAAGTTACACTAAATTTCCTTTATCTAGGTCATTGCAGTTTTGAGTTTTGATATGCACAGACTGACAGAATTTATCCAAAATTTGGAACAAGTCAATAATTCAGGGGAAAGTCCAAATTAGGTGCAGGTTTTATTCGTCTTACTGATTTCATTTGTGAGTTGTCGTGCTCTCAGATTGACAGAGAATTCCAAAAATGCTTTTTTCGGGAGGTTTAAAACGTGAAGATTTATCGAAAATTCGAGATACTACTTAATCTATTTACTTCGTATATAAGAAAATAATGAAAGCAAAACATATATTTTATTCTTTGTCAAATTATTTAATGGCATGCCTGAATTTCATTAATTTTTGGTAACATATGTATTGAAGCAAAATTTCTTGTCAGGATACATCCAAATATATACAATACTGGTCTAAGAACTAGGGCAGTTTTGCAAATAGGAATGCCATTGAGAAATTTCTATAGTTAATTTCTGAAAACCTGGAACTTTTGATTGTAGAGGTATGATAAATCTCGAAGAAATCTAAGCAAGTTTTTCAGATCCCCAGAATATTTGAAATAAGATATTGAGGTCCTCTCCTTTGTTATCAGATCTAAGATGTCTTAAGAATGATCGTACAGAAAACGCATATCATTTTACCATTCTAAAGATCTATGTGCATCCACTATTTTCCAAATTTTCTATTTCGAGCTATTTTTTGCAAGTCTGGCGAAATTTAAAAATTTTCTTTTGCATATAAAAAATACTCATCTCTCAAAATCCCAAAATGGTCAGGAAAGCCTGAAGCAATACAACCCCACGATTGTTTGAAAACTCAAACTTTTCCATCCAAATTTAAACTAACCCTCCGGTGCTTAATTTATTTTCTTATTCACCAGTTGGGTAATACGCATAATTTGACGAATAACACAAGAGCCGCAGAATCTTCTGTTTATTTCGAAGATTTTCAACAGCGGAAAAGCGGAAAAATGGTAGAAATGACGAACGGCTTTCCGTTTCTTTGATGTGTTGTGTATGTTCCCAGACACCGATCTTTCCAATTTTCTGAATATTCATGAGTTTTATTCCAGAAGACTTCGGCTTGTGGGGAGCTATATTTAAATTATCATAACTGCTCGTTTCCCTCGTTTACAAATCTTCAAATGAGCTTTCGCAATAACAGAGCTTTCTACTGACTCCTGGAGAGCTAAACATAACAATCATACTATGATATACGATTAAGGAGGAGTGATGAAACTCTGCTTTTGGAGTGGACCATTACTGAACATGCTCCATGGAGTCTCTGACCATGTATGGGGCGGTTAAAATTACTATATCCATTTGTTAAAGGTAGACTTGGAGTGGGCGATACTCTTCATCTAAGATCATAAGAGAACTAGACATCCGCAGAGTTCAGATCTGGTTAAATTGGTGGAAGATCTTGGATTGTTTCGGGAGGTAAGAAATTTATTGTTATTGTTATAGATGAAGTTTTACTTCTCTCAACCAGTTTATCGTCTTTTATTTTAAGAAAACAATTGTAGTCAATATTCGAAAGTTGACATTTCCTTTTATTTTGTTAGAATCATATATCCCATGGTTTCTTAAGCTTTGGGTAGAGATTTCGCATGAGCTCACACAGCAAACTTTAGGGGTAAAAATTGGTCTAGAATCATTGATTGTTCTGAAAAGTAGCATATTTGCCACGGTTATCGATGAAATTTTATTTTTTTTACTTATTTATCTCATTTCATTTTTTTTAAAAGAACTGTAATCAATGTTCAAAAGTTGACTTTCCCTTTTATCTTATAAGAATGATTTTTATCAATGCTTCTTAATCCACTGGTAGCGATCCCGCATGGGGCCATGTAGCAAAGTGGGGTGTTAAATTGGTGGGAAAATAATATATTGTTTTGGATGGTAATATATTTATTGCTATTATTATAGATGAAGTTTTAATTTATTTCACCAGTTTATAGTCTTTCATTAAAAAGAAATAGATTGTAATCAATATTCCAAATGTAGCTTTTCCTTTCACTTTTCAAGAACAATTTATATCAAGATTTCTTAAGACATAGGTAGCTATCCCACATTAAATCGCGTTGCAGAATTTTGGGCTACCTAAAGCCTTACAATAATCAACATGAATAAATTTTCAAATAATTGTAGGCAAAGACATGCAAGAATAATATTTTAATCTGAAATACTACAATTAAGTTTGCAAAATTAACTGTACTAAATATGTTTTATTTATCTTGCATTGATGTTGCAATTGTGAGTTTTAATTTCTTGAGTCATGTTCACTTTCCTGAGCTTTGCTAAATTGGTCACTAAAAGCTTTTAAGGCAAAACTTTTTTCCTGATAGGAATGTGACCACGAGCTGAAAAAATTTAATCCTAGTTTCTAAGAATATTATATAAAACTGCATGCACATCCTGAAGGAACTTGCTAAATAACTGTATTAAATTATTTTTTTGATTACTTTTAATTAATCGTGCAATTGTGAATTCTATTTTTCTGAGAGTTTAAATACTTGGTGCTGCAAAAAAATATTTGACATTAAAGCATTTTCCTGATAGGAAAGGAGTTGCAAGTACACAAATTTTGAGAATTCTTAATTTATATGAAAATTGTAATTCTAAATAATTATATTAAATTCCTTACCTTTAATTAACGCTACAGATGTGAATTTCTTTTCCTGGGTGTATGCAAACTTGGAGTCGCAAAAACTTTTTTCCTTGTAGGAAAGAGACCGAAAGTGTAAAAAGTTTAAGTAGTTCTAGTTTATTTGAATATTGTGTAGAACATTCTCATCCCGAGGTATCTGAAGAAGTTAAATTAACATTTAATTACTGGTTGATATACTGTTTCTTCCTTCTTTCGGAAATGGTTGTCGATGAGATCTTGCTTTAGTGCAACGAATGCTGTATGTCTCTATGTTAAAAATCTGATTCCTACCATCATCTCCTTTTACTTATTTTATCGAAATAATAACAAGTGTCAGTGGTTTTGAAATAATAAAACTATGAAAACTGTTATTTTTGAATAAATATTATTGAAATTTCAATTTAATATTGGTATCAAGTATACAGAAAAAGAAGTTTTTTTGCGTAGATTATATATAGTTTTTAAGACACCGAATAGAGCAAACAATAATCTAATTAAAAATTGGATACAATCCATATTTAAAGAATTGGATTTTCTGTTATTTTATTGGCTTTGATTTTGTTCACTCCAAAAAGTAAATATCGTCTGAAAAATTAAACAGTTAATTTTTTGAAAAACATCAGATAGTTTTATAAACCAAGGCATTTATTATCTTATAAATGGAATAGTTGCATGTAAAAATTTATGTTTGTTTAGTCAATTTACCCTTTTTTCTATTTTCAATCTTCAGCTGCTGATAATTCATGTCAAACTGAGCTTTTTAATTTAATATTAGTATATAGAAAATTCCAACATCTATGCAATGATTATACGAAGGTTTTCATAACGAAGAGACCGAATTATAATTCAATAAAAATTGCTTAAAATCCTTGTTTAAAAGATATTTTTTCTGTTATTTTGAGTCGCATCGATAGCGCTGATACTAGAAAGTCAATATATGCTGGGAAAAACAAAAAGTTCATTTCGGGTAAACCCACAGACTGTTTTATAAAACAAAATATTTATTATCTTAAGAAGATGGAAGGATTACTTGTCAAAATTTTATGTTCGTTCCATTTGTTATTTTAAAAAATTGATGATAATATATGACAAATTATCTATATATGTTTACATAGTAAATTATGTAATAAAATTTATTCAACTATAGAACTTTTCATAATATTATTTTTTCAAAAACAACTATCAGTTCTGTTGCTTCAGTATAGTATTTAATGTATAACTGTTTAAGAGACGGCAATAACTAAGATAAAAAAATTAAATAAATTCTACTAAATTTCTTTAGTTAAGATTTAATTTGCTATTTGACATGAATTCATTTAGAGGAAACTATTTATGAGTTTGTCATTTTGATTTGAAGATTAATTTAATATCATAGCTTTTAAATGAGAAAATTCAATTTACAGTTTGATGGTGAAAACTAAATTATAAGAATACCTTTAAGTAATTCATTAGGTTTTACAGGATTTTCCCGCCTCTAAAAGATATACAGCACTTGTATTTCATGCATTTGAAATTCCATTTGGTTCATTTTTCATTTTATTTCGCAGAAAAACTCGAATCAAAACGTAACTGTAACTATTTAATAAAAAGTTATATATTTGAAATGTTAAAACGTGACATTTTTGAAAATGCATTAGAAAATTACTTATTTGTATCTAATGCAATCCACTAACGAAAATCTCACTAAAAAGACACATCGTTAATTTAAATAAGTATGTAATCATGTCTTTCACATTTGCAATTTAAATCATTTTAAAACAAAAAGCGGGAAAAGGGCTGAAAGCTCTAAATTGAAACTTTTAATTAAATTTTCAGTCATTTCATTCTTGTTTAATTTTAATTCCGCGTAACTACGTGCTAAGTTTTTAAAGAAAAATACCTGGCTTAAAAATGATTATGACAACATTTGATGAAAGAAAGATGGTTTTCCATCAAGAATAACATCAAGACACAGCGTTAAAAGACTCAATATGCTCGCCTCGTCGCAAGAAAAATATCTTTACTCGCACAAATTAATTTAATAGACAGCCGCGCGCTTTCTGTCATTTTCAGTCTTATGATAATGAAATTTATTCTTTTTTATTCCGTCTTTAATTAATGATAACTTAACCTTTTCTTCGTATAAAACTTGTCGAAAAACACTTTATTGTGTAAAATGCTTTGTTTTCCTAAGAAAAAGGATTCAAAAAATAATGTTACTTTAGAATCTGTGAGAATTCTTTATTCTTTAGTTTTTCATTCTTTATACTGAAATAAAAGATGGAAAAGAAGAAACAAAAACTTTTAAGGAGCTTTTTCTTCTATCCTAATCCCAAGAGCTCTCCTCTTATTTCTTTTAATACCTGTTTACTTTTACCATCCGACTTTTCTCTAATAGTAATACGAATCGTTATATGTGGTTGGAAAACTGCATAAGCTTCTGGATGCTCTGAAACAAAATGCAATTGTTCACACATATATATATTACTTTTTTTCACTCTATCTATCTAATGTTTCTGAGATACGGGAAAAAATTAGTTTTCTGAAACTCGTCAGCGTTATTCTGGGAAAGTAATAAGTTCTAAGAAAAATAACTGCAGGACAGTGTTAAAGGTTTTATTCTCCGTAACATTTCTAGAAGTGGATGAGAATAAAAGATTTTGTTCTTAAGCCTCAAAAGTGATGCTTGAAGAATTTCATCTCAAACGAGTGTGGTTAATATCTCTGGTAAGAGGATTTTAATTCAATTAAAATGTTAATTTAAGTATACATTCTTAAAATGATTTAAAAGAGAAAAACTGCTAAGTATTATATAAAAAAATATACTCAAACCTATTATAACATTTTTAATGCGACCTTCCTTCAGTTCTTCCTAAATTTATCCCATCGCAGGACCATCTCAAATACGAGGATGATAAGCTACGATATAAGTAAGAAAGGTCTGCGCTCCCTTTGACTTAACAGTAATGGAGTTGTGGCTGATAACGGGACTTATCTCCGTGTGAGTGACCCTCATGAGACGTTCATAAGGGGGCCTATTTTGCATGGTTCTCAGCCCCCATGTTATTATCTGTAGCAGTTCGGTTTTTTATATTCACCGCGTGCCCCATTGGGAGAGGCGGGCTGATTCTTTGTGATTATCACTATATAGATATTTCGAAAGGAAGTCATCTAATCCTTTGTCTTGAATACGGCCTGATATATAGCTTGCTTGGGTAATAGTTTGTTGAAAAACAGTTTGAACAGTTTTGCTTAGTCGGAAACTGGTGGAGTAAGTGCTCTGCGGTAAGTTTTTAGTTGATTGAATTGAGTGTGTTAAGGCTGTATCTCAAATCTTTATCAAATATATGAACTTCTATATAGTAAATAAATTGATATTGTGGGGTTTTCAATATAACAACGAAACAAAATTTAAATACGAATGTGTATCATCCTGTTAAATACCAACCTAATACGCTACAATATTTCACATAAACGCAAAAATTTAGATGGAATTAAGCTTCGTTAGATATGTTGAGAAAAAAAGTGAAAATCACTTCTCTTTTAGCAGTTAATCGTTATTCACTCTTAGAAGCTACAGCTTAGTAAAAATACTCTATTTAACAGATATTTTTTTAACTGTATTGTTTGATCTGGCTTGCGTAATGTTGTCCATTTCGCATTTTCGCCATGATGTGTGTCACCTGTCTTCATGGTATTCATAGTATGGTCTACAGCCTGGATCTGATTTTCGTTTGTTTGGTCGGACATAATAAAATAGAAACAACTGAGATATATCAGTTGTACGTAAAATTGTAGTTGTAAAATTGTTGTTGTAAAATTGTGAGCTGAATATCTCAAAATGACTTCAATGTATTCACAAGTTTATAGAAAGGAAGCAAACCTCTTCAAAATGAATTCTGTGTTGACAGTGTTTCAAAGAATTTGCATACACATAACTAAAATCTTGAACAATGACGACTGGATATGAATGATCCCTCTGCTCAAGTCTTGTTTTTGTGCTACGATGCTGTTTCAGAATTTTGTAAAAATCATACCTATATCTTCATTATTTGCATTATTTTCAATTTGCTTGTTTTAAATTACTCTTATCCTTTAGATAACCGAAAATAAATGTTCTGCTGAAAACCACTGATCTCGATTGGTATATTATTTTTACTGCGGTATTGAAGACACTTATAGATAATTTTTAAGCAGAGTGAAGGTTTTACGCTGATTTGGCGACATTTTGGCCGATTCAACATAAAAAAAGCATCTAAAAACTCGGGTAGCATTTCATTAGCTAAGAAGTGGGAAAGAAGAAAGAGTTGTGTTATGGGTTTCCATTTTGTAGTAACAAGGCAACTGGTATAGAGCCTTAACTCAATTCTTTTTGTTTTCTCCGAATTTAAAGCAATTATATAATTCTTGAGAGATCAACGGCTCTATTACGTTTATTTTAAAAAATGCGACTTTGTTTAGTTTTTGAACATGATTATAGTATTTTGCAGGTATAGTATTGATATTTCTTTAGCATCGGTAAATTTCCAACCATCCGCTTTTTATCATGAATAAATTAGCGATTACATCCTATTTAATCATTCCCTTGTTTTCCCCACGTAAGACATGCTGCACACAGACAAACTCGTCGGAGACATTTAAGAACAATAATATCTCTACCAGTAATTGAATAAGTCTTATAAAAATCCCTTGAATAAATTTCATTATTATTTTTTCGCTAAAATTCTCAATATTTTGCTATAAAAACAAAAGCTTACTGTCTGAAAATCTACTCATTTACTTTCTATTGAATTTCTGTTTCATTGAGACTTATGGTTATTAAATATGTGCATAATAATAGTGTTGTGTACTATTATAATGTAAATAATGTTTTGAACACTCAATCTTAACTATCACCGTAACCAATTTTCAGTATGGTTAACATTTTTAATAAAAGTGAATTTATAAGGCATCATAGTAGTTTGGTTTTTATTACTTATTTAGTACTTAGTCTTATAAAAGGTAGCGTAGCGACATTTTTTAAAATTTTACTTGTTATAATTCGCCATTGTTTACATCTAAGACTGAAAGTGTAACATTATTGAGCTGACTAAAATGGAGGGAAGATCACTTTGGACAGGAATATCAACTTTCAGGTAGATAATCATACAACTACTAATAATCAAAATATAAGATAAATTACATAGATCTTCGTATTTCAAATACTTCTGCTACATTATTTTTCTCTAATCTAAATTAGAAAAAGAAATCAAGAGGAGAAGTATATAATGGTGTTATAGAAAGAAAAGTAATCGCGTTCAAAAATTTTTAGATGCTTTATCCAATTTTTTAAATTTTATCTGGTTACATTTCCTTCGTTCTTCTTTTGGTATGGTGCGGAAGATTGGAGAGGGGAATGTCAGCTCAGATGTCGTCCTCGTCATCTGACCTTGGTTCAAAATCACAATGTACGTCCCAAAATAGACCTCACGTAACGTCGAAACAGGATGCTAATCTAACTGAACAGAATTTTTGCCATCGTAGAGGTATTTTATTAGATGTAAAGGAAAGTCAAATAAATATTGTTTTTCAATCAGGTCACAGAAAATCTAAAATACTTAATGTGGAATTGAATTTTATTAAAAGTAAAGGAAAATCAACTAGATATTGTTTTTCAATTAGGAACATAGAAAATCTAATATATATCATTAACTAATGGAGTTCAGATGTGCTGTCACCTGACCTACCACAGCATATTTAGGCGAGAGGGATCGGGATAGCAGGATGTTAATTCTAGTGAATTTACTGACAGGGGGCATTGAGACAAGGTCGCATTCTAGCTTTCAGCAACTCGACTCTTCCCCTTTAGACAGTCTGCCCTTAATCTCATCTGAAATCTTTGGGAGAAATTGGAGTGGCGATTGCTTCAGTCACATCCAATTGTCTACCATCAATGATGAGGCCGAATAATGTCCTACTAGCAAAATAGGAGGCAAATTTGGCTACGTTCTCTTAAAATTTCAATGCAAGCTGTTTTTGCAGCGCACATGGTAGTTATAAGGACAAAAGGTGATATTAGTATGATAAAAGCGTAATAAATGAAGTTTTATTTTGTGACAGGGAATTGCAATATTCTGTTTTCGTGTTTTATAAAGTTGCTTATACTATCAATCCTTTAAATTAAATTATGTTTTCTTGGAATATAAACATTCATGAGAATTTTGTGTCACAAATTTAGTTTATCTTACATTTCATATTCTTAAAATATGTGAATACATGAGAACTTTCTGCTATAAATGTAATTAACCTTATTTTCATTTTCTTAAAATATATGAATGCATGAGAATATTCTGTCACAAATTTAATTTCATATTCTTATATATTTTGACATAATTATCTAATATATTTTAACATTTTAAATCTCTTTTGTAGAAATACACTCTGGTTATTTTAAACTTTATTTAAAGTAAAAATAGCTTCTCATCCTATGCACTACTTTGCAAAAAAATTACTTTAAATAGATATTTTTTTCACATTCCGCCAGTGCGCATTTCCTACACAATTATTTTATTTTCTTACATATTTACTGCACAGAAGTCCCATTTAGAAATACTACGGTTGTATTAAACCTCATTTAAAGTAAGAATAGTTTAGAATCGTATCCACTATTTTGTAGCATAATTATCTCAAATATAGTATTTTTGACATTCCAACAGTTCGCCTATTATTTAAACTTTGATGTATTCTTACATATTTACTATTGAAAACTCCCGTTTAGAAACACTATAGTTATTTTTAACGTTATTTAAAGTAAAAAAACTGCGCATCCTATGTAACAAAATTATTTCAAATAAAGCATTTTTTTAACATTTCGATTATACACTTTTATCTTTATAGACCACCAAAAGGTATTAGGGAAAAAATGAATTTTTGTTTCCTTACGAGATGTCAACCAGTATAGATTACCTTCGTACTCATTTTAGTGTATATGTGATATTTCTATTCTAATAACGTTTCATTAATCAATAAAAAAATATCATAGTCTGAAAATAAATTTGATAGAGATGTCTCTGTAAATCATGCTGGGGTTAATTTGGTCTAATGATCTAAGTCTTTTACTTATAAAATTAATTTATAGCGAATTTGAAGTAAAATTCTCAAAAGTAAGAACAATTAGCAAGAAATCTAATAAAACAACCAAATCTACATGTCTTGTAAATGAGAAAAGGACTAAGGGTGCTTTAGATAGCTTAACGCGACATCGTTCTGGTAGCTAGATAATAAAGAAACGTATTTCAAATTCTAATTAGCCGTTTTTCATTATATTTAATTTTGTATTCAAGATGTTTGAAAACAGTTTCTTAATTCTTTATTAATATTTGAAAGATTCAGAGTATTATGCAGCAAATTATGAGGAAATGTAAAATGAATTGCTGAAAAATGATAAGTGATTTAAATTTTTCCTTTTTTATCTTAATACTTCTTTGCAATTGATCATTTAAAGAGATCACTTGTAAGAACATTTTCATTGTCCGCTTTAGGAAGTTTTTTCGAGTTCATGAGTTCAGACAACTTATTTTCAACAGTACGTAAGAAATTACATACAAAGAATTTATGAAAAGAATTTCAATATATTAAGTTTATAACTTTTCCAGAGCATTTTTTGTTGCTCATATTAGAAAAAAAGAATAGCATGACTACATTTTACTGTGATTAAACTGTTTTTGTGCTGAATCTTATTTTTCGTTTAAATTCTATTATGATTCATTTCGTCTGTTCCACAGTAATACAAAAAGATTAACATAGTAATATAAAAAATGCAACAATATAATAAATACTAAAGTACAAAACAGCCGTTAAGAATAACAAAAGCAGTAAGAGAAAAAAGGACTTATTATGTGGTAGATAAAGTTTTTAAACTATTAAAATGTAAGTGAATTGAAATGAATCATAAAATATAATTAATTAATGGAAATGTGAGTAATGATAAAATATGTAATCGATATGAATTTATATATATAATGTGTATCAAAATTTAATTGAATTATATGAACACGTATTTTTTCTTAAAAGTTTACTGATGTCAAGATTTACATAAAACGATTACTCTTTTAATAAGATATTTTCAAGCAAAATCGAATTGAAAATCATTCGTCATTGGACACAAGTCTAAATACTCAACTACAGTTTTAACGGTTTTTATTCAATTCCCTTTTAAACAAAGTTGATACTATCGTCTGTAACAACCAAAGTTCAAAATAAGCAGACACTGGAAAAGAAAGACAAAAGATCAAATTCCATGAAAATACTGTCAACCCAAACCCACTTTATCCCTTATTAGAAAGGTTCCCGCCTAATCTGTTACTTACTGATCTCGATACTTTAATTTTCCAATCCTTATTAGCCAAATCATTCTTAGAAGAACTTACATGGAATAGGAGTTTCTCCATTATTGTCAACGCATTCTGCGAGAAATCTCAGCTGACAGGAAGTCACTCGCAAACTTACGTTAAATGAGATTGTGGCGCTTTATTTCATTCTGAGGATTACAATTTAAATAAATTTTTTGATCCAATTATTTAGGGCTGATCGTGAGTAAATGATTTGGTATGGTGTACACAGTAACTAGTTTAAAAATAAAATTACCATCGTCAGTGACAACTACAGCTGACACTATGGCGAAGGCTGCTTATCATTAATCAAAGTTAAATGTTCTTGAATATGGTGCATTTGAAATTTACATTTAAAAATGATTTAAATACTTAAGCAAAATTTTGCTTTTAGCACCAATAGCCAATATTCTGGATAAACGCATTTTTACTATCTGTCAGGGACGTTCTACTTTTTTAAACGAAGGTGTTTAACCTCACAGAGTTCATTCGATAGCCTTAAAACATGTAGAGATGCCGATTATGTCATTCACCGGCAATGTGGTCGCTCTCAAATTTCTGTGTATTGTCAACTTGAGCTATTATAGACTACACCAAACACGTTTATTTCAATAGTAAGCAGAGGCCTGGTAGTAAAGCCTTGGTTTCGAAACCGGAGGATTGCAGGTTCGAAATCCAATTCCACTAAAAATTCGCCGCGTTGAAGGGCTTGGCCAAGATTTAATTTGACTTCAAGAGTCAGATGTCCTTCCTCTAATATGAAGTGGAAGTTTGATCGGGGGATACTATGTAAGCTGTCGTCCTCTTCATCTGGCCAAGGTTCAAAATTACGAGATCACATCTAAACCAATCCAAAATAGTTCACATCTAAAACAATGTGAAGTAAACTAAATTTAATAGAAGGCATACATAATCTTTTAGAAGAGTTATCAAGAATCTCTTTGTACAAAGCTTTTTTAATCACTCTAAATACCATATATTACTCATCATTATGTTTTGAAATAGGAATAACTGCTCTTGAATTCCTTGTCGTGCGACTGCAATTTGAATAATTAAGGGTTTGAGTGCAGATAAGTTTTTTTCCCCGCTGTTGTAACAAATTCTTTTGACACGTTTAAACGACGTATCACAATATATTTCATTTTATGTTCGTGATAGGTTTGATGCGGTATATTAAGAAATTGCATGAGAATAATTGGGGGCGGACTTCTAAATTTTGTATTTTTGCCGGTACAACGGGGATGACATCTGCATCTTCTCCTGTATCTGTATCATTCTTCAAGTATCTCACGAATCTGAGATATCTGATTACTAATCAGGTTTATCAAATACTAGGCCAATAACCTGGAAGTGGATTTCAGGCTAGAGCATGCTATCCTCCAAGCCAACATCAGGTCATCATAGCCTTAAAAGGTTTGGAAAAATCTTGGTAACTTTCTCCACATCCCTTGTGTGGTATGGGAACAGATGTCCACTTTAAAGTTTTGTTTTCATTCTTGATTTTTATTAAGTGATCACATAGAAAAAAATGAAAAAAAAAACGATATAAAGACTGTCATCTTAACAGGGGCTTAAAGGGAGTTGAAGCATCTTTCTAGTAGATCGATAGTTCAACGCCTGACTGCTCTTGGAAGCTTTAAGGCTTAAATACCAGTTAACGTGTTTCTTCTTGAACATGAAGATTTCTAGAATAGAAAAACTGAAGGCAGGCTTTTCATTACCTTTTAAGCAGATTCTATCATCTTTTTCTGTTTTTACTTTATCGCATACGATGTTTATGGTAAGCAGATATTGTAATCTTCAAAGAATTCAACCTCGACATTTTGATTAATCTTCTCGTTTTAGACCTGCCTGAACCTTAAAAATTCTTTTTGTGAATTATACCTGTCTGTTTCAAGTCTGTGGCTCAAAAATACAACCAGCTAGATATATTAAATATGGCATATGGCTTTATTCCTAGAACTGAATAGATGTATTCAATTTTGGATCATATCCGTCAGCTGGTTGACTATCTAATGATCTGAATGTTAGTGGTATGCCAACGCGACAACTCAAAAACGTAATAAGTTAGATGGTGAATTTTAGTAAACGATCTTTGCACCAAAATGCAAGTCTGTAATTTTGGATTAAATCAGTCAACGGTTAGACTGTTTGTTAGTTTGTCTGAGTGTATGTGAACACGATATCTCAAGAACGTAACAAGCTATAAATAAAATTTAGCACATGGGCTTCACGCCAAAATTGTAGATCTATATCAAATGTTGGAATCAATTGGTTAATGAAAGGAGGTCCAAAATGCTTAATCGATTCTCTTCACTATAGTATTTAGATGAACATAAATTGCTCCGTCTTGTGTGAGTAGGCGAGACAGTCGAGAATTGAACACACCCTGCTGATTTAATTTGTAGTTATATTTTCATTTTCAAGCATTATTGTTTGCTGAAATCTTCATTCTGCAGATACAGTGAATTTTCACTTTCATGTCCAAGCAAAACTCAATATATTTACATGCGTTTCGTAAATTTCCGGCATTTATAATACTCTCCTCCAAGCACAAGAATGGGTCACGATGCTTTAATTTGAGCATTTCAGTCTGATGGTCAGAAGATGTCTGTACTACAAGAAAGATAATCTTTGCACGTAGTCTACTACCTCCTACATCTGGAGGAGGATCAAACTTCCATGCACTGAAATAGCTTAGAAATTTGGAGATTGGAGTACTCTTGGAGTGCTTCTCATCATCTGATTGCGTTTTGTTATATATATATATCAATGTCATGAAAATCAAAAAATGTTGAAATAAAATGGAGATACTGGAGTTAATCGGTAAAAGCGTATAGATGCTCATCAGGGTAAGTAAAATCTATACGAACCGCTAAAAAATTAGTGAAATCATAATGTTTTCTGCGAACAGTGCTGGCATAAAGCTAAAAACACTGTCCTTTAGCCCGAACATTATGATAAACCAAGAATTTGAATGAAATACCAAATAATGGAAATAATTTTACGAACCTAAAACTGAGAGATGCTGCCAACGGGAGACGTGACAAAGGAATGAACTTAACGCGTCATGTAGGATCCGGATGTTTACGAAATATCAAGTTACTTCTAAGGTTGGGGGAGTTTCGATGAAGATTAGGAAATCGATGGAAACAAAGGTGAAAGCGATCTACATTGAGAAAACGATGAAGATTAAAGATATGATGAAAAAAGGAAAAGAGTGTATTTAAAAATTAAGGTGTATATAAAAATTAAGGAATGATGATAAAAAAAGGAAAAAGAGAATGTAGAAATTAAAAAATTAAGGTGGAAACGGTAAGTGTTAAATAATATTTGAATTTGAAATCCATTAATAAACGACTGAAAGATGCGTTTTCGAGGTAATCACATTATAGACCTGTCTGGCTTGAGAGACCTCACCACAATATTAGAACTGGCCAGCATAGTCTAATATGCAACTTTACTTACATCTTAAAGGTTAATAAAGGTCTGAGAGGGAATTCATTACTATTAAGGCTATTTATAAGGTGCTGAATTTGTTTCTTGATTGAATTTTTATCGCTGCATGTTTTGTTAATTTCTGTGAGTTGATAATGATAGTGTTTTTTGATTTTAGAAGAGATATTTGTTCAAAAAATATACTATTCATTGATAATTTAAACTAGTTTCTTTTTGTCATAAATATCTATTTTAAAGTATTTTGACAATCAATAATTAACGTGAAAAAAAAACTGGTTCTTGATAGCTATTGGTTTGTGTTTAATTTAAGTTCATTTGGATACAGATTATTATTAGTTGTATTGAAATCTTTATGGTAAAAAATAATGAAGCTTCAATGAATCTAAAGACCGAAAGGCAATACGAATTATGCATAATTAATAGTAATATATATATATATATGATATATATATATATATATCATAATATATATATATATACAAATTAAACAGACAGATACACTTAATATTAAAATAAAAACTTGAATTTTCCCTCATATTAAATTGCTTCCGCAGAGAGAAATTAATTATCACCTTATTGTTAGTCATGCCTCCTTGCAGTTACTTAAAACGATCCTTAAAGCATAAAGCGATATTAAAATAATACGTTGGTATTTGCGATCGCATTTCATTTACATTCACTTTTTCTACCTATTTGTATGCTAATCCGGGGATTCCATGAATAAACTGAGCCTCGACGCGGAAAAAATGGTGTTTGAATTACTTAAAAAAATTTCAAGCCCTAGAATCGAAAAAATTGAGTAAAATGTAATGTAAGAACAATTCCGCTATAAGCTCCTACTTTTCTTATACTAACCGGAAATTTTTCACGAGATTTTCTGCTGCATGAGAAAATGAAGAACGAAAGATTCAAATTGATCGCAAGAAGAAAAGTAGCCACTGTATGAATAGGGAGAAAAACGGATGTTTTCTCCTTGAATAATCTTTTCCTAATGCCTATGTCCTTAGGGGAATGAGAAATGATAAAGACTGAAAAAAAATTATTTTTTCTTTCTCTCTTTTTTTTCAAAGCCCTTTTCGTTCTTTTCTTTGCTTCATAAAATACACTCCGATTCGACTCATTTTAGGGGAAATCCTGCGCATTGGCACGCAGGTTGTCCGATTTTTATACTTATGATCAGATTTGCAAAAAAAACATGTTAAAAGTGTTTTGGGGGTGGATGCGTCTTGAGAAGTTTCATCTCGGTGCGTAGAAAAATGATTTAAATGATATAATACTTACTTGCATGTAATTTTCGTTGTATCCATTTTAATTTCCATAATAGTGTTTTTATTTAGATTCAAATGTAAATATAGTTGAACTCGTTATGCATTAAAGGCTTTAAAGATGGTGTTACACATTTTCTGAGTTTTGCTGTTATTGCTTTGAGAATACAGATTTCAAAAATAATATTACTGCATTTTGTAACGTTTTCTAGTGCATTTAAAGACTAGACGTTTATTTTCATGCTATCTTTACTATTTGATAGCGAATTAATATAGTCATTGATAATAATCATTCTTTTCTCTACGGGCAGTACTGACCCGCCATCAGTAGAATATTTTTCTCTGCACACGGATTGGTACAGATGCTGAATCAGTATAATTTGTTTCTCTGTATACGGACTGGTACAGGTGCTGTGTCAGTAGAATTTTTTGCTCTATAGACAGACAGGTACAGATGCTGTATCAGTAGATATTTTTCCTATGTATACAGATTCATACAGATGCTATATCAATTAAATGTCTTCCTATGTTTACGAGCTGGTGCAGATGCTGTATTAGTATAATTTTTTCTCTGTATATGGACCACTGTATCAGCAGCATTTTTTTTCTCTATATACGGATTAGTTCAGATGCTATATCAATAGATTTTGCCCAATATATCTGGCCTGGTACAAATGCTTTACCACTAAACTTTTCGGCTTTTACCCCCCCCCCCCAACTCTAATCACCCGATTGACTGTCTTAATCTTCTGTCGTATTCTATCACCGCATATGTGATACCTATTGATTTATTACGAAAGAAGAAATTTCCTTGTTATCCAAATCCCCGCTATGAAAGGACACTTCGTGACTTCATACACCTGTAATATAAAAGATTAAGACCCGTTCATTTCACATCGAAAACTCGATGAGGTTCGACAATGACTTGCGTGCGCAGTACTGGTTGCGAAAGTTCTCATCGGAAATATAGATTTTTAATATCTCGCATGCAGCATAAACAAAGAGGGAGTATTACATTCGTGAATTAAGAGGGAGTATTAATTTCGATGAATTTCCATGTTATTGAGTTCCCTGAGCCCAAAAAAAAAACATTTTTGGAAAAATATCTATTTGTCCGTGTTTATATCAACACGATAACTCAAAAATTGAAAGGGATAGATGGATGCAATTTGATTTGAGGCATTACATAAAATTGCTGATCTGTAACAAATTTTGGCCGGAATCCATCAAAAAGACCATTTGTCTGTCTGTTCTTGTGTATTTAACATTATAACTCAAAACTGCATTAAGCTAGATGAATGAAAGTTGGCATATTGTCAGTACAACAAAATTGTTGATCTGTATCGAATTTTGATCTAATCGCTCGAAAAGAAGAGGTACTATTTCATAATTCATACTTGAGTCGCTTCACTATACAACGAAGCTAAACAAGCCATATTGTCGAATTATACGGAATTAAAACGCGCCGTACTTTGGAAGCATAACAGAAAGCCTCAAGGAAACCCTGATTAATTTAAATAATACTTAACCTTACTAAAAGAATCACAAAAAAGACATATTGCAAAGAGAGATTAATTTTTTCCTTAAATTAAACACAAAATATGCTAAATGCGCTTTTTACTAAAAAGGTAATACGCAGTATTTGATTACATGAATTCCTGAAATTTGGATTTATTCAACCAGTAAATTGGTGCAAGTAAGTTTCAAGTTGTTGAGGAAATTTCATAGAAACTTTAATTTTGAATGTTAGTTTGATAAGTATCTGAGGCAACGACTGATTGCTCTTTTGAAATCACCCATTTTCAGAATTACTAAAGATCCTTTTTAAAAAATTAATACAGCTTTTATAGTTTTTATCTTAGTAAAAATCTAATTAGTCCTGCTCTGCAACGTATTTTTCTTTTGTGGTTCTTACTTTCTTTTAAAATTATTCCTTTACGAAAATTGCTTATATCTTGATATTGATAAATTTTGCCATAGATTCGTGTGAAATTTTTAATGTAGGGTAATGAAAAAGATTATCTTTGGCTTTAATTTACAAATTAATAATTTTATTACTGATCTTACTAATTTACTTTTTGTAATCTGTATATTCATTGAAACAATGACCGGGCTTTAATCCAAAATTTTTAGAAGTTTCAAATGTTATCTATCCTGAACAGGCAGCTTAATTTGCCACTTTTATTTAATACATTATCCTCATTGTGGAGTTACTTCATACACTGATATCTTCAAAACCTGATTAATGATCCATTTTAGGGACATAGCCTCTTTTCACTACTCTCTTTTTTTCTTTCTCTCAATTCTATCGGGATTACAACACACCAACACCCCAACCTTATCGAGATTTGAATCAAAAACCATGGCAATGTTCACTTTTCCTGTCAGCTTAATTATCACTCCATAAATTCGATTCATTATTGGCACTAGATTAACTTTTTGTCACCGAGCCAACTTGAACCAAAAGTTAGTGATAATACTAATTAATAAAATTATCTCTCATAATGGCATGATCCAATTTGTTAAAGGTAACTAACTACGCGCGAAAACATTACCAGATATTTATATTAATTCCTTTATTCTCTTTAAAGTTAATTATTCTTTCCTAAAGAACCTTCCTTAATAGACTTTTATTTATAAGGTTCAGAACAGGGGATACTTGAGCATCTTAGTGAATCATTAGTCTTTGAGCTTCAAGTAATGATGTCGAGGTTTTATTGTTACAGAAGTCCATTCCTTGGATTTTGCTTACCTTTTCTGGATTTCTATCTAACTAACTCTTTAATTAGAGAGCCGAAGCGTTCAGCATTAAATGAAGTCCCTTGTTCCTTCTTATGTTTCAATCTGTGTTTTTCTTTAGATTCCATTCATGTGAATTGTCTTCAAATTCTGCTATTTTCTAGATAATAATACTTTCAACAGGTTATACAATACTTTAAATTTGGTGTCGTTTCTGTGGTTTTACAGTTAGTTCAGTGGTATTAGAGAATTCGGTTTCTGTAATGGATAGTTTTTGAAATTTCATTATATTCTGTATTAAAAATTACGCTTAAATCTGTATTGTTCTTTCAATTCTATTCATGAGAATTATTTTCCAGATAATACTTCCAACATGTTATCATTCTAATGGTTTTAAAAAAATCTTAGAACAGAATTGTGCAAAGAAACTCCAAAATGGTATTATTATGTAATTTAATCTACCTAATGAACAGTTTTTCACTTTTTTATATAACATTTCGACATTCGAAGGCATAATTTCTCTGAAAAATTTATCGAATGGTTTATGATTTTTTGTGGTCGTTCTTTTAGCCTTTTCTGAGCTTCAGCTAAGACTCTTCATTGAAGTTTTGGTGGACAAAATGTTAGTGGTGAAAACAATAGTGGATAGATAATTATTGCTTGGACAGAATATTGAATGGTATATGGTTTGTTTTGTGTGTAGGCGAGAATATGTGGCACATATGAAATTTCGCTTAATTATTTAATATAAATTGTAAAAAAATATGGATGATGTTTGATTTGTCATTTGTGTAGAATAGGAGATACAGAACTCATAAAATTTCGCCAGGTAATTTAATATATGGACTCATTTAGACCTCAAATTAGCTAAAACTAATTATACGCATTCACGCCTTTTGGAGTTTGAGCCAAGGCTAAAATCTCTTCATTAAAGTTTTCGGTGGACAAAATGTTGAAGCGTTTAATATATTTGCCTGACTACTATCTTAATAGAATATTCATTTATTATAGTCTGCATAACATGCCTGGAAACGATATATTAGAGTTAAAGCGCCTTAATATATTCAAAGTGCATTCCGGTAGCTTCCATGGAAAAACTAATCATTATTCGCATGGCGTGACATCCAATCATAATGCTTCTCTTACAGGATCATGCGATCATAGTTTGCACTTGGATAGTTACTAAGCTAATACTCAAGGTGAATTTACTGGAACATAGAAGTCTTTTGGTCATAATATAAGAAAAAAGGAAAGGTGTAAGTGAAAGAAATACTGTTAAAATTACATGGATATTAGTTACAAAACATCAGTCGTATTTTTAACAAGTACGTGCTGAAATACCTCTTAGTTAATCGAGGTTTTAAATTTAATCCTACAAAATTCACTTCGATAACTTCAATGCTACCTTAATCTGTGAAAACATTGTATCATTTATGCTATCAAAACCAAATTAGTCGTCACTTTTTAGTATTTATTATGTCATTATGTACATGAACTACAATCTATTTTATTTTCGTTACTTGGAAATCATTCAATCAACTAGCGCATCCTTTTGTTCCTAACCTTATTATCCCTTTTTTAGAGTATCAGCAGTTTTTAGGTTGAGATCCCCGTCAAGAGAATAATCATTTGCGCTGAAGCTGCATTCTTCTTTTAATGGGACAAAAAAGCTACCTAGTCAAATCAGGAAAAACTTTGCAATAAGGACTCTGAAAAATTGTGAAGAAAGAAGAGGTTTTATCCATCTCGAATATTTTTTAATATGCAGAGTGTCCACTCTAATCGTGGCCGAATAGCTAATTTCGTAACTGTTAGAGATAGACATGTTCTTCTAGTTGGAAAAATGCTTTTAAATGATGTAAGGAATCAGATTTCATGTTGTTTGAAGCAATAAATGTACTGGTGAAAAAATTTCGAAGTCTATATTTCTAAACAGTACCCCGGTTCTATTAGTCGTGTTTAGTAATATATTCTCGACACACTATATTTTAAGCAAAAAATGCTTCTGGGACTAAAACCGACCGCAAAATGGAACTTTGAATTTCATAAAATCAACGGTCGCCACTCCCTTGAGTTATCCAGTGATAGGAGGATCTTCCTTGAGGCAGCCGTTGAAATGGTCTACAATCATCTAAAGTAGTGATATTCAAAGCTTCATAACTCGACCAGTTTTAGCCACGGAAATGCGGAACTTTTTTAAAAAAGATGTTAATATTTCGAGAATATTTTACTAAATATGACTAATGGGATTGGTGGACTTTATAAAAATTTAGACATCGTAATTTTTTAATTGTACATTTATTGACTCAAACAACATAAAAAAGATAATTTTATACGTAATTTAAAATACCTTTCTAATTGGATGAATTGCATCTCCCCAACGGTTTCGAAATTAACTATTGGGCCACGATTCGAGTGGACACCTTGTATAATAGACATCTCAATAATATGTCTTTGACAATTTTCCTAGATGTCCTATTTTAATCAAAATAGCTTACTGTATTTTATTTTAAAAAATACTTTTAATAAGTGTGGTGTCTACACCGTTGTCTTCAGTTTTAGTCAGCGTTTTTTAGTGGGCTATTACGTTTTATGTTTTATCTGCCAACACTAACCTGTTTAGTTTAATTATATGAACACCCTGTTTTGGAACAACACGAGAGCTATTTTGGGATGCACTTCTTAATTTTGTATTGTGGTCAGATGACGAGGACAACAACTGAGTCGACAAGACCTTCTTCCAAACTTCCAAGCCATGCAAGAGGAAGGACGTTTGACCCTCGAGAGCAGATTTAGCGTGTGCCCGGCCCATAGATGCGGCGTAATTTTGGTGGAATCTGGTTTCGAGCCAGGAGCCCTCAAAGACCCTAACACCGCGGACCCCAGTAATGTGATTAGATAGTGTAAGAGTGTGAACGAAACTCAACAAGATCGAAAAAAACTACGATTCAAATTTTATTTGAATTCACTTTATAAAAATTCTGGTGATCTCCACAATGAATTTGAAACGATTTATTCTAAATTGAATGTCAAACTCCAATGTTACAGGTAACAAAGCCATGCAAAAAGTAAACTCAAGAAATAATTTCTTATACAATTATTTAATTATATAAATGTAGTATAAGTAATGACTACCTTTTTGAAATGAAATAAACAAAATCAATGGAACCAGTTTATTTCGGGAAATTTTTAATTGTGTATCCATACGATGATATCACTAAAATATAAAACAGGCGCTTAGTGCCCAGTTGCTTAAAATTTCTTCATCTATAAATATATCGTTTTGTTCAGAGATCATTTTCTTTTGAATGGAATGTATACATTTTGACAGTAATAGTTTTAAATTCAGTTTTAAATGTATACTCTCTATTATGCATTAATTGATAATTTAAGGTTATTGTTGGTATAAGAAATATGTGAGTTTAATAAACCATGTTATAACCGAACATAATTGTTTTGAGGCCAAATAATTCTGAGATTAGATTAATAAATTAATCTTATAATTGTTTTGCATAATCTAAAAATTGTCTCATAAAAATTCATTGTTATGAGGCAAAATTCACGGAACTTAATTGAATTTTACAGTTGATTCAACTCAAGACTATTTAGAACCCGTTTGTTTATCTCTGCAAAATTACAAACTATTTGTCGATTGTAGGTAGAAATATCGATCTTTAAAAAAACCCATCTCCTTCATTCTTTAAGAATTCTCCGACAACCGTAAAAAATCATAACACCTCTATCTAACAAGTGACTTTTATTAAACAAAGTTTATTGACGGAGTATAGGGTTTTTTTACGAGAAATAAATAAGAAAAAATTGTGAAAACGTCCTTAAAAGAGTGCGATTTTTGTAACCGAGGTTACAGCGTTCCCGCACTGCTTATTTTGCGACTACACCACTGGTTGACAACATCCATTGCAAATGCTTTGCCTCTGATTTCTTCATTATTCTGTGAAAGGGATTAGAAAGAACTCTTTTTTTAGATCCAAAACGTAAAAATGCGGGAAATATTATGCATTTTCGAAGAACTTCCAAAATCGAAAACGTGTATTGTTAATTTTAGAAATATAAACTTGATAAAAAAAAATGAAGGTGGAAATTATTCACTTTCAAAGGTGTGATTCAACCAAAATGAAATCACACATTGATTATAAGAATTTTCCATAGATTCCAAATCATAACATCTCTACTTATCCAGCAAATTTTATTAAACCAAGTTTGTTGCCAACATCCATTGCAAATTCTGCGCCTCTGATTTCTTCATTATTCTGTGTCAACGACTTCGCGGAAATCTTTTTTAGATCTAAAACACAAAAATGTGTGAAATATTACGCATTTTCCAAATCGAAAACGTGTATTGTTAATGTTAGAACATTAAACATGATAAAATAATAAAGAAGGAAAATACCGACTTGCGTAAGCGAGATTCAACGAAAAAAATCATATATTGATTATAAAGAATTTCCTACAGTGTCAGAAAATTACTAGCTGACATGCGAAATTATACAAAATAACATTAGTCGGATATAATTAATCTGAAGGCCGTAGGAAAGCTCATTTAAATTGAGAGATATACAGATTTCATTATAGAGGGTTCTTCTCCAATTACTGAATGATATTATTTAGTTTCATGGTAGTCTAACGGTCAATACTTGATCAAAGATACTATGAATCATTTCCTGGAAATATATTTCATTATACATAATCTTAATTAGAAATATACAAATGCTGTCGGATTATTTTATTGCAATTGTTATTTTGAGTTAGGAAATAACTAAGAAACACATTTCGATTGCGTGTTAAAAATGCAATAAAGTTGGCCTACTTTACTTCATAGAAGTGTAAACATTTGAAATTTATTCAGTTTTGAGAAACTGATTAAAAGATTTGATAAATCCTGCTAAGTTAAGAATTAAAATGAAGCACTTTTATAAGATTTTGGATGGATTTATTGTAAAAAAGTAAAAAATGTAATGCTCGGCTTAAGAATATCATATTGAGTTAAGTTAAGCTTGGGTACAAAATGCAGTATTTCAAAAATCAAGAAGCGCGTTTCTAAGTAAAAAAATGAAGTTAAGCTTACCTCATGAGGTTTAATAAAAAGTAATTACTATAATGGCAAAAAATATGAGCATCAAACTTTTTCGCGATTTTTACGCAAACATGAAAACTGGAGAAAGATGGATTGCTTTGAAATAAGTATTAACTTCAACAGAAAAAAATTAAAAACATTTTCGAAAGTGGATTTTCTTCTGAATAGATATTCGGGATATTAATTTTAGGAACAAAAAAATTAAACTTTGTTAATGATTTATATTGATTTTCAGGGAACTTTTCTTCTCCTAAATATGCCAGTAAAATTTTCGTTGAAATAAAGTTTGTAAATAAATATTAAATAACAGGCAAACCTATCTTTGATTGAGAAGAAAAAAAGTCTTCTGTTCTAGACTTAAAATTCTAAGAGATATTAAATGTTTGAATAATATTTTAAAAATAAAAGGTTTTATACATTAGCAACAAATAAAAAGATTCCTTTTGTTATAAAACTTTTGCTGCCCTTATTTTATCTGAGTATAATCTTAGAAAAGCATGATTTTAATGATTATTCTTTAAAAGATTCAAAATTTTCCTTTTCAGTTAGTCTATACCATAAACCTAGCTCTTTTCCAATTACATTCCATTTATTCTATAACAAAGCTTCTTAAACTGTGGATCGTGACCCGAAATGGAGTCTCACTAACTTTCTCTCTGTCTTTTATTTTCAAATTCTTTATTATTTGCAAGTAAAAATAGTTAAGAAACTGATCTTGGATTAAAGCATTTCATTAAAATTTTCTTAATAACTGCTTCCAGTTTGATTTCTTTCCATTTAACATTAACTATTACGTCAATATCTTATTATTTTTCCAGTTCTGGAGCAACGCGAAAAATTAGTAAAAAACTCCTGCTCTAAAAAATATGAAATAAACGACTAAAAAACGCCTTCTATAATAAATCATATTTATCTTGTTTTTCGTGTATAAATTATTCGGCGAAGATTAATTAATTTATTATTTTACTATACGATCCATATTTTTTCCTGTCTGTCCTAGTGAGCCTGATAGCGAGTCTATACAGCAAATCAATATTTGCTGATTGGGTAGAGCCGAGAACACATTTTGCTCTTCGCATAACACTGCCCTGCCGCATTGCAACCATCATTTATTTTTTGACAGTTAATACGTGTCTGGGAATCTAGAGCGTATTTCATCCGAACTGAGTGATCAGCATTTCGATCGGTAAAATTCACGAGGTGTGCGGTTACTTGTTGAATGGAAACATTAATCTAAATATTTTTTACAAAGGCCGTAACTTCTTCCTGTTTCTTTCTTGTTTGAGCAACGTTTTATGATATGAAATATGCTGGATCATGGATAAAATATCTTAAATGTATTCATATCCTTAAGGTTCTTTTGGAGGTTGTCTTAGTGTATTGAATAAATAATTTTATAGTGAAATTTTAAAGCACAGATTGATTAGAATTGAAGTTGCCCTATTCAGAGCTCTACAGAGAAGAAAACAAGCCAACTTTTGATAGCATGCATTTCAAAACATGTGGAAAGAAATGACTCAAAAAGCTCTGAAAATGAGCGATAGGGGAGATATGTTAAGAGTCCCTAGAATAAATCTAATTTAGTCAACGGAGTGTAATAATTAAATCATAGTCGTAATGCATATTAATAACGGATTAAATGTTATGGGGATGTAATACATACCAGCGAGTTTCATAGCCACTCAATGACAATTTGATTAATGCTTAAATGGTAAAATAAGATTAAGATTTCTAAGGTAAAAATTCTTCATATTTTCACGATGTTTCTTTTTTCCTTAATTTTTTGTATCATTATTTTTCCACCGTTTTGAAATACAGACCACCATGATTTGACGTTCTTATGACTTCTAGTGTTTTCTCTATAGTGCTCTGAGCAGAGGTATTTTAATTCTAACCATTTTGCAACGACAGTTTTCTTTAAACAAGCGGATGTTTTCGTGCCTTACTTAAGCAACAATATTTTAAACGAAAGTTAGTTCATTTAATATATTTATGATAAAAAAGTTCTTAGGTAAAACAATCGTCATTTTCCCCAGTTTATTTTTTATTTATTTTTTGCGTCATTCGTTTCCCCGTTTGAAAATGCATAGAAAAATTAGGTGGCCACCTTATGAGTACAGTTTACTTTCCTCACAACAGTTACCGAATAGGGATAGTTTAATTCAAACCATACTGTATTTCATTGCTCTGAAACTTTTAAGAAAATTCTTCAATGAAATTCAGAAGTGAGTCCTGCTTTAAATTATTTTGTTATTGAAGCTATGAAGATGTTTCGAATAATAAATAATAATAGTAATACTGAAATTTGTTGTGGTGAGTTTTCAGCTTGAGCTGAATTTAAATACAACACAAAGTCTATTATTTGAAGAATACAGTCAGGAACATTGAAAATTCGAAAAGTCAAACCACAAATGAACACAAATGGGTGTTTTTACAAAGACTTGCCTATAAAAATATGAGAAAAAAATTTAGATTAATTGATAATGAAAGATAATTTAATGTAAATGTTTTTTCATCAATAATTCATTAATTTCACCTTCATTCTCAATTCATTTTCACCTTATTCTAAGGATTAAACTGTAATGTTTATAATTTGGATGTTAACATTTAAAAGTACAGTTTAAGCTACAGTTAAAAGTGCAAGGAAGTTGCAAAATTCCCAAAGAAAGGAAAAAATCAATGAATCCAGGAACTTGGCCTCAAACAAGGCGTGGTATATTGGAATCTATTGGAAGTTTTGGCTTGCTTTTTAGCTTGATATTGGGACGAGAAACGAATCTAAAGCACAATTACTGTTACAGTCATATTTTATTTAAAATACAGAACCTGACTTAAACATGGTTGAATTATGATTTGTGTGGGTTTATAGTATAATTATCCCCTATTACAAAAGAGAATTTCATTAATTCGATATTCGATTCATTACATTATCGAAAATCCGGATGAATCGATTTTCCAGAAAAGATTCCTGCCGTTAAGTTCTTATTATCAATGGACTATTCTACAAAAGTTTGTTATAAGATTAACACTTTTAAATAATAAATATTATAATTACATTGCATTTCTTTTATACAAAGAATAATGCATGTCTATTTCCTTCTACGGATATTTCACACGATACATATCTATAAGTATTTCTTATATTCAATTTTATGAAGGTAGGCATACTATTAAATATTATATTATCTTATTGCTATATATTCTGATTTTTATCTCTGAAACATGATGCAAAATTGAAAACGGCATTTTTTAAAACTGTTTTAACATTGTTTCGTGCTTTTCTTTATATTCTGATTTAAATTTTAGTTGCTTTACTAGCTTTTTAGAAACAAATTTTCAAGGTTAGACATGTCCTTTAATTTAAAAAAGGATACAGGCGATATATGCTCGGCTATCCAAGGTCTTCCAACTAAATTAGAAAATATCGACGCAACATGTTAAAAAATGTTAAATTAAAATATGCAACGTTCTCAGCCTCATAATAATCCCAACAGATTAAAACATGACAAGTAAATGAGAAAGATTCCTAACGTAACACGATGTATAATTTTTTTTATTAGATCTATAAGCGGATGCACATAAAGGAAATGTTTTACGCGACAAAGAAAGGCAACAATTAAAAGAAATAAATGTTAATATAAAGAAATTAGTTGTTCTAATTTTTGTTTTCTTCGCTTCTTCACTCTTTTATTTAATTCACTCATGTTTGTGAGGATGTTACATGCTTTTTAGCTTAATTTCTTTCATGTTTGTACAGATAGAAATTTGAAATCGGATTTTTTTACTTACTTCCTGACGTGACAGATTTTTGAAACTTTATACGGTTGTGAGTTTCCAATACTGCAATACAATATTTTCAGAACTTAATCATCAATTAATATATTAACTTGAATCAAATTTAAATTTTGTTTGAGAAAGTGCTATCTGGTCATGTGATTGAGAAATAAATGATTCTATTAATGACGATTCCATAACAATTATAATAATGGATTATGAAATATCTTAAAGACAATGTAGAAAATAATTATTAATTTAAAAAAAATTAAACTATGCATTTATTTGTGTTCTAAAATGTAGAAAATAATTTTTGGTCAAAAATCTGGAGGTAAAAAAATCTTAAAATCGTAAGCCGCTGAAAACAATACGAAAAGGAAATTAAGCTACAACGAATATTATAAGAAAGAAAATTTTAAAAAATTCATTAAAGTTTAAATGTATTAAGAATGTGATTAGAATTCCAATTTGTTTAGAGTATATCTATTAGCGCATTTGCGATTTCTGTTCTGACTCGCAGATTTTTTTGATAAAAATTATTTTCACACTAATAAAAGAGTGTTATTTTTCCATTAGTAAATATCTCTTTTACGTAAATATGTTTCTAAATAACTTATACTATTAAAAAAGTCTGTCTGCTTCTGAATTTTTACAAAATTTCCTTCATTTCTCTTTACTTCACACACAATTTTTTTATATTTATTTCTATTTATATTTCTACAAATTTATATCTATTTATATTTTGCACTTTCTGTAAATTCAAGTTTACATAAAGAGCAAATTTGCTGAGGTTTGAAGATGCTAATGTATTGCAGTTTCGTACTGGTAGTTTCTTGCAGTTTCGACATCACTAATGATTGTACGATGAAGGAGAAATTAACTAATGAATTGTTTTTACGTCAATGCCGATTGTTTTTCAAATAAATGCATTGAAAATGTTTTAACTCATTGGGTTATTCACCTACGAAGACTTGATTGCACTCTGCAATCATTCAGAGTGGAATCGCAGTATGTTAATAAACAGTGCTTCATATCTTAATTTCTGAACTTTTTCCAGTTGCTACTATTTCAAGGACGCAAAAAGCTTCCTCGATTCTAAATATACGGGTAAGAAGGTCAGTATTCTCAACCGGGTCACTGTGCCCCTGATGATAGTGAGAAATAAAAATAAGTGGGAAGCAAGAAGATACTCAAAAAGGCGAAATGATTTTTAAAAAAAACTGCTTAAACCAAAATTTAAAAAAATGATATATTTGTTAATACAAAAACAAAACTTCACTCTTAAACATAGGTAAATATATGCGTATTTTGTTAGAAAAAGAGACAATGCCCAAGTATATCGGTTTGGAAAAATTAGTGAAATACAAGAAAATTAAAGTTATGGTTCTACCACTAATATACATCTATGTAATAATAAATTGAGTATACAGATCTTCTAAAAAATGTTTTTCGCAATTAATGATAATGATTAGAAAAGTAAAACCACTAAATCAGACTTTAATGAAAGCATTCAAATTTGAGATATATCTTTTTCACAAAGGAAAGGATATATTAGAAAAACAAAATTCATTTTTGTATAAATTTTTTAAAATTCAAAATTTCAATGAAAAGGATAAATTTCATTAAAAATCATTGGAAAATGGTGTGTTTAAAATGGCTTTGGAAAGTTAAACTCCAAATCATAAAATGTTGAGATATATTGTTATAACTAAATAAAATAGACAGATGAAACATTGAAAAGAAGAATAAACCACTCTCATTTAATTTGTTAAAATTTTTTCTACAGCGATGAAAGGTTGTTACAGAGCAGTTATATCAATTGTTTGTGATTCTCTAAAATCTGCTATCCTACCTCATATGGATTTAAGACCGTCTCTGAAACTACTATTTACATCAAATTGTCCTACGGTTTAAACGGAAAACCTGCTTGAAAAACCAGAAAAAATTATTAAGAGGTTAAACCCGGTTAAGTTTGTTTCTTAGCAGTTCTTAGATACTAAACAGAAAACTCGTTTTAAAGACGCACATATCTCTTAGAGCAGAAAGAAAGATTAAAGTTATGACTGAATAAATATATGACAGGTTATCATAAACAGAAATCTCTCTCTCTCTCTCTCTTCTACGGTATCTGCTCGTAAAACTTGACTTTTCAGAACGATGTGGGAATAAAACTGTGAGAAGGTAAAATGTTGTCGTTCTAGGGATTGTAAAATGCTTAAAATCCTGTTTTACACATATAAATATAACATAATCGCGGATATTTCTTCGAAACTCTTCTGTTCTAAATATTACTTCGAAATATTCTCACAAAATTCTCAAAACAGTACATTTCTTCTTCGAAAATATTGTTAAGATTTTTATCAAACAGTTATGTTTGCCGTAGAAAGCTGTTTTTTCTTTTGTTAAAATCAAATTAGCACATTTTGAATGGAAGCGGATAATATCGTGCTTCTGTATTATCAAACAATCATGATTCATCGCAGTCCTTTAACTTAAGAAAAAAATTATAAAATGCATGGTTTTAAGGTAAATAACTTGTCTGACAAGAATACAGTTATTTCTTGCCCTTTTCAGGGCTTGAATCTAATTTGTAAGCCTTCAGTTTTTTGTAATTTTTCATGTTTTTGAAAAGTTACTGTTATGCAGGGTGCTGAAAATGACAGAAAAAATGTAAATTAAACGCAATTTCTCATATAGTATATAATTAAAACCATTAAAATAGCTGCACACACGATAAGATATCATTAAAACTGATTCATAGATAATAAATGTTGCAAAAAATTTAAATTTATTAAAAATTCGCCAGTGTCAATCTGCCTATCTATATAAAAAATAGATATCATAATGGTTCATTTGAAAGATTAGTTTTGTAGTATTTCAAAATTCTTTCACGTGTTTTTGAATCTAATTTGGACGCACAGATAGGTCTGTGAAAAAGAGAGTAAAGAGAAAGTAAAAAAATTCTTCTCTAAATTTTTTATCAATCTCCAAGTTTCAGGTCTCCCTGAGTTTGAAAATCGAATTTTTGGAATATGTCTGTTTGTCCGAGTGTTTGTGAACATGACAACTCAAAAAAATGAAAAGAGCTAGTTGGATGAGATATGATATGTCGTTTTAACACCAAAACTGCAGATGATATCACATTTTGGACGAATTCGTCAAAAGAAAACTTGTCTTTCTGTTCGCCCGTGTGTATGCAAACTCGATGTCTCAAAAAGCTAAACAAATGAAATTAAGTATGTACTCCAAAATCGCAGATTTATGTCAATTTTTGGACAATATCCGTTAAAGGGAAGAGGTTCTTTTTCAAAATCATAAACGAATTACTCCGAGCAGCTTAGGCATGCGGATTTACTTGAATGACCCGGCCTCCGCGACAATTAATCGCTATGATAAGATGTTACACAAACAAGCAATAAATAGCTGGCAAGAAAGTCGAGTGGAGAACACTCCCAATTGTTTTTTAAATTGTGCCATAATTTTTCAAAATTTCCACAAGAGCAAAATCTAACATCTATAAAATCGATTAAAATTTTTTAATGACTTGGGTCTTAGTAAGTAATATGACATATTTATAGAAATATGAGATATTTCCTGGAACTCTAAATTCGTGTTGTCCAGCAACATATTAAATTAAAATAAATTAAACTGAATTCTATTCATGATTTTCAATGCAAGCTTTAACAAAAAGATGATGTTGAGTTTACATTCTTTTTTATAGCTTTAAAAATATGAACATACATATTTAAACTACGTTTCGTATTTGAATGAAATTCTAAGAATATAGCCACATATAATAATATGATAAACTTATGATTAAAAATTTATCATCAGTAGAAATAATCTAATTCTAACTTCTATTAAACTAACTAAATTTTTGAATGACATATTTAAGAGTTTACGATAAGACTTCGTAAATGCAAAGATTTATAAATTGTGTGTTATGAATCTCTTGAGATCTTCCTTTCAATAATATTTCTCAACTAAATTATTGCAGTAATCATTTGTAATATTAGTTTACAGAATATGTGTTTTTGAAATAAAAATAAATCTAATTATGTTTTTTTATAGATAAGGCAAATGCATTTTCTGAATGACGAAATAAAATCAACGTTATTTATAGCACGTGATTTCTATTGTACATTTTCTATATAATAGAGCTGATTCTTTATTTCGTGTTCAATACTAAACGACATGGTATAATCATCAATTTTCTTTATTCTTTGCTATAAAATCAAGAAAGAACATGTTTATTTATTTAATTGTTTCTGGATTCGGTTGCTTTATAGTCTATATTACAATACCACTGGGAATATTCTTATTGATAAGCCCCTGAAAGAAAAAAGAGAAGAAAAATAAAAATTTCTCGATAGAAAAGCAGATAAAATACAATAGCAGAAAATAAATGCCATCAATTTAGTGTGTCATACTAGCAAAAGCGAAAAGGAAAATTTATTGTCGTGAAAATTTTTCATCAGTTAAAATGTTTGTCTAGAAACCTCTGATGAGATGCATGCCCAAACATGAAATTTCATTTGGAATAGTAAAGGCACTGGCGTGAAAAATTGAAACGCAATATAAAGAAGACCATCTTGTTCGAAACGCATCAAATGAAATCCCATCAAATTGGAAAAGCATTTATAGTTAGTTCTTGTTTAGCATGCCATGTTGTCTTGCGTGACGATTTATTTTTTGAAACCGAATCTTCTCAAAACTTTTTTGAGTTTTTCTAGAATTTTTGTTTTGTTGAGACAATTACTTAATGTACTATAAATGTGATTTAGTAATCTTTTCTTTACCAGTGAGTTGAAAGTTTTTAAATCTTAAATGGAACCAGCGCAAATCAGTTTTATCAGAGACTCCATTCCGGGTATCTTGCAATCAATAAAAAGTCTATATTAATTTATGGACGTAGTAGAATTTAGTTTTTCATTTGGGTTGGCCAAACATGGCCAAAACTGGCTATTGCGCTATAAAACTCCAATACAACAAACCTTATAAATTAAGAGAGAAGGTTTTATTCATGTGTTTTTGTTTTAGAATCTGTGAAGTATGTCATTTTCTGTGATAATCTAAACTTAAATTAAATGGTAGCTAGGAGTACAAAATTTTTGTTTGACCAGCCTAGTTTCCTAATTTTTTCATCTAAAAGTATTACGAAACACATATTAGCAAATCCAGATTTAAAATATTATTCATTCATCTTTAGAATTAAAACGCCAGAAAGTTTTGCAAAGAAAGTCCATTAAAACATAATTTTTTCAGGTACGTAATCCTTTCCATTACTATAGATGATACTAGTCGTGGCCTTTCAGATAATCGAATTGTCTATTGTTATTCGAGAGGATGGAATATTTCCTTTTTAACACCACTTCTTTTATTCTTCTATAGTCCCTCAGCACATTTCTTCATCTACTTCACCCACACAATTCCATTTCCGTTGCCAGCAGATACTTTCTCTATGAACGAACGAACGTGATTGTCACCTTTCATTGAATTCAGTCTCTTCTTCCAGCACAGTGTGTTTTGCAGAGTTTTGACTATAAACAAAGAATTGTTGATTGGTAAAAGGTTAATCGATTAAGTGTTCCGTTCGTAGAATCCTTGCCATCTGTTTCTCGGACTATAACACTTTCTTTCTTTGATGTAGTATGCGGCGTTTGTGATTGTCTTGGCTTAGTTCCATAAAATGGATACACTTAACGTAGCTCTTTTATTTTAACACATTTTGATTTAATTAAATTTAGGCTTTGCCACTTTCTGTTAATCATTTCGAGAGGTTTTTGTTTTCATTTCGGAAGCACAGCTAACTAACTGAAATATATCGTAGTTCATATGGGTATCGATCTGCTGAAAAAGTTTTAAAAAAGGTATATATAATAATTATCATTCATGGCAGAAAAAAAAACATATTCATTAATAGAATACCTTAAAATAAGAATTATTATCACCGACTGCATATAAAATGAAAGGGTCGATAGTTTTTGTTCACCTCTAATAGGCACACGAACTACTTTTCTTCAGTGCAAAACACCTCGTTTCAAATAGGAATTTCTTTTTCCTTAAATGGGAATTCTTAAATAGAAGCATTTTTCTCACACATGCATTAAAATCAAATATTACAATTATTTCAGAAAATTTGAAGAATTTATAAATATTTCTTACGTTATAAATAATGCTATTAAAAATATGCTTCGCAAATCCATTCCTGTCTTGACTTGAAAAAACTTGAATATTTTCTGGATATGTTTGCGCAGTATTTTCTTTTATTTTATATTTACGTGGTATTCTTTTATCCTACTGATTTATCTTTGCCAAAATATAGACCTATACATAAGGGTGTTATTTTACAAGCTTGTAATGGATCGTAAATATTCCTTTACATCTTATTCATGTTTTGTATTGTTTCGATTCATATGTTGTTCTAAAATATGAGAAATATCTTTTATGTCAGATCCCATAAAGGAATTTACTTAGGAAAAATGGTTTGGAAGAGGATCTACGTCTGACAACTGCTGACTCAGTTTTTGAAATCTAGACGAAACCTTAAGAGCAAGGAAGAAATAGAGCGCAATTGTTAATAAAAAAAATTACGCTATTCTCGTGCAAAAGACTTTTCAGAAACTAATCTAGTACAGTAGAACCCCGGGAACCCGAACCCCAGGAATCCGAAATTTTGGATAATCCGAGCATCTTTTTTTATTATTATTTTCTGAAAAATTTGTACTGAAAAATGAAGGGAAAATAACAATTACGATTCGGAATTAAAGCTAATGCTTAATCCTATCTTAAAAGAATTATTCGAATTGGTCTTTAAGAATGAATGCAGCATCTCAATTAGTAGAAGCAAACTCAGATATATTCTTTTTACCCTCAACTTGTTTGCCACTGTACCGTGCGAATTGCGGCGTGCTCTTTCCGTACGCCTTCACAGAGCACCCAGAATCAATATTCTACTGCATTTCGTATATCGAGTATGTTACCAAATTTCCCGTATAATCCGAATTCCCCGGAATCCCTACAAAGGTCAACCCCAATTAGTACGGATTCCCGGAGTTCTACTGTATTCGAAAATACGATTTTTATAAGAGTCGCTGAAAAATTTAAAGCAATTATAATTAAAAAACGTAATTAAGTGTTTATTTCAGTGTATTTAAAAGCTATTGAAACACAGACTATACAAATTAAGCGAAATAGGTTATTAGATTTACTGAAGTCACTAAAAACTCTTAAATAAAATTATGTCTCCAAGGAAAAACATGTTTTTTAATATTTCTGGAGAAAACAGATGTTTTGAACATCTTATATCAAATAATGGCTTCCTTCAAGAGAAGTTTAATACGAAATGCCTAAATATTTTTTGTACGTATTGTGAGAAAAATTCGTTACATGCTTATGCATTAAGAATATTTTGAACAAAACTATGGCTCCTGAGTGAACTTTATATTATAAATCAGAATAAATGACGAAACTTTTCAACGCAGTTATAAGATGCAATTTCTGTTACGGATTTTTTATGTTATTGTAAATTAAAAAATATATTTAGAATTATATTTTCATGAAAGTCAGAAAAACTTTTTTATGTTATTCTTAACCTTCTTCCACACATTTTATCCTTTGTAATAAAGCATTGGGTGAAACCGAGAATATTTTCTTGCTGTAATTTATCCCGCAGTTCAACACAAATTACGGAAACTAGAGAATGGAAATTTGTCTGAAAAGGATTTTAAGTGCTAGGCTTTGAACATGAGTATTTATAGCTAGAGGGTTTTCTTATTACCTGGTTTTATTTACTATTTTAACCCTCCTCCCTCCCAAGATGAAACTTCTTAGAAGATGTGGATTGGTCTGATTGCTTAGCATCATCAATCAACAAAACTGACTAGGATTAAACTGTGGAACATAATGATGGCACAGATGAAAAACGTTTTGAGAAAATGAAATTTTGCATAGCTGTAGCTGGAGTGTAACTGGATTCTATACAACATAACACGAATCAAGAACTGCATCGAAATGAATAGAGGCAAATAAAAGCTCTCACGATTTAGCTCAAAGAAATTTCAAATATTATTTTACATTGCTTCATGTGATAAATTGTGAATCTACTAACATATTCCAAAAACTAATCATTAGCCAGCAGTCTAGGGTTTAAAATCCATGAGAACCGTGATATCGTTAAAGATTCGTTAAATGATGGGAAGGGATTAGTGATTACTCCTTTACCAAAAGACCATCTACTGCTTCCTCAGCATTTTGATAACAGAAACTAATCAATGTTGATTGTAGCACAGTAGCTTTCGTAATAAATATTTGATTCGCTTCCTAGAAATGAATATAAGTAAGGAATTAGGGTGTCTTTCAAAGCATTATCCCATTCCCCAAAGCAACATTTGGATAGTTTTTTCACAGTTAGAGATTCTTGAACGACCTTATTGCCCTAAAGCATGGATTAACTCCTTTCTGATTCATCCTATTCTCTAAGAAATGATAGTGTAAATTAAAATAATTGAAGAGCCAGAACATTAAAAACACATTCATAAATCATTCTGTAAGAACAACACAAAACTTACGAAAATGGAATCTCTGAATGAAAATTTATACTGATAGCCGAAAAGACTTTCACTACAAAATTTTGTTCAGTATGCTTCACTATCAAAAACATTTCAGGCTGATTTTTGGAATATTTTTAGTAACATATGCATCAAATATTCGAGTGTTCGAACTGGAATTTATTAAAAATTCAAAGAACGAGAGTTTGTTTTAGGTTCCAGTATTGTAGATCACGTTGCAGAATAGCATAAATAGATTTTACATTGAAATATACATTTCCTACAAAATATGAGCTCGATGAAGATGAGTGTATGCCTAGAATTATATAATAGGAACAATTTCTCATTGGTTATTTTTATTTAAAAAGTGTGATTTTTCATATTTAGGGAAAATCATAAATGTTTCGTAGTCTTACTATCTCTGAAGGAGTAATTTGATTAAAGCCAAGAAACACTAGAATTTTTCGACAAAACAAAATAGATATATACACCATTTGGGTCATTTAATTGATTCATTAATCGACTCAAACAATGAAGGTAAATCCAGAGTTCAAAACCTCTACCTATAAGCATCAAAATTCGTCTTTCACTGATTCATTAATCCGGCTGTAAATGACATTTTGAGATACAAGTTTCAATAAATGATATTTGAAATCATAAACATTACGAAGATAGTCGCTTCCAAATGTAAATCTGAAATTTCAGGATTATGGTTATAAGAAACCTTTTGAATTATCTAAAAGAATAAAAATTATGATTTGTTTCATGTGAGGAAATTTGACATAAAAGAACTAATGAAACAACGATGAATTTCGTCAGATTTAAGAATTTGATTGAGGCTATTTTTATCCTTCTCATGCCTCATTTATCTACTTCACATATACTAAAATTCATAGCTCGTAATTTAGAATTATAATTATGTTTTTGTAGTTATTGAAACTGATAGGTTTCTTCCAAGATAGAAAATCTGCTTTCTGTAACACAAAGAGTTATTGCCATATTTCTGAAAGAAGTTATTGTGACTGTTTAAAAAATTTTTGGGAACACCGAAGAATTCACCGAATTGAGGGCTTGAAAACTGGAAAATATTATATTTTCACTCGTGGGAATTTTTTATTTTAACATATTATTTGTTTTTCATCTTAAATATTACCTTAAGATGACATATGTAAAAAAAGAATGTGCTCCGGATAATATTGCTGTACAAAATATTTCAAAATCAAACTGTATTTGACAAGACCCACAATTCTATGGAATGATAAGATTCTATATGACGTTATTTCTGCTTCCAATCCAATCTAATATCGCTAAGAATTTTCTTCATAGAAGTATTGAGAGTACCAGAAGAAAACTTTCAAGTTTACAAGCAGCGATAGTTGGTAGGAAACTTGGTTTTCAAGAAGTTTCAACAGATCTTGAATGCAGTCACTCGAAACAGCAGTATGTTAAACGATACATTTTCATGCCTTATCCAATAAATTGAAGGAAGTGAATCAATTTCAACAACTCTCTTTTCCAAATAAGAATTTAAAGCATTGTAATTTAAAGTAATATTTTATTTCGATATACTTTTTTAAAAAATCTCCAGTTTAATATATTTTATTTCTATCGTAGGAACTTGGTAAGTTCTGCCACATTTTGCAGGCATTTCATTTATTTTTAAATGAGAGTTCAACTTATGGATATTTAGCTTTTTTCGTGAATTTAGTGTCACATCAAAATCATATGGTATTTATCCCTTTAAATTACAACCACTTGATTAATGAGAATATGTTTTCAGGTTTTCTTCTTAAGTATTCAGCGAAATTTCTAATTTTGCCATGAAATATTGACGACAAACTACAATTCTTGCATTTAAATGCTTTACCAGGAATCCTCTTGGAAGACGTGTTTTAAATCTCAATTATAAAAAGGATCTAATATCACTTACCAAGACGTTTCTCAGAGGCACACTAAATTCTCACCGACATTTAAAAATCTACTGATATTTGATGGTATTGCTCCTATATAACATCGATATTTTTTCCTGATTTTTAAATATCCATTAGAAAGACCATAAGTGTACATTAGACTTACATAACAGTTGTCGGTATCTTAGTAAAAACACATCGCAAACTAAGGGAATCTGAACTTAATATAACTACAGGCACCCACCGATTTGGTCAATCCGTCCAGGAGATTACTAGCAAGTACTAGATACGCAAACTGAAGTTCGTGATATAATGAAATGTGATTATGAGGGAGTTATAATACTCTAATCCCGATCAAGGAAGCCAAAATAATTGACAGATGAGATTGTTGACGCCTCCTACGTATGATGAAGTCAAACAGGTGCATCCTCTTTAGAAACTGTTGTTAGAGATTTTTGATTGATTGTGGTATGTGACTACACTCTATCTTTTATCATCTAGTGTGTCTGTCATCTCATGTGCCAGTTACTGAAGGGCTCTTGCACATTGATTCAACGGGTGAGCTGTAGAATATGGACCAGCGATCATTTTAGAGAAGAAATTCGTTACGTACAGTAATGTACTATAAAACAGGTTTTCAAAGAAGTTGAACATCGAAAGAGAATCTTATAGAATAAATTAAATTACAGATGCTGAGATCTGATGAGATGTAAACTTGGTGACTGTCAGACAAACGTTGACTGGCGAAGTGTATTATTGATATCATGGAAGAGAAGTTTTTTCTTAGTTTGGTCTTTCGTTGGGATAGTTCATGGAGCCTCGATTGCTGAGGACTGTCAGACAATTTCATTCTTCTGTTAAGTATCTGAAATTTGAAACTGTCATATTTCTCTTTCACTGTGACGGACCGCATTACATAAAAATCCCATGAATCGCAAATTTTCATCTCTTTCCCATCTGTGTGCAGGTATTAATGGAAATATAGTGCTTCATAAATTTGTAGCCATTTGTAAATTGTTTTAAAATATCATGTAGTATAATAGTTTCCTTCTTGTGGCTTTCTTAAAGAGAAAGCTTACCAGGGTGGTGATTATAACAATTTTACATATCGCTGTTAAGAATTATGGTAACTTCGAAATAATCGAGCACCGAGTTAGAACCACCAAATGGAACCTAAATTAATCCTTTTCCTTTGCAAAAGAGGCGTAAAGATATCTCAGATTGACTCTAAAGAGCGAAATATGCCATGAGAACGAAATGACCTTTGAAACATTATTTTCTCCAGATAACGAATTTTGGAATTTCGTCACTATGATTCTCAACAAGCGATATATAGATCTGTAGACATTTTAGTCATGATTTCCTATGGTCAGCAACTGCACTTTGATTTACCTGATTGAAGGGAAAGAGAATTATGCCAGTTTCTAACATATTTGAGGAGCAAACATTCAAACCATGCTTTCTCCTTCAGATACAATTTTTCAGGAAACAGTAAACAAGCTCTGCAGGTAATACTTTTTGATTGAAACCTCAATTTTCTAAGTAGGTTTATAATGGGATAAAACTTGTTTCAGTTGAAAATAATAGTATACAGTTGTACTATTTAATGTTGAGTTCAAAGAAAAATCACTAACTAATTTTTTCTTTTTTTGGAGAAAACACGGTTTGAATGTTTGCTCTTCATTTTGATATCTATACGTTTCGATTTGTATAGTTTATTATGATGAAAATATAAGTCTGACTCCATTATACTGTGATTTCATGCCAAATAAGTAATCTACATTATTTTGTAGCATTCCTTAAACTTTAACGTATAGAAAATATCTAGAATGTAACTTTCTGAAGACTTTGTGATTTCATGCGAGTGTGAAATTCCACTTATTATTTGCTTTAATCATTCAAAGCCTTCACTGAGAGGCTTAATGATAAAGGGTTCTTATTCGAGCGGAAATGCATTTCCTTCCGTTAATAGCCCGCATCGCTTTCCTTATCTTACTACAAGCCTGACTAAGCCGAATTATAGGACGACTAACTTTCCTTCCTATAACTCAATTAACTCTTCTCCTACTGTATGATTGTTTTGTAAATATAACCTTGGATATATAAGGGTTCTTGAGACGAGATGACGAATTCAGAAATATGATTGTAACCTAGGAAAATGAGTTGCTAGGTGTTCATAGCCAAATAATGGAAAGTTGACTAATTCTGGTAAGAAATATTACTCATTTTTTAATTTAATTTTAAAATTTATAGCATTTTGTAAATGTCGTCTACTTGAATTCAGAAATATAATTGTAACCAAGAAAAATGAGTTACTTGGTGTTCACCGCCAAATAATGAAAAGGTAACTATTTCTGGCAAGAAATATTATTCAATTTTTATTCAATTTTAAATTTAATTTAAAAATTTATAGGGTTTTGTAAATATCGTCTACCTGAAAAGAAAACCCATAATACATCGTTAAATTGTGATTGCTAGACACTTATTTCAAGATATTGGCACCTTTCTTCTTTTGGTCCTCACAAAGGGGTTTTCGAAGCTTTTCTCTTCAAATTCAGTTAAATATAAATATACTCATTTCTTTAAGTCTTAAGTTTCGTTAATATTAGTAAAACAGATAAATGAATACAAGAAAATAAGTAAAAAATTCCTAGACTTCAAAACTGTTAGTAGACAATGGTTGGATTTGGGAAACTAAATGAAGTAAGCGAAAGTTGAAAATTAGTTTAAATAAAATTACTGACAATAATTCTATTTTTAATTACTTATAATATTTGGTTTATAATACTACAGGTAAACAATTAGTTTTATAAGTTTCAGTCAATTATTTATAATTTAAGTTTAATTTTATTCTGTACTGAAGCTTTTAAAAACCTCCATCCATCGACTTAAGATCCCTTACATTTAAAGGATGTCGGTTAAAACTGATTTACAATTTCTTATTGCATTTATGGTGACAGCTACTTAAATTGTATTTAGAATTACTTATACTGCTAGTATTTAGTTTTCTTTTCTTTAATCTGTTTTGATCATTAGTATTACTAATTTTTAATTTGAGTCTTACCAACAGAAAAACAAAGCAGTTTCTACATCCGAAACAAAATCTCTGTTTCATATTAAAACTGGCTAATTTCCTTCTTGATCTGAAAGATAAAATGCCTTTCGAAATCTGTGTATCCTGAGTTTTTCAAATCAGATGTTTTAAGAACTGAGAATAAAATTATAAAAAAATTTATCCCATTTCTTTTACACCACAGCCAGTAAATATTGAAAACACATTTCTAAAGCGCTTCAATTTGCTTGGGATCAAAGAGGCCGCGGGAATTCTCGAAAGACATATGAAATATAAAATCTAGATGCTGCGATATCGGGATTTATATTGCTTATTCAAAAATGTTCCGTCAAAAACAATTCGGTGTTTGCTTTCCGCTGCAAGCGACAGATGCTCGACAAGATAACACAGCACACGCATTTCCATGTCTTCAGGTTACGAAAGAAACTTTTTGATGTCGGAGAATCTAATCAACCAGCCAACCAAACATGGAAAGCCAGAAGTGAATGGTTTCACTCTAAAGGCTTTCTTCTTCTCTTCAATAGATTTCGGTGGATTTCTGTTACTGTGTAAGAGTGCATGTTGTAAATTCTTATAGCAAGTAAGAATATATGTCAATACATTTAAATTTTCATACGACGAACTGGGATTCCATACTTTTGTCAATGCGTATATTTTTGAAAGTCTTTAGTTGAATTGAAGGAAACTTTCATCATTAAAATTATCAAGGCATGCTTCACACTTTTAACAGCCTTTCTGCTTGACTTTGAATACAAGATGAGAATTCAAGCATCTCTATCCGATGTCCCGTTCTCCGAATAAAACTGAATGGCATGAGTGAGTCTAGCTTCAATGTGAAAACATTTATTCTAAGATTTTCCATTTTGAATTTGGGTTTTGGCTCAGATCTTTTAAAATGTAGCTCTTAGGCATTTTGAAAGGAATGGATTATGGAGTTTATGAATAATCTGTAGTACAAATATTAATATAAATATATGACTAGTGGAGTTATTAGTTAGAATCACCGTCAATTAATCATCCTTTTCACAGTGGCGGATTTTGACATTATCAGGCCACAGAACTGTTTTGAGGCAGGCCTCTTCCCTAACCAATGTCATAAATTCGCAGTTGGCTTAGCACATTGATGTACGTCGAATTAGATTTGAGGGCCCCTCAGGGTCTCGAGATACGAGGCGAGTGCCTCTAGCGCCTGTGCGAAAAACAGCCACTGCCTTTTCATATCAAAAATATATTAAGCTCGTTCTTGGAAGCAAACGTTTTACTGTGATTTTCTGCAATTCCTTTTTATATAATACTTCCTGCCAACTAAACAAAAAAAATTACTGTGATAGGTGTCTTTCGAAAATAGTTAAAAGCATATTTCTTCAATTAATAAAACGTAGATCATAAATGAATCGATGCCTCAAGCGAGAAATTCATTTGCTTGCACTGGGAGTTCGTTGATTATCAGATTATGAATAGCATAGCTAATTTATTTTTTTCAGTGCAACAATTTTGCTTTTGGATTTGTTTTAAATTCTACTTTGTTTCTGGTTTTTATTTGCTTTCTTTTTCGGTATAGTGTAATTTTGTATTTGGTGTCTTTTCCTCGCTACTTCTCTTTCAGCAAAGTGTGTCTTTTTCTGTATTGAAGTTTTTTATATTCAAGCAAGTATTTATTGAAAAAGCGCTTGTGTGATTACCTAATTGTCTATTTAAAATGAAAAATTTTTAGGAGTTTGAAAAGAAATCTAAACTTACACTACCATGATAATAATAAACATATTAAAATAGATTCATTAACCAACATGAAATCGAAGCTATTAAGTTAACTAGTTAATTTGTTTAAATTTAAGTCGTTATTAAAACAGCGTGGATGTCATATATGGAAACTTCAATGGTTTGTTAATTTAGATGTCCTTTTGAAAACATGCTACTTTTTAATCAAAAACGTTTAAACATCACACTACAAATTCAAAATGAGAAAATCAAACTGAAGTTCTCTTGTCAAACCCCAACTTCCTTTTAAATATTGTCGCCACCATTTCCATTCCGTCTCCGGCACCCCTTCAATACTTTCCAAACTTATTCCATTTTCGTTTGATAAAAATAAATATTAGCACCTCTATTATTTCTGCTCTGCACACTGAAAACGCTTGTGAGGCCATCATTGAGAACCTCGATTACACCAATTGTTCTCACCTTTTCTTCCCCAACTGATTGATTTGTCGACTCTTCGTCCCTGTGGCGAGATATTCCCAGGATTGGCGCTGGAAACAGCGCCAAAAGCGAGCTCTAAATATATTCCTCCGAGTTGCTGTTCCCTCCGCTAGAGTCCCGAATATGTTCTGTGAGCGCAGTGTGACGATGTACACCTATGGATATCTCCCCAAGTTCGTTCTGCTTCTGCCAATCATGCCTTGACCACAGGTGAGACCCTTCTTGTGGCTTGTTTTTGTCATTTTATTGATCGGCGGCTTATCGGAGGCCAAGGACTTCCCAGTATCGTTTAGACAGAAAAGGAAATCGAAACTTAGACAGCGCGTTTTGGCCCGTTGGATTTTCGCTTCCTTAGATATCCACGGGGAGGAAGTCTAGGAACCAAAATCTTTCGTCGTCCTCCTCTTCCTCCTCATTTTTCTCCTTCAGCATCTGAATATTATTCGGTCGTTATTTCGCCACGGCGCTTTATGATTCATTTTTCTCCCTCTCCGCTCGTTTTTTCTTCAGTACACAAATTGTATTTACTATGATGCCCCGGCGCAACGACCCGGTAAATGTTGCATGGTTTCGCTTCGCGCGGGACAACCTATCGCGCTTCTTTTGCAATTCGCGGGGCAAAATCAAAGCAAGGGGATCTTTATATGCATGTTTTATTATAAATATTATGCTTAATATTTTATTTTACTTGTGATGAAAATGGTACATGCATTTACTTAAGGTTGAACATTTCATTTTACTCAGACAAGGTTTACGAATGTGGATACATGGCTTCGTCGTTTAAAGGAAATCTAAATATCAAGTTTCGTTACAGGCTCGTGGAATCAAATCAAATGAGGAAAATTTCTTTTTACAAAAATAAATTGCGCCTTTTTGCTATTTTCGGGCAAAATTAAAGCAAAGGCATCTTTCTAAATGTATGTCTTTTACAAATATTATACTTAATATTTTATTTTACTTGCGATGTAAATAGTATGTGGATTTATTTGATGCTGGATATTTACTTTATAAAGATGAACGATATGATGCTGCTGTATGTAAAATGTAATGGTAAATATCAAGCGTCTTTATAAACTCGTATAATCATATCAAGTGAGGAAGTCCTCTTTTTTGCAAAAAGTATCTTAAATGTTTTTCAAATGCTTTGAATTATATTTTTGTTTGTACCTGAAACTTATTGGCCGCTATTTACAAAATTTATTTTATTATATGCATATGAACTGAGTTTTTTTTTAATGTGATGATTTACACGTAATCAGAGAATTGGTCTTCTTAACGAGAATTCATTTTGGAAGTCCTTGGAGTATCTGTTCTAGTTGAAAGTTTTAAAAGAGATTATTTTATTCTTTATTTCATTATTTGCATTAAAAACTTAAGTAGTATTTAATATTTTTAAGAGAAACAAGCTATATACATTTTTTAGAATTTTGGTTTTGTTAATTGAATACTGAGCAAATTTTAAACGCAGAATATTTAGGAGCTGAAAGTATTATTTTCTTGGTCTGTAGCGATTTATAAACAGCAAAATAATTTCCTTTTGTAATTTATAAATTATAGGAGATTAAGTGAACTGTTAATGTAATGTATTCAATTGCTTAGTAAATAAAACTAAGCCAGTTTAATAAATTCCTAGACATTTTCATGGATTTGCGTTAAATGTTCAGTAGTTGACTATTTCCATTGTTTGTCGAAAGGAATGAGCTTTATCGTGGAGTACCATTGATAAATTTTGTCTTATGCGCAAATAGAACAAAGGAGATCTATGAGTTTAGTGGATACTGTAATTCATATATCCTTGGCGTTGTGGTCAATTCACAATGAATGATCGAAATTACTTTAATTTTAATGATAAGAATTGTTGAAGAGCTATAACTTTTGCAAGCTAGGCGAAAACTATTTATTTGATGATGTTAGTAACAAAATGGTTAGTCATCATTTCAATAAAAACAATTGCATGAAAAAATGAGTCAAGTTCTCTGTGACTTTTCAAGTTTTTATTAGCATTTCATGTCTCAGCCTTAAATAAGAATTGCCTTTTTTCCGGAATAAATTTGAGTTGAAATCCAAATTGAGATTAAACAACTTTTCCTGCTTTTGGCAGTTTTCCCAGTTTTGAGTTAGCATGTTAAAATGGCTGCTTTTGAAATTACCGCGCAAATGTTGCCAGTAATTCTTTCAATAACTCTTAAATATCAGCTGAATCGTAGGAGGTTCTAAGTAATCTTAAAAAAACACATTTCTTCATGAAATGAACTTAGATTCAAATTACAAAATCAATGCATTCCTACTGTGTCTCGTTTATTCTTTTACTTGTTTTGATTTCTTTCTGTTTTGTGCATATACTATTGGTTGGAGCACAAATATCTTTTCAACTTTATTTTAGAATTGAATGAGTTCTTAAAATTTCATTTCTTAATATCCACATTTCAGTTGCGAAAACGAAGTCTTCCGATTTGAATGCCATTTTATGGTTTGCTAGATGAACAATTTAAAATACTCTTTTTACAGAAACCATTGAAGTTCAGTTTTGAACAGCATAGATAGTGTTCAAAAATTATCCTAATTACAGGAAAAGGTTACTAATTAATGTTTTATCTAAAGATATTATTTTTCTTTTGAAATTCATTGTGTGGTTACGTGCTTTTCTTCCTTTAGAGCTATTCAAAGAGGTGATAAGGAACAGTTTAAATCTTAATATTCGGATTTTTTAAACATAGGTTTTATTTTATCTTCTCTTTCAAATGATCATACATCAACAATTCTAATAGGAAAATACTGATTATCAATACAGATTTGCCTAAAATAGTAATAGTTTAGTTCAGCTTAGTTTAGTTATATTAACGTCCCGGTTTGAAGCAACATCAGGGCTATTATAGTAATAAATTGATAAAAGATTATATCATTCAGATTATTCAATAGTGTATTGAACAAATTCATACAATTTAGTAAATCATATTCAAGCTTGTTGTTTAACTATTTATTCAAAAGAAGTTAAATTTAAAAGATTTAAAATTTTATGAGCCTAATTATTATGTTACACTTAATAGAAAAAGAGACTTCTTTTTGTAAAATTTTAAATGATTTCATGATAAGATTCATTGTATCTTCATCACTCTGACACACACACACCATGCTTAATTTTTCAAATTGAAAACATATTCGAATTTCATGACTAAACTAACTTGAAGTTGTTGTCAACTTGAGAATTAAAAAATGTGACTTTGGTAAATATAAAATTGGAAGTGTGAACAGCGGATAACAAATTGAATTGCTTACAGAGAAAAAATAACAGGATCTCTTTCAATAATGAATTATATTTAGGCAACTTTGTTTAGCTTGTTAAAAATTTCTGAGAAATATTAAATTGGAGTTTAAGATTATTATAAAAAATTGCATTACTTTATCACTTTTTCAATATCTTTTTATTAAATTTTCTGGTAAAGGTCTCAAATGCAGAACGATATATATCTAATAACCTTTTATTTTTTTGTTACATAAACCTTAATCCATCATCTTTGCATGTGAGCCAAACTAATACTCAAAGTTTTATTTATTTTTTTTTTATTATTATGGATTTTTTTGCTTCATATAATCTTTAATTTTTTTATAATGTTAGAGTTCTAACATTTGAATTTCTTATTTTGAAAGTATTTACAAAACATAAAGCATTGAGACATTTCTATTACACCCAAATGTGTAATATTTTAGTCTGTTCTGTTATCTCCGTCTAGGGAGACATCGAGTTAATATGACAACCATTTAAATTGTTTTTGATAAATTATTTCACTTCGCTTTAAATTGTTGATAGCTAAATCATGCATTTTAATTGATTTCTAAATTAAGCGTGCACTGTGTATTACTTGGTCACATGCGTAACTGAGCAATTTATTCATAATATCAAATAATTCAGGGAAATTTTAGGAATAAAACTTAAGAAAGCGGAGTTGAAGAATATTTTTGGATTTTCTACCTTATTTTACGCAGCAGAATAATTAATACAGGACAGAAATGCATTTTATGACGACATGTCATTTACATAAAACTCTAACAAGAGAGATTCACTTAATTATTCATCCATTAAATTTCGACAAATTTCTAAAAGCTAATTAGATTGCATAATGAATATTCATCGAGTGAATTGATGGCATGAAATTTGGCCAGTTCTTCTTGGTTCATAAGAAGAAGTATAAAGAACATGGATTACTAGAAAGAATTACTTAAAGAAATTAATTACTAGATAGAAAATTAACTATATTTCAGTCAATTTTCGAATAAAACTGTTTTCAAAACTAGTGCTTTATTGAAGTATCTGAGAGTCTATAACTTACTTGTTACTGTATAGCGGTTCTTCTTGATTCACATAAGGAAAAAAAACTGAATTTGCTTAGCGAGACCGTATTTTGTTAATTTTTTAGTTAATTTTTCAAAACTAGTACTTTATTGAAGCATCTAAGAGTGTATAGCCTGCTTGTTACTGCATAGTTCCATATGATGAGTTCATGATCTGATTTCAGCCAATTCAGAGCATAAAGAGCGTCTTAAAAGAGTGGTGTATTTTTTTAGTGTTTACTCTCCAAATAATAAAATATGAATAAGTTTCATATCAATTTCGGAGTAGCTCAAAAATAGCTTGCATTTCAAAAATAGTTCACTCTCCACGGAAGCTTAGTTAGTTTGAAAACGCTACAGATGTAATTGAAATTCCTGAACCACTTTGTTAAAAAGCAGTGATACTTCATTTTGCTAATGTGGCCAGTGTTGGCAATAGTTGGTTAAAGTTGCATATATTAGAAAGAATAAGATATTTCTTCTGTTGTTCTGACAAAAGAAGTGCGGAAAGAAGTTTAAAAACATTGAAAAGCAAACTTCAGAAAAATGGAAAAGAGATCTGAAAGTTAGAATGTATCATCAGTTACAATGCAACATCTGGCAGTAGTGAAATCATGAGCAATACGATCACGTGATTATTGGAGCAAAGGTGTTTAATCCTGAGTTTCTACTACAGTATTGTCGTATGATAAAATCTATAAACGTACAACTTTCTAAGAATCTATAATATTTGGACTCAAACTTGCTGGAAAATTTTGAAAGTAGAAATTTAAAAAACAACCAACAATACATTCGTGGCCTGGATCTCTGCAGAGATAAGCATTTATGTGATGTGAAGTTCAGTCAAAAATCTATTTTATTGGAATATTGTGATTTATAATGATCATTGAGATCCACACGAGGAATCCTATTCTTAATGTCTGGAACAGATTGAGATTATCAAAACCATCGTTATCAATCTTAAGTGAATGAGCTACCAATCCCTGCCATACTGAAGTTGTACCTGAAAGGAGACCGAAAAGTAATTACGAATGAAAGATACATAGTTTTTTCTGTTATATGCATAACAGAAACTTACTGAACGTCTACAACTTCTTGCTAGTCAAAATATAATTTTTGAATTCCATGTTACTAGCAAATATCTACACTGTATTAATACGAGTTATGCAAACTCAAACAATAAGCATTTTTAACGGATTGAATTTGAACTTGAAAAAATAGGCAGGATAAAAATTCTGAAAGCTTCTGTTAAAAAAAAAAATTCTGATAGCTTCTAAACTAAAATTAATGTCATTTGATATTTTCCCGTATCATTAACGTTTACCCCAACAAAAATTTACAGCAAATTAAATTCGTGAAAATATTCTGATTTATTTTACTATTCGTTTCATTAATTTAAACGAAGTTCTTCTAACTTAAATATCTGAGTTTTTAACTATTATTCATTTTGAGTAAAGTTAAAATATCCTAGAAGTAGTTTAACCAGCAACGAATACGGCAGCTAAGCATTGCATTCCTTTCAATTTTTTTCTCCAATAATTGACTTAGAAATCAGTTAAGTATAAGAAAATTGCTGGAAATGTTTCATAGTTTTAAGTAAGTCAAGATAGTTGAATAAAAAATAAAATATGAATTAATAGTAATTTGGGGGGATTAGAAGAAGCTATTCATGAATTCCTGAAGGATCTAAATAACTTTACATTCAAAAAAATTAAATAGTTCAAACATTAAAACACCTGAGCGCCGGTAAAATTATTTTGAATAATGCTTTAATAACTTTGAATATGGTCTGTAAATAGCCAGTGAGATGTATATTTAAGATAATTAATTTCAATTTTTGGCAGTTGTTAAAATTAGACAATGTGAAAATTTAGGCAAAATGGCTGTTAAAATTATGCATTTCTACCGCTAGATAGCTCTGAAACCATCGACGGCAAGTGACAAAATGTAAAAAGTGTTAAGATCACCAATCGAACCGTTGACGTTGCTAAATGTTTGTGTGTCAGCTTTTTCCAGTTGCAACATTGCACAAGGATGTTTTCTACCTTCTTTTTAATAACATGCCTCTAAGAGGTCTAGTATTTATTTTAAATAAAAAGAAAATTGTTTTCAGGAATCCAATACTAAACAGCACTAAGTTTTTTCTTGCGCTCTTTAGTTGAATTAGAATGTCTCTTTTCCTTAACAAAAAAATGTGTACTAGCTAAAAATTGTTTCAGTTTTTTTCGGAAAATAAAATAAAAGAACAGTAGTTAAATAGATAGTTAGAATAGTATTTCGATTGAACATTAGTTAGAACAGTGCACAGATAGTTAGAGATTTCTTTTTTTGTTGCAATACTTATCTTAAACTAACTGGAATTTTTCTGAAAATGATAAACTACTGTTTCTTTGACTCACACTGAAAACAATGTGTGGAGGATCAATAAGGCTCTTGAGGCAAAAGATGGTACCGACTTTCTTTCACAAAAAAATCAATTCCTCTCTCATTTAATGTTCTTTCTTTTATCATGCGACTAAAAGAGAGCCGATTACGAGGTTTTTTAGTCCAGTGTTCAAAAATCGGAATTTTGGTCCAGTTTTCAGTTTTTAATTTAATTTTAGCATTTCACTGAAGCGGCAGCCGTTTTCAAATAGTCGAAGGAAAAACACTTAGTTTACTTTTATAGTTCTATTCTCCTTCTGTTTAATCCTCATTTTTAGCTTCTGACAAATTCGTAATAAAAGATTTTACTTTCAATAATTTCACTGCGGGACCATGACATTTCTAACTTCCTTGGTATTTTCTGTTCAAGTTATTTTACAACTTGACCTATTTTAAAACTGATTTTGCAACTTCTTAATAATACTCAAAAAGCAAATTGAAATTATTTAAAGCTGATTGAAACATATTATTTAATGCTTAGTTTGTCTTCCACAAAGAAAGCAAATTGTAGCTATGCAACTGGATAGAAAATAAAAAGTTGTACTAAAACGCAGGACAAGTATAGAAATGTGAAACCCTCCCCGACCATGATAGTACAAAAAATCGCACAATAAATAATACAGGAAAAATCAAAGTATAGAAACCACAGCTAAATTTTCAATTTTTAGATGGATTAAGTTCCGGCGGTATGACATAAATATATATCTAGTTCAAAGGCATAAATGGTACCAACATTGATGAAATAGTTGAAATTAGAATTATGCGAAAAGTTATTTTTGCAAAACGCGTCTGCTTCTTATAGCGAAACTTGTGGCATAGAAATCAAGTTTTGATAGAACGCATTAACAGGCTTTTAATCCTTGAACAGAAAGAGAAGGAGGAATAAATTTCTGCGTTTGTAGAAAGACACAATACCATATTTCTTCCGAAAATACGTACAAGAAAGTCAAGGAAGAGATTTTCGTTATCTTCAACGCTCCAGAACACGGTGCGAAGTCGGAAAGAGTTAATTGTCATTGTCTCAGTGGCCCGAAGCAGTGCTGACACCAATGTTTGTCCTTGCGAAATATATACTGAAATAGCGAATGGTGCCCATTCAACTGGAGGCAGAGCTTGAAGAACCACAATTGAAACAATGGGGGCACCCAATACGGTCTGCAAGAGCAGAGAAAACAACGAGAAACACAAATAACTGCGGTTGAAATGGATGAGTCTCCAATTTTGTAATTGTGGCACCTGGTGAAGACCCTGACTTTTACCCGAAAAATCAAGGATTCTAAAGCCACCCATGTGAATCAGAAACGTCAGAATTCCTATCTAAAGCACGTGTTTCCCGTGGGTCATTCCTCCCACAAGTGGTGACTTGGAAAAAGGCAAAGTGTGAACACCGACTGAAGAGGCCTTACCAGTAGAAGAATTGAAGTATGATTGAGGCAGAAAGAGAAGCCATTTTCGCTGACAATTTTTTTTTCTTTGGCTTCGGAAAGGAGCCAATCATGTCAAGGCCACATTTATTTGCTTCTTCTTGGCTAATAATAATCCAGGGGTGTACATTGTTTTGGGGAGCTTCGGACGTCTTCTTATTGTTTAACCAACCCTACTTCTCTGTGAGATTTAATGCGCTGCAGATTAACTCTTTGATGATGATTTCTAATGTCAAATGGTAGTGGTGGAAAGCCTCGTTTTGAAGTAGCTGGCTGGGATTCAAGGTGGGATAGTAGAGAAGGATATTCATGCCCGTCGGTGCTTACATCGAAGCAGCCTCGAGCAAAGTGGGCGATAACGTGTTTTAGTACCCAAAGGTTTTTAAACCTTTCCCATCATTTATTATTTGCAACATTATTTTTAGATTTTTGACCGTGGGTGAGTTTTAAAATAATACTTGAAGAATGCTCATTTACACCTGTATATAATATATGTTCTTATGGTGTTTTTAAACTTCTCATGCTATTCTGTAATGATTTCACTCACTTCCTGAAGTAAAAACTAAGAGACTAGAGCCTCCCGTCGAAAAAAAAATTCTAAAATTTCGCACGGTCCTAAATATAGAACGTCATCTCTGTTTGTAAAGAATTAGGTCGTTTCCCTTTCCCTCTCCCTTCTTCGAAAAGAAGGTATTTTGAAGTAGGATGAAAAACTTCACAGATACAAATTGTACTAGGAAACTTTCTCACGTGGTTGATGTAGCTCTCAAGTTTGTCATGGTGATTCAGGTTCTGGGTAGGAGAACTGAAATTTGATGGGATAGCCATCAAAGACCGTCGAAGTTTTCGTGAATCATTTGTTGGAATAAATATGCTTAAAGATATTGTTACAAAAGTTGCAGCATAGTGTTAAGGTTTTCAAAGAATATACATGACTAATGGATGTAAGCTCAGCTAAACAAACTGTTCTTTATGTATCGTATCCAGCTGGCACTAGTTTCGAAAATTCTTCTTTCTACTTTTCTTGTTCATGCGAGTTTCTATCCCTAATTGAACTCAAATTAAATCGAGGCTTTGTTTCTTTTCAAGAAATAACATTAACATCACATATTTTAAAAAAACGTTTTGTTAAACGTTTTAAAAACTCCACAATAAAAATATGTCGAATAACGAACTAATAGAAAAAATTATTTGAAGTCACAGAGTTTGCTTTGAAATTTTATACAATCAGATCTCAAAACTTAAAGTTGACCATGTAAGGAACTAAAATATATAGTTGAAATTATACTTTACTAGAAATATTTCTTTATTACTGCCATCTTGTGCTACTAAATAGTTAAAAATATATTTGCCTGAAAATTGATAGATAGCATCCATTTTGGGTCCAAATCGACATTTCTTAGTTTTAATCTGTCAATTCCTGACGACAAGATTAAAATACCGTGTTGTTCATCTTTCTTTTTTTAAATTAGAAACGAGAAAATACATTGCGGCTGAGCCAAATTATAGTATGTGTTTTTTAATCATGTTGATATAAAAGAATTCTCTATAGATGGGCCAAATCATCAACTTTTTGAAAAAGGGGCATCTACTTTATTTTGCCGAAAACAGAAAATTGCGCCAGAGCAAGATATCATAACTCTCTACTTACCTTACGTTACATTAAATATTTAAATTCACGTACAATACTTTAAATTCTCCACATGATCCGATGACGGAAGGAAGTCATTACAGATAGGAAATTGAATAATACATGAAACATATTACATTTTCCTCTGAGTCACTGGAGCAGACTAGCTTTATATAGTTTCTTCCTGGGACACATTTATATTTACTCTAGTGCATAGAACATAGACGCGACAAAGGGAAGTCTGTAAATACTAGAAGATGTGAATGACGTTTTCTTTTTCCTTTTTACTCGCCAAAAAGACGAAAGAGGACGACTTTCTTCCGTTTTAGCTCAATTAAGGGTAACCGGCTAGAAACCCCGGATGCCAAAATAAAAATAGTTACAGTTAGTATTTCGTACGCTGATCATTTAAGCAACTAGCTAAATCAAATACAAGGGAAAGTACAAAAAGAAGTTGGAAAGTCTTGCTCAAATAACTAAATATAGGACTGATTTTCTCCCAAAGTTCGGAATTTAATGAGATGTAACGCAGTTCGTTGATGTTGGACTGTTAATATAGCATTTCTCTTTACTGCCATTAAATCTTAAGGGCCAACCTTGATACTATTATTGTTAAGAAATCATTAAATATTTGATGGTGAATGTTAGATTTAGTGCCAAATTATTGTTATTAAATTTTAGTTGATTCTATTTTATTAATAAAAATAGAAATTAATTTATTTGTTTATGAATGTTATTCTTCTATTTTGGTTCTGTTTGGCAGTTTACAAAATAAAAATGAGGAAATTAGTAAGGGTAAGAATTTGTTTGAAATGGATCAATCTAAGAAGATTGCTAATCCAAAGTTTATAATGAGATTCCGTTTCATTTCTTTTGTTATCTCTATGGAAGAACAAGATATACCCGAAAAAATATCATTTTTAAGTAGTAATGAAATGAACATTTGGTTTATATTGGCTATCGAATTTTGATTGCAAATATATTGTTCATTAAAAAGAAGGAATGAAAAAAATGAAACCGTAAAAAAGTAACTTCTAACTGCATGTTTTTATGTAAATTTAACTAATAATCGATTGATAAATGTATTATAGTTTCTTGTTGGCATATGAATATGACACACGCATTAAGAAATTTTATTCATAGTACAGTTTTCTTTTAAGCAAATAATACTAGTTAAGATAAACTTCTTTCTATAATACATCCTAAAAGGGTACTTACTACGCAATGCATGTTAACATTTTTTCCACACAATAACAGTAGAAATGTCTTTTCTTTGAAAACTTCCATTAGATTTTTAGTTGAGCAATCTTATTATTAAGTTCACTCAAGTGCTATATTAACCGTCAATACTTGTTTAACTGAGTTCCTCTATTAAAAATTTTGATCAATTGAAGCAAACTGGATAATTAGTTGAATGCAATTAACTGGTTGACCTCCTAATACCTCCTGAAGGATAAATTGGAAATTTCTAAAACATCTGGTTAATTAAGCGAGCCTTGTGGATTATCATAATTAATACGAGCATGGGTCAATACGAAAAGTTTTAGTATTCTGCAAAATTCAGGCACGCCATTTTTAAGAACATCGCTAACAAGGAAGATAGCTCATTACCATATTAAACGTGAAATTTCTAAGAGTGTCAATTCAATGTGTCGTGAGTTTCGTGCAACACTCCTTAATTTTTGATTCCATACGGTTTTATTTCTCTAACTGGTTTCTTCTCTTCTGAAAGTCTTGTCATTCTTTGATAAATAAGGTTGTCAAATAGATGTAAAAATGAAGTTGCAATGCAATTGTCTCAATTTCATTTTTAATAGAGGTCCTTTCATGGTTTGGTTCATTTGTATTTGTCATTTCATCAACTGGATGAAAAATTTAAGTCTTGCCATTTCTTGCCGAAACTTGTCTATAAAAAGGAAACGAAAATTTCAATATTTTGTGCAGGCATAACAATATTCCAACTCATTATGCAAAAAATTAATGATTTAAAATAATAATAATTAATAATTAATTGACATTCAAGAGTCTTACAACAATATTTAACTGCTTTATCAGGATACGTATATAAGTAATCATTTATTTCAATTAACAACTTCAAAATTTTGTTAGAAACAAATGATTTTACGAATTATCGTTCACCAATTCATGATAATTTCTTTGTTCTATTTATTTTGAAATTCTTTATGGTTATTTCCAATGCAGTAAATTCTATTCAATGTACAACGTTTTCAAAATCGTTGAGTTGTTTACAGTTAAATCTGTTGGTGACTGTTATTGTAGCGTAGATTATTTTGATTCAGATTTAGAAGTTCTCAGTTCGTATTATACAAAATTCCTAAAAGCTTCAGGAATTCAAAAGCGAAATGAATTAAATAAGAATTAATGTCTGGTTTTTAAAACATTTTTGCGTAATCAATTGCATAAAAGTATCTTAACTGTTAACGAAACTCTTCAAGAGACTGTCTTGTAAAAGTAAGGTTATTTACTCTGATAAAATAATCGATTCTGAAATTTTTACAAGTGTTAAATGCAGAACATTTGAATTCATGAAGGGAAATTTCATATAGAATCTATTATTTAGCTCTCATCAATGAATGATATTATATTCATGTTTGCTGCAAAGGATTTTAACTCTTTTAGTGCGAAATTTTACGATAAATCTTCTTGTAAATCCTTCTATTTACTTTTCTTGTTTCTTTTCTATAACTTTAAGATTTGATTGCAGCCTGTACAAAGTCTTTTCTCCATTATTTTATAGTATTCAAAACTTATCTATTTTCCATATTTATTGTTGGCTTTTTATTTGTATATCTGATGGGTTTGTATAGAAAAAGTGAACTATGAAAATAAATATCTATTGCTTCCACTTTTTAGGATCCTTGTCAAGTCCTCTTATCCTCCCTTTTTAAAGAATCATTTCAGAAAAATTTTAAAATCTAATCAAATTTCATAAATTTCAGAATTTAATTCAGGTTTCTTAACAGTTAGCTATTTCAATTTTTTAGTTTATTTACTACTTTAAACTGTTTATTAATCATCGTTATCGGTATTACCGAAACTCAAGGTTAGGTATTAATTGTTTTATTGAAATATTTTTGTAATTCAGTATTATAACATAATTCATATAAATCCTATTTTACAAAAGCAAACAAATTAGTTCCCACTTTTCTCGCTTTTTAAAATCAGAAATATGTTAATAATCTTGAGTAAGACGAAATAAAAAAAAATCACAATTTTTTTATTGCTTTGTTATATTCTAATGCATCGCATAAACATTATTCACAAATTATATTTCCCATGCGAAGATAACTTTCCATAAAGCAGTTATCTAAAATTTACTCTTTCTCTAAAGCCCATTAGGTTTTTTTCACTGTTGAATAAAATGTGACTCAACGACTGATAATGCTTCCGCGGTAAAAAATGAATCCCGCCTTCCGTCCGACTTTAAGCGATACATTTTGGCACAGATTTCAGAATGACAAAAGAAGTTCATTTTTTAAAAGGCAACTTCATAACGATTCTATTCCCGTCTCGGAAGATTCATTTATTATCACATCCATTTTTATCAAAAAATCCACACAAAAGTCGGTAGAAAAACATTACATAAAACATGTATCAACTAGTTGCCACTCTCCACCATATCGCGTCCCTGCAGATAAGGATCTCCGGTCTCTTGTGGTAAAAAATGAGTCTTTTCTTCCGACCTTGTTCGGTTTATTTTAATACAACACTTCGAAAAGAGTTACATTTTGAGAACAGCCTTTATGGCAGTACCATCCTAATCGGCAGATATTAAATAAGTACAATAAAGTGTAGATAGATTCTTGCGAAATGGATTGCTTTTTTTAGCGGACTGGGGGTTCTTCCAGCATCATTCTTCTCTTCGGTCTCGCTTTGTCTCCGATTTATCTCTTTCTTTCAGGTGATGCTATTTTGGACTCGCGCTCTTGGCCTCCCTAGCATCTGGCTACATTGCTATTTAGGAATCATCACCCCCCTACCCTTCCAGCAGAAAGAGAGAGAGAGGTCTTTCGCGGTGTGCCATCAAACGCCAAACATTTTCATTCGGGGCAGGAATAATAGGCAAAAAAGCGCCGTGGATTCGGACTTCTTTGGATTCTTCACAATCTTTTGAATGATTGCATGAATGATTTCAGAAATATGGACGATTTTATTTCCATCCATCTATGAATAACTTGGTCTCTCTCAGGACAGGAATAGCAGGCGGAAAAGTGCAGTAGAATTGGGCGACTCCTTACCGATTGTACTACTTAAGAATGGCTGGTTTTAGATTTATCATGAATTATTTGAAAAATATGATCGATATTAACACTATCTAAATATGAACGATTAGAGAAAAAGAGTAAAAAAAAAATTCGCTCCATGCATGAAACTCCAATCAGTTTTCATACAGAGTAAGAGTAGTAGGCTATAGATACGGAGTCGTTTCTATTTTCTCTAATGAAATGTGAATGATTTTGAGTAAAAGTGAGGGAGGTCTTTTGCAATATGCCATCAAACTGCAAACATTTTCGTAAGGAGTAAGAATAACATGAGAACAAAACGGCGCAAAATCAGAATGACTCTGATTTCTTTGTATTCACTCTTTCCAATGATTGATGACAAGCAAAATGTAAACAAAATTATTACCTAATCTATTCATTTTCTTTTTTATGTCTGAATGTAAAATGACTATCACACTGTCACTCTCTAACACTATCATTCTCTTTTGTTTTACATATGAGGCCAATAAGCCAATTAATTTGGATATTTTCAACTCGAAGTGTGAAACTAACGTTTGACTTGGAACCATCACACCTACCGTTTTAGCAAAAAAAGATGTCTTTTGCGGTGTGCCATCAAAAGTCAAATGTTTCCAAGTAGAACAACACTAATAGGCAAAAAGCGCCAAAGACTGACTCGGGTGTTGTTACTTAATCTGTTTATTTTGTGCGTTATTGTCGGAATATTAATTAAATTCAGATATCACCATTCATTTTTTACTCATTTATAATAATGAGCCAAATAAATGGAATCCTTTAATCCGAAGTCTGACTCCGTAACTATTTAGGAATCATCAGTCCTTAGCCTTCCAAAAGAAAGAATGAAAAGTCTTTCCGACGTGCCATCAAATGCCAAACATTTTCATTCGGGACAGGAATAATAGGGCGCAAACATGCCGGGAATCAGACCAACTTAACTGTCTTTTTGTCATTGCAATTTGAATTGGAATGATTTGAAATATATTGTAAAGGAAAATTATTTTCCGAAACATTCATTTCTTTTTTAAGGTCTGGCTGTTAAATGAATCTTCACACCACCCTTCATTATTTATTTTATAAACGAAATATTGAAAATAATTCCAATCCTGAATTTGATTCTGAATATGTGATCTGAAGTCTAAAATTTCGTTAACATTATTAGCTATCGTGTTGAAGAATCTTAAATCACCTTCATGTCTTAGGTCAATAGTCGGAACGAGCACTTAACAAATTTGCTACTTTTTAAAGTGATATTTCCTTGTAAAAAAAGTGCTTTTTCTTCATATTTATTTTACTTAAAGGAAGCCTACGTACTGTGCGTTATTTCAGATACGTTTTAAATTTTGGCTTTTATACAAACATAATTATTTTCAATTTCGAATGAATATTTTTAATTCATTTGTCACTATTGGAAAATTGTTGGCTTTTATTGGTAGTCAAGTTCAATTGTAAGAATTCTTATGGAATATCAAATAATCGATATTCTTTTAATCAGACATCTGTCAGTATATTTGCAACTTTGATCCGTAATTGCGAAAACTTTCTGTTAATTAGGGAAACAGCTTGTACTTATAATTACAGTCTGTCAAAGCTTCGGAAGGAACTGACTGGACAGTGATCGATCATTTTATTCCGCGTTTGGACTCTCCTTATTGCTATTGAATGCGTAGACCTCAACCAAAGTTTGCACTCAGGTATTTTAACATTATGGTCAGAATACATTCTAGTTGCATTCTTTACTAAAATTTCTAAGTGAATTATTCCATTAGCATTCATTTCTTTAATTTCTAGTAGGGAATTTTGTATTTAAAATTGTAATGGTTTGGAAGTATTTTTTAAGGATGTGTAAATATAAAAATACAGTAACATATGTATATATTTTTAAAAAGTACGTCATTATTATTTGATAACTCATTGTGTTTTTTGTAAAGGATACTTTCATTACTGAGCGAATCAATTAAACATATTTCGAAAATGATTAATTGCTTAATCGTAGAACAACAAAGTACCATCTTTCTATAGAAGAAAGTTACATCAAAATCTTTCTTATACTTTTGTGCAATCAAGAATTTGGTTTAAGGTTTAACAATTAAATGCCTCACCTTTATATCATTAAAAATCTCTGAACATCCTTTTCTTAAATCTGTTTTAAAATATATGAAAAATAGAAATAAGTTTTAATTCGTAAGTTACATTTCAGTAGAATGCAAAATTAATCACTGAAATAATTGTGTAGTGTCCTCTGTATCGTAAAAATTTTTATTCGCCCTTTTTTTTATACAGAATGAAAAATATAGCAGTGTTAACAAAACGTCTCATGTCGAAGAAAGTAAAGACAAACAACAAAATCTAATATCCAAATTGCGCTCTTCGAAAAGAAAATCATCGAGTAAGCTCAAAGACTTTATACTCCTGAATAAATTATTTATCCAAAGTTGTTTCCATCAGTGTGATGGGGAGAGTTTATCGGAAGTGTATCATGGCGTAAAGCATGTTCCTTTCCAAAACTTCTCTAAAACTCTCGCGATATCCTTCAGCAACAGTAACGGAAGCCTTAACCACAAATGAGAATCGATTCCTTCTCTGCTGGCGATCATTTTTATGTTCCCCTTACCATTCCCTTCCCTAGACGAGCTAGTCTTGATAAACGACAATTCTAATGAAAAGTCGATCCCTGACGAAAGGCTCAAAATAATGGACTTTTGGCGCCGGTCCATGACCAAAGATGAAAATTCCAGGCACAAAATCATGAATGAAAAGCGGCGGACTGCCTGTAGTCGCATAAAATAATTTCTAACTGAAGGTTTTCCGCGAACAACTTGTTTTTAAAGCGTGGATGGAAAGTCTGCTTTTAATGCCCAATTCTTCTCTTCTCATTTTAGAAGCTTTTCTGGTAAATGAAGCCATAAAGACTACTTCGTTTAAGCTCTTCTAAAAGTTTTCTGTCTTGTCGGCGAAAAATAATGAAGGTCACTTCATCAAACGCATAAAGAGGCTTTAATAAAAGCCTGAGAAAGAATTAGCTGTAGATAAAAAGAATGAAAGGGATTATTAGGTGTAAGGGAAAAATGTAAATTTCGGTTTACAGGGTTGAGATTATACGGCAATATCACTTCTATGCTTTTGGCTAAATTTATGAGCACCATAGCATACATAAACTTTAGCATACGAGTTTGTATATTTGTTTTATTTCATTTAAAAGTTATTTTCCATGTATATTGTTTTAATCAAACTGAATGAAATTTAATCCGAAAGAATTCCTTTTATATTTGCATGAATGAATTTTAAAACTTTCAATTTACAGGATCGAACTAAATTACTGATACTTTTGAATGAGAATATCAGGATGATGAGATATATTGCAATAACTTATACATGTAGACATTGCTGTATTTTATTACTCAGTTGTAGACGGAGCTTGTCAACTGAACTCGTGTATCTCAACAAAAATAAATAGAGATTATAACAAAGATTTCTTTTATCATTCTGAATAAATTATTAATTCGTAACATGAGATTAACTTTACGAAAGGATTTTGATAAGATTAAGGAAGGTGAAAAGCCGAAAGGGCTTAGTTCTGATCGAAAAGTGAAAATTCAATTTGCAGATGAGAGCACGCCACTATTAATAGTAATGCTGAATAGAAAGTCTTAGGCTCGAAGAGTGGCAATCAATTAGTAGCTGATGAGATGGAAGTAATCTGATTAACCATTCAATTAGCCCTTGTTCGGTCTTCTCGGAAATTAGAATCAGTAATTTTGCTTGTTCTTGCTTAAAGTTCTTAGTTAAAGAGATCGAATTTTTAGTATAATATACAGAATCATTGAGAATTCTATAAAAGGTTATACGTGATATTCACAACACAGATAACAAATTAAATAACTTACTGATTATAAATTTAAGAATTTTATGAATTATAAAATAAGAGGAAAATAAGAGCAATATGTAGTTAATGTATTAATCTTGGATATTTTTTATCTGTCGCTACATATACAAATGAGTAGGAGAGTGAATACATACAATGCTTAGGAGAAAAACTTTAATTGTATAGATAAACAAAGTACAGGTCACCCTCCGTGATTTCAAGCTATTGTCAATAGAGATCGAATTTGGCATAAATTTATGAAATTGATCATCTTTTGAATGTGAATGCAAAAGATTTTTGTGAATATAAACAACTAAACACAGTTATTTAACTTGGTTAGTTGTGCAAACTGCTGGTCTTTGAAACACTAAAGAGTAGATGTTGTACAATATAGAGAATTTAATATTGAAACACATGGGAATCATCCTCTACGGAGTGCCTGGGCAGAAAAATTTATTTTTGTAATTCTTCAGTTCAACAAAAAAGCAAAAATGCGTCAAAATACAATGTATCTTAATCAAGAATTTTTCCAGTGACTTTTAAATTTGCAGTCTGGGAACTGGATTATTTGGGGCATGCATTTATACTTGAACTGAATAATACATTTCAATGCATCGACATCTCAATGTCTTGAATATCAGTGTTCAATCCTTTATGCTGATGGTTTATTCGAAAACGGATACTTCCAAGTAGAAAATGTATTTATCCATATAACTAGCTAGAGAATTTCAATGCCATTTTTGAATCTCTTCATCTTTCTTCTCTGCAAAGAACTGAATGAGTATATTACATTATTATTACTATTTCAAAAACTAGTTTTCTAAATCCTTTCCTCGAATTAACTCCTATTGTCTTACTCGAAACGCTCAGAGAAAATATCTTAATTTTTTTAGAATAAAATAAATAAATTTTCTCACTGACGCATCCTCGGAAAATTTTTCCTTAAAAATTCTTGTTTTACTAATGCTTCACTTGTCATTTTAAAGATTATTTTATTATTTTGAGGATTATCAACAGATTGTATGTTTCTAACATCGCTTGTGTCAATGTTTGAAAAGGCTAAACCCATTCGAATATTTGGAATTTTTAATTGAAGCATAAACAGTACAGTGGATGTACGAAAACGTACATATAAACGAACAAAATACACAAAGCCGATTTCACTAGTCAGTATATTAAATATTAATTCAGAAATAATATTAAAAATTCTCATGGAACACAATCAAGAACAAAGGAAGTAATTTAACATTGCTTGTATTGTATTTCAACAAAAAATTAATTTATTTCTGCGGAAACAAATGAATTAAATAAAATGCCTTTCTATGAAAATGTTTTGGTGATTTAGCATTGTGGAAGTGTAACTGTATTAACCAACACGTCCTACTTAAAAAATTAAACATCATCCTTTAAGATGTTTTTCATTTTAAAGCAATTTCAAAAGAAATGATTATCTAGAAAGTAGAATTATTCCATTTATAGAACATTGCGATTAGAATGAATACGTTTTGAACGACTTGTGAACTCATTTATAAAAAAGTAGCGAAGGAGAAATTCCAAATATAATTGAATTAAATCTCATTATTAATAACGACTTTAATTCTGCAAGTGCATAAAGTGCATGTAAATTTTAAAAGTTGTAAACTTTTAAATTAGAAATGTTGGCGATTGAGAATTTATAAGCCAAGTTAATTATATTATTAGAAGAATTTTAAATTTGAATTTTAAATTTTTTATGTCAAGAAAAAATCTACGCAAGTTTATCTCTTAAGCCCTATTCAGTTTTTCTATCATTTCCCCCTACGTGATTTAATTTCGAAACTGCAGCGTATAATCATCGCTTTCATTATCCCATAACGTTATTATTATTCAAAGAGATAAAAAATGCAATTGTGCAAATGACTTCTTAATCTGTACGAATATCACGTAAAATCTTTCAATTATTTATAGCCGACTCTCCATTCTAACAAAACCCAACATTCAGATAAACCAGATATTTTCCTAATGAGCTTCTTATGAGGTTGAAAATGCGATTACCAAGAATCTTACTTCAGTAATTTTGATAAAAGAACTTAAGTCGTAAGTTATTCATCTAGTTAACATAATACGTTTTCGATAATGATTTACGAAAAAGCAAATCAAACTCTAATATGTTGCCTCCTTTTAAAAATTTTCGCAGAAAGCTGAAAAATGACTTTTCTTTAAAGATCCAAGAGTGCTTTTAGACGTGTTGAACTGTTTAATTACATTCTTATGAAACGTAAACTCCAAATGATTCGAATCGGTCATTTAACTTAAATGATGTTGAAAGACTTTCCTGAGTTATTACGCCTAATTTACATTCGCAGTAGAATAGGAAGGCAAAAAAATCGCTTCAGAAACACTTTTACAAAAGTAAAAAATGTTAAACTAAACCAATTGGCGCAACAGAAATTAAAATTCTGCTTGCATTTTAACCAAACGAAAAGAAAAATATTCTTTGATGTTTAAAACCCTTGTAAAATAAAAAAAATTATCGGATTAAATAGAAGAGACGCTTTTAAAGAACGATTGTACATTTAAAAGATCTATTTTGATTCGTCCACACAACGGTAAACAGAAGAATTCGAAACAACAAACTATTTGTTTGTTCATCCGTTAAATGTTTTTAGTTCCTTTAATGGGTGAAATATTTTTTGTATTATAATTCCCAAAGCAATTCCATGAGTCAATCGACACTCAGTGGGTAAAAAAATGAATAGCTTTGGAAACTGCAGATGCGGAAAATGGGAAAGGAAATATTATTCAAAAATAAATGCAGCTGCTCTCTATTTCTCTCTTTTCGCTTAAAAGATTTTCGAAAATTAATTCCGCAGATGATTTGTATTTAATAATCCATCAAGCATCGTTTTATTAACTAATTTATTATTTGAGAATTCCTTTTATTGTAAAACTAATAAAACTTTTTTTTATTTCCCAGGATTTTTGTTTCGTATTGTAGAGATTTTGTACATATGCGTTACATATATTACGCAATATTATATTTTCGCTTAAAAGTTTCCAGAAATTAATTCTGCAAAATATTTATTTTTAGTAATCAGTCGAATATAATTTTACAATTCAATTTAATAGAGTCTCTTTTACATCAAATCTGCTTTTGTTTCCAAGGATTTTTATAGTTAAATTAAAAAGTGTACGACACATATGAAACGTACAGAACGTAGGATATAAGTCTTCAATATTTAAATGAAAACTGAGACTTGATGTTTCATTCCATTTCGATGCTGAGTTATATTTGGAAAATATTTTTCATTCTTTTGTATATTTTAATGCAGACTTTAAAACGATTTGAGCGTTATATTTATCATCAAATGATTCTGCAAAATTTTTCGAAATAATCGCTTTTTCTCTAAAGGTGTGTTTCAGACTCCAAACTAGTCTCCAGTTTCTTGAGAGAGGAAAATAAACACATTTTTACCTCTTATAGAGCCACGAAAGTAAACATTACTTAAAGACCTTAGGTAAGTAACATTTTTAGTCACATATGCAAAAGCTTTGACTTCCCTTTGAACGGTGGAATTATATTTACGAGTAAGTAGAATCTCTTTTAATACACCTCTCCTAAGGGTATTCCTATGAGGCTAACTCAAAAGTAAGTACTCTTGGCCGACTAATCTGCTTAACTGTCTTCATTAATCTTTTCCTCTAGAAACATCTTTTCACAGTGAATCTTGGTGGTACCTGCTGCAGAAGTTACTGTTATATGTGCAACGTCGGAGATTAATCCCTTTAAGGGTGTTGTCCCTGCAGTTTCTGCATTGTAATAAACTATAAAAGAAAATTTATTATTGTTAAGCTCAAAATATCAACGAATTCTTAGGTAAAACATTATTATGCTTTATTGTTGCTTTTATGGTTTTTCACAACATAAATATTAAGGTACTAAAATTATATTCTTTATTCTATGGTATTTTAACTGTAGTAAAAGACAATTGAAGTTGACAACATCTAGAAAAATACGAGTGGCCGCTATTTAAATACTTTCGTTTGAAATGTAGAGCTTTATTACATTTTAGGTCAATTATTGGTGTTTAAAAATGTATAAAATTCTTTGAAATACTATAGACTCATATTCAGAACTATTCACACATCGGATACTGTAGAATCATATTCAGAACTATTCACTCATCGAATACTGTAAATCATATTCAGAACTATTCATTCATCGAATACTATAGAATCATATTCAAAACTATTCACTCATCGAATACTGTAGAATCATATTCAAAACTATTCACTCATCGAATACTGTAGAATCATATTCAGAACATTCCGCTTAGCTATCTCCGCGTTGTCAACTTGAATTGTCTTTGACTAGAGTTTCTTTGTTTATATGCTCTTGAAACACTACCTTGAATTACAATCCTGCAAGCATTATTCTACATGAAGCATTAAAGTATTTTTTTTCTACTTCAACAACGAGAGTATAACTTGGTTTCTGTATTTTAATGGCTGTTTTTGAACAACCTCGAATTATTAATCTTTTCAAAGAGGTATCATATTTCATATTCAAGACTGTATAATCATTCATTTCTTTTCTTTAATCGTGTTTGAACTATGTCTGCACAAGTTCTCGACAAATCTTGGAAAAAATTTCCTCAATTAATCTTCAACAATATATCTGGAAATCTGTCATGTTTTTCACTGTACACACGTTTTTGGATCCTTTTGATACTTTTTCTTTAAGAAAAAAGTTCTTTTCACCTATATTTCCCCCCAAACTGATTGATGAACTTTTCTCACGACATCCATAAAAGTTCTTTTTTCATTCATGTTTGAGTAAAGTTCTTTTGTATTTTTCTAGTATTTAATTGATATATTTCAATCAATTGAGTGGAGTAAACTTTTCCATTATCATGGATATGTACAATCAATAATAGGTACTGAAATTTATGAAATGCTAAGTTTATTAAGTAGATAAGTTTTCACACAATTACTTCGAAATTTTGTAAGGATGCTTGATGATAAACTACTTCAGTGGCTTTCATTGCATTCTATTATTTTTTTAGAAGCACAGTTCCAAAACAACTTTAATTCGTACACGTAATACACGCTGAAGAAAGGTGGAAAGGTTAGGACATGAAATTTATCAAGTAAAATAAAGATTGGGGTGTGTTCAGTATAAAATACTTTAAAGCAACAGTATAAGCGATAAAAAAATTCATACAGAAACAGTGTAAGATATTAGGACCATGATGTTTGTGTTTGAATCGGAACCTTTGAGAATTCATGCAGTGAAACTTTTGCTCATAACTAAATCATAATCGAAAGTCATTTATCATGTTTGAACTATGAGAAAATATATATGCAAATATTTCTGCTTCAACAAAGCATAAATCTTTTTGAATGTGTATGAGTTTCTTAATTATAACCAGTCAACAATTATATTATTAACTTTAATGTTGTTTCGATTAATTGAGTGCTAAACTAACAGAAATATTCTTGAATTAACTGAATCAGAACATATGGATATAGATTAATTAAACTGTTCAATAGTAAAAACTTCTCATGTTAAGAATATGACAAAATTCCAGCATTTTTAAGTGGTCATTTTGAAGTGGAATAAATGAAGTTATCAAATCAGATCAGTTCATAAGTGGTTAAATATGTTATATTAATTTATAATAAAAACATTCCAAAAGACACAAATTTATATACGCTCATGAATGCACATGCTGAACAAAAACTCTTTTCTGCTATTCTGAAATACAAAAATGCAAATGAAATCGATTACAATAAATTTTATTAGTAGAGAAAACACTATGTAGCCAAACATTCCTTATTCGGAAAGGCAGTTGCAGCTGCCGATATCACCTTGTTTTTTATTCACTAAAAATAATCGCAACAATTTTCCTAGCAACACAAACTCAAAAAACGCAAAACATTTTCATTGATATTAATAAATCTCACTTGACGATATGAAATCAAAAGGATTGAGTACATATTTTTTATTTGAATTTTTAGAGGCAGCAAAGTTTGTTGAAAAAGAAACAGAAATACTTTTGAAAAATGCTGTACTGGTAATTTTGCAGCATAACCTTCAAGAATGTCTGAGAGGAAATTGGAAGTTGAGTGTAATGGAATATCGAGTCAATAATTCATTGCAAAAATCTTTCTCTATCAGTATCTAAAAAAGACGTGAAAAAAAACTGAAATCTGGGAGTATAGATTTGATTAATAACTGATGTTTCATCTGTCGTCACATCATAATACCTCTTTCCACTCACGGAAAATTACTAGAAAGAAAATGAAAATGAGGCGTAATTTTATCAACCCATTTCTCGGTCTTTCCATTTTATCACTATTACATTATTCGACAGCTGAAAAATCAATGAAATCAAAGAGGTGATATGCTTCCATTGTTAAAGCTTTTTCATACTTTTTAAAGAAAAAGTCCGAGTATTGGAATCTCATTCATCATGGCAAAATAAAGAAGTTCATTACGAAAAATTACTTCATTATACTGAAAAAAATTCGATTCTCTAAAATACCGTTCGAGTTTTAATTTCTAGCAATACAACTTATGCAGCTTTTAGTCAAATAGTAAACAATTTTCATCTGAAAATTGATTTCCAGTAAATGCTTACGATAAATATTGCATCATTTAACGATAAGACAGCCCATTTCTTTTCCTTTGTCATTTTGATGAAAAGAAATGCATATCCACGAGAAGATCCTGTCTGTTTCGTGAAATACAATAAATATCAAACTGATAATAAATTCGACAGATCTTTTTTACTAAGTTCACGTTTAAGAGGTGAAAGTACCAAATTTTTTACGAGTTATACGTTCCGAACTTGACCATACAAAACTGTATCGATACAATGGCTTCTTCACAAATTGTGCATTTATGTATTACAAATAAAAAGTTTGCCAAATTAGAAGTATTTTAATTTTTAATGGACTTAATAATATGAGAGAAATTGCATAAAATATATTCGCAACATATTAATTAAATATAAAAATATAAATTTAAAAAATTAAAACGCTTAATCATTTGAGTTAAATGAGTGTGAAATTTTCATGTCAGCACTTGACGTTTGTTAATTATGAAGAGTCTGCTTAGGATTCTTTTTGTTATATTGCGAGTGAACTTCTCAATATGCCCAAACAAGCATTCAGCAAGGTATTTCTTTCGAGATATTCAGTAAATCAAATTCATATAACATTACATCATTCCACCTCTAAAGAACATACTTTTATCTTACCAATCTGCAGATACACATCTAGGAAATAACTATATACGTCCAGCATCTGGAGTACGGTTAAATCGGGAGGAAAACCCTCAGGTCTGAAATCTATACCCTTCTGAGACTGAATTTTGATCCTGAAGTGGCAAAATATCGTGCCAGTTATGCATATTGTCGTAAAAATCTATAAAATTTAATTGCATGCATTATCTTTAGACTATTCAACTTCAATGCAAATGTGCGCAATAACAATTGCAACCTCTTCTTAAATGTTAGCAAAAAAGTTCTTGCATTCATATTAACATACCATAACAATAAACCATTTCTTCACTTCAAACTTTTATCTGAGATATAAAAGAACCCTCGGAAATAGCAAGTAGTTACTTATTTATAGAATAAATAAGACTTATTATGCAATTAAGTAACGTAAATCCTAAATAAATAATGAAATTTAACAAAAGCTAAGACTCCCCGGATTAATGCTCTGTGTGAAACAAATGAAACAGTACTTACTTTAAATCTCTTTTGAATATTAGTTACGGTGTTATTGTCACGAATTAGCTTGATATGAATAAAATTCCTCTATTGTTTCGTGTTTATAAAAGTCAAACAAAATAAAAATCAACCTCGCTTCCTCTTGGTTCTGGTAATCAGGGCGATTTCTCCAAGAACCATTTGTGTGCACAACGATCGTTAAGAAGGGAAAAGATTCATTAAAGGTTTCCCACCCGTACTAGAGTACAAAAGGTTAAGCAGCCTTCTGCGATCAATTGCTCAAGAAGCTATCTCAAAAGCGATATCTTTCCAAGATCACTGATTCGACTAAAATGAACGTGATAGCTTTATGAGTTCCTTGAAATAGGTTTTTCGATTATAGCTAGCAGATATTTCTTTTTTTGGTTAAAAATGTCCTGTAGCACAGGAGGGTGCAAAAATATCGCCTCAGTTACGAAATTAATATTTCCGTATGGATAAGCTGTGATCTTGTAGTCATGTCTATCAAAACATTTATTAAAAAAATTGTCCCACTTTCTACATAAACACACTTTCAAAATTCTCGTTTTTGCTTAAAACTTAAATATTCCTGATTTAGCGATCAGCAATACGTATTTAAACTATACTGTCTGGTTGATCTTAAATATATCTCTTTATTTCTTACTTCTTTTAGGCGCGTATTGGTTTAAGAAACTGGTATCGATTTTAGTACTTTGTTTTATTACTTTACGGAAACTCTCACATTTTTCATTTCCTCTTTCGGGAGATTTTTATATGTATCAAAAATAACGCTGTTGATATGCTAGTGTCTAATCAAATAAAAAATAATACTTATTGTGTTTGGTGATGTTTCATGGTCTTGCTCATGAACCATATATTTTCATTCATTCTTGGCTATTTTCACACTTAGAGCTTCGAAGAGCATCTCTGATTCCGATGCATGTTAAGGAAGATACAATATATAGATTTGCTATTACTATACAACATTTAAAAAAAATGACGGGAGGCTGTCTTTTTCAAACAGCCGCTGATGTTAAAGGCGTAGGGCTACTTTACTCGCGTGACTCATTTCTGATTTCCAAATTTTTTTTGTAACTTCTGTTGTTACCCTTTATCTCCAAAATAAGACATTAGTTATGTTTTTAACATATGTATACCAAGCTATAGAGGATCGCATCACCAATCCATGTGTATTTTTGCCCAACTTTGCGACTCAGTATCGCTGAACTACAATTCCGATTTTTAATTTTTTTGTAACTTCTGTTGTTACTCTTTATCTCTAAAATAAGATATTAGTTATGTTTTTAACATATGTAGTTACCGAGATATAGAGGATCTCCCATACAAGGTTTTTTGCGGCGTTATGGCGTGTGAATCAAATGCCTTCCTGAGACCCCAATGGGAGTAACGTAGTCCTACGTTAAAAAAGTAGAGCTGTATTCGAAACAAAAAACAACCTAAAATTCTGTGTTTTCCTAGGAAATACATAAGACGGCGCAAGTTAGAGGGCAAAAGTTGAAAAACAAACAGAGAACTAAAATTAAACTTTTATGTCTTTCTTCTATTCGTATTTATAGTTTCCTAATCAGCATATATCGTTTTTTTAAAAACATAAGTTAAGTACATTTCGTTTCAGAAAAGAAGTTCTTCTTTTGCCGTTTATACTTGTAATCGTTCTTTTTTTTTTTTTTGGAATATACGTTTCGAAATTTCCGTTTTTAATCCTTTCCGGTTCTTACAACGAATTCGTTAGTATTTCTTCCTGTAAAAAATATAGCCCCTGTATGGACAAAACAATAAATCTAGACTAATAATCAACTGCCAATCTTCTGCTGACAACAGTCCGCGATGCAACTTTAAGGTCTTACAGTGAGCTAACAAATCCATTAAATTTTGCATTTCCCCTCGCATTGGTTAAGCCTCTTGAATCTTATTGAAAACCTGTTTTAGGACCATTTTTATTGGATATATTCATTTTGTACATGTCAAAATGGTGGTCCAAATCATCCAGTGTAGTCTTCTATGAAACTCCTTATTGAACATCTTAATCTAACATCTTCGACAAGTAAAAGTCTTAGGTTTTAAAGCTGTTTGTATCACTGAGAAAAAACAGTTAATCTTCTATGCAATTTTCAAGTCCATGAGAGAATCATTTAAGTCGACTGGTACTGTTTCATATTGCACTGCAAATGCTTTTACGAAAAATCGCATTCCATTTGCAAGAACTTAAAAAAAAATAGCAAGGCAGCATTATAAGAAACTGACATTTTCTCTGCAGTCATATATTCATCTATAAAATATTTCATATTTGCTCGTCATAATACTATCCTTTATTGTTCGTATAAAGATTATTATCAAAATCTTTTGAAAAGACGGTGAAAAACCTGCAAAATTTGCAGCCATATATAGTAAAGATCATTTCATTGATATGTGAAATTCGTTTTGGGTTGAAATGTCAGTAAAATATTTGCTTTAATACTTGTTAATTACAGTAACGGTTTTAATTAAAGCAACTGATATATCGTCAACATTTCCATCCCTTCTGTCTGAAACCACCAACTAAATCCTTCAGTTTATTTCAAAGCAATTATAATCGAAACTTTCATTTTATTTGAAACGGTAATTATACAGTGATAGTTTCATTCATTACTTTTGTAATGAATGCTAAGCTAATGGGAAATACAATGGAAGTCAATTAACAGAAAAGATTTCTCCACTAGCTTTTTATCGAATACTCATTATTATAGAGATATTCATAAATTGTTGCACCGTAATTAAATAACTGATTTTAACGTTAGAACTTGACGGCTTATGAATTGCTAGCTTGACTGTTCATCTATTTAACGTATTCCGCATATGATATAATCACTTAAACTGTTATTCTGGTTGGTTTCACATAGTTTACGAAAATGTTCACAAATATTACCACGAATCATGTTCACACATATTTGCTCATATAATTAAACACTGAACATAAACGTCGATTGATTTAAACAGTTCACAAATGTTGGGCACATTAGCTTTGCATTCCAAACGAAAATCTCTGGTTTCCGTCAATGAAAAGGTCTGTGTATAGCAATCTAAATGCATATGTTCACTTTAAATCACGGGGTTTGGATACTAACGGCTTGGAATACCAATTCCAAGAAAGACGCGAGAAGTTTGTGATATTAAAAATGACTTATTTTATGGATGCAACAGAACGGAACTTCTACTTATTCAAGACTGCGACTGTTTTAATATTAAAATGCGGAAGGTAGTTCTTGACGACCGAAGTTCCGAAGCTATTTAAACTCTGGAAACTTCATTTTATTATTTAAAGTTTTCTCTTTATGCGAATCGTAAACCAGACTTGTTTAATATTCAGCTTCATTCATTCATTCAAAAGCCTTGTGTTTTGCTTAATTTCCGGACAACCTTCCGTGATATATTGATATGTATTAAGAAAAGCTATTTTTATAATATGCGTATACGTATATTAATTCTTAATGCATGAAAAAGAATTTCTCATATTTGGAGGATATGGTTGGAAATATTATTAGCTTTCTTCATAAAGGAAGGTTTCAATTGTAAAATTTATTTCTCTAACCCATTAAGTAATAAGATCATTCTTTGTTATATTGAAATTCTGCTATAGTGAGCCTTGGATATAGGGACTTCTGTGTTATAATACTCTTTCCTAAAAGCTCAACTGATTCTTTTCTCATTAAAGACAGTTTGTTTGCTTTGGATGAACTCTTCTTGTCTCATATGACAAAAGCGTGGAGCACATCTTTCAAGCAAAACTTTCCATTACAAATGCTAAGAAAGTCCCATTTACTTTTAGAGACAAAACAACTTACTTTAACTTTATTTTTGGAGCTAAAGCCACAATAAATGTCTTGGACAATTTTCTATCAACGATTTATTGCTATAAATTTATAAAGACGATTATATTTTCTGTGACCCCTAGTCTGATTAATCTCAAAAATGGAATTATGTATAATAATTTATTCATTTATAAAATGTGTATCGAGATTATATAATTCTTCAATGTAATTATGATAATCATGCAAGAGAATTCATTTTAAGAGGAAATATATTGGAATATTCTTTATTCTAGTAACTAAATTTTAATGGTATACATAATATCTACAGCCACTTATGCTTTTGAGCCATTATCTTATGATTCATGGGAACTATCGTATAAATTAGAAAATAATGACCGTACCTTGCCGAATAATTGCTCCCATCTGCTCAAAAACGATTTAAAACGATTTTCAAATATTTTTCGTAATAAAGTATCGCATTCAGTAGCTTCAAAAGCATAATTTAAAAAGGGATTGGGTCATAAACATAGGCCTGAATGATATTAGACAAGAACGATTAAGTGCATCAAATTGAAACATCAAAGGAAAGTTAGTGACTCCGGAGCGTCTGGTAACAAGAGGTTTTAATGATTTAGAATGACTCAATTCGGCTTCATTATAAATGCTTCGGTCCGTCACTCGACATTTGCGAATGAAATTGTCGGAAGTGAGATAGCATGCAATATTTTCCAACTTCTCGACAGGGCGCATCTACATCATGATGCAATTAATTTCATTCCAACTTTAATTACCAATCAAGACTTTTCGATAGAAAGCTTTTGACATGATTTCCTAAAGTAATTTTACTGAATGTGGCAAATAATTTTTAAAAAATTCTCAGTTATTAAAACTAGTGATAAAGGCAAGTTTAAATAACAAATAAGAATTTTTCATGTAATTTTGTGCAGCAACTTATTAAATCCCATTTCTTTGATGAAATCGCTGTACAGTCGCGGAAAAAAAAAGTATCCACCCAGCGTTATTTTGCCATCGTTCATCGCGTATTAAAACAAAAGGTACCAATTCTCAGGAAATAAGGTCTAGTAAAAGGTTTCATGTTTAAATTTTCCATAAGGGGTCATATACATATTTATAATAGCACTAATTTCAAAATTTCCAATAGAAATACACATTTTTCTTAAAATATTTCGAAACTACATAACAATTTATGCTGCAATACCAAATTTCGTCACCTCAGCATTTTTGGTTTCGGAAGTATAAACAAATGAAATTTTGAGTTTCTAATGTTAAAGTAAAATTTTGAATTTTTATTGATATCTTGAGAAATAATATAACTATTTACCTAGAATTTTTTTTATGTAGAAGTATGAATTATTCTGCACATTTTACACTTTTACTTTTTATTTTAAAATAATTTGGAGCACATGCAATATTATATCAAAATTGATGTTAAAAAATTTTGAATAGCAACACTTATAAATTTTAATAGTATCGAAGCAGATGGCCATTTGTAAGCCTATGCAAAATTTAAGCATATTCGTACGAGAAGTTTTAAAGTAACATTAAATTTTTAATTTTCGCTGTAAAACGATGCACTTAAGGGGGCGTCATATATTTCGAAAACGTTTTCATTATTAAATATAATCATTACACCGTTTTATTTTCAAAATTTAAAAATATAAAAATTTAACTATTTATATATAAATTAAAATTTTATAAATTAAAGTGGGGTAATATTACACTATTTATTTTTTTACGCATCAAGTTTTACCGATTGTAAAATGTAGATCATTATTTTGAAAATAATATTTAAAGTGCGAAATAATTTAAAATGCTACTACCGACATTTAAACGCAAGCAGATAACTTCTCTATCTAAATGTGGAGACGACCCCTTTTCTATTTAGAACACAAAATTTCGAATATCTCCCGATATATTCATTAACCAAAATTCATTTCTTGGGGTATTTCTTCATGAGAAATTTACTTATGACATTAAAAATGGGTATTGCTATTGAAAATTTTGAAGTTAGTGCAACTTTAAATATTTAGATGACCCCTTATGAAATTTTTAACCTTAGAATCTTTTAATATACGTTATTTCCTGAAAATTGGTATCCAATGAATGATCGCAGAACAATTCTGGGTGGATACTTTTTTTTCCGTGACTGTACAATTGATTGGATTGCCCTTGTGCATTGAAAATGTGGGCATGAAAGGTAGTTTGGATATAAAATGCTATCACACAGCCTTTTAAATGAAAAAGTATATTTATTTTTACCATATGAGAGCAGTTTAATGCAATACCGATTCTTCATCATATTTGAAAATGTTCTTAATAAATTGTAAACTGTTGATCGAACTAATTGCAGAATGTTGCTTTCCAATAGGGTCAAGAATTCCAATTTATGCGCATGTTAAGCTTTAGAACGGTTTTGCCTACATTAATTGTGTAGTTATTCTTTTCTCCGCAATCTTTATTTGATTTTAATTTGACATTTTGGTTTTATAAAGACAGAGTCTGTTGGATGTTGAATAATATTTAAAACATTATCATTTAAAATGCTTGTTTCAATTTTAAATTTCTTTCGTTATTACAAATATTGGTTTGTGAGCGATTAATACTGAATAATGCTTCATCTTACTGAAGATTTTATTACCACATTTAATGATGATAGTAACCTAATAAATACATTTAAATGTTTTATCCGAATTTGAAGATAAAGTTTCCTAATTGCGTATTTAATATTGTTGCTGTCATATCAAAATTTGAATAGATTTAGATATATCCATTGAAAGTATTTACCATTTGAATATCGAATCTTTACGTTTTCTTTGCTTAACTGTTTCAATCTAAACTAACTCATAGAATTATTTCAAAACAACATTGAAAAATTCTCCCAATTACACAGAATAGTACGGCTGGGATGATGACAGGAAAAAAGAATTATTCCACTTTTGAATACCAATCTTTGTTCCTTAACGCTAGAATTCAATTAAGGTCATTTGAAACTTTTCAAATCAGAGGGAATGAAAAATTTTGTCAAGCAGTGCTTTAATTTCAGATGGAACGAATGAAAGGCTTGTTTGGATAAATAAATAATTTCATCGTATAGAGAGGTTTGCAAATGATTTAATGAATAGAGAAATATCTTTACTTGAAGGAAATCTGAGTAAATGACTTTCCTGAGTTGAAAGATGTGGTAACTGTTAACTTATTAATTTACAACTTCAAATGAAAAATAAATTGCATTTAATTATATTATAATTCTCCCATTATGGGAAGCAATTTTAAATTATAAACTTCTATATAATTTTCTTTACCAGCCATAACTTCGAAATAAATTAATGCAAAGCGTTTTCATATAAATTAGTAATTTACTAATATAATGAGTTTGAAATTGGATAAATGAACGAAAATTAGAAATATTTATAGAATTAGTTGCATCGAATTTGTGTTAGAAAATATGTTTATCAGAACTATTACTATATTAATGACGAACTCACCAATATTAATAATTATATTACAGAGTAAAAATTGATATAATAACTCAGAAACGTATTAAATTAAATAATGAAAGTATTAATCATAAATGATTGTATTATCGTTTTTTCTGCATATTCTTTCTAAAACAAATAAATATTTCTCTTTTCTTACTTTTCAACAATACTCCATTCCTTGACAAAGCAGTATAATTATATTAAGACACATAAAATGGGATTTTAAACATATTTTTATTTATTTCAATGAATTATGGTCTGAAAATTTAAACCTTCTTGGTTCTATTTTATTTTTGTTCAGATTAAATTTGAGAAAAATTGAGAATCTCTGTCGGGAGAAAAAATCACTTTCTGCCTAAAGGGTCCAAAATCCTTCAATAATTTAGGAAGATTGAAAATTTATCTCTTCTCTTTTTCAATTACAAAAGCCAAAGAGCAAAATTAGTATGTCTTCATCATAAACTTTTCTCGGAATTTTGAACAATTCTGCTTCATTCCACTCTTCTCTTGGCAAAACGTTTTAAATCAATTCAAATCGGCTCATTTGGTTGATCCACCTGCTACCGAAAGGGTTGAATCAAGAGGATTGCTACAGGGAAGTTTCGCATTAACATTGCAGATGATTTGTGCGTTTTCCAAGTCATGCGATAGAGCCACATTTCCATCTCAGCTTCTATCATCCTCCGAAATATGGGGCGGCGGTTGAATCGTAAAATGCTTTCAATCTTCCCATCAATCTTTTGTAATGTCTTAATCCCATCAAATGTTGTAGTCATATTATCGTAAATCTCTTTTGAATCTGTACACAGATTGTTAAAGGAATTAAGCAGAAAATTAAAGTCAATCTATGCCTTAGTGAGATCATTTAAAATTCATTCAAAATTCGAAGCAGTATTTTAATGATTTTCCTTTCACAACTACTGTTGACAACAATATACATTGATCTAGCCATCGTTAAAATATTGTGCTTTATGAATTTTCTGTTTTACTCGCTTTTTGCCTCAATTTATTCAAGTCGTATGTTCTGCGTATTAAATTATATCTTTGTTAATATGTTTACATAGATAAAAAAAAAAGAAAAGGGGAAAACACCATTCCTTGTCTATACGCTGAATATCTACATGAGCAACTAAAAAGATAGATTTATTTTCCTCATAAGGTATTTGGACATCATGATATTTTTTAACGATTCTCTCGCAATATTTGTCGAGGCTCTTTATTGTCTCTAAATTCTATGTATAGAAAGAATACATATGGGATCAATTATTTATAATGATACTACGGTGTTATTTCTATGAGCATTCTTCTACTAGAAGCTTCGTATCCTTCTGCTAGCTAGCATATAAATGCTTTCAGAATTTTCATATGTCTTATTTGTTATCTTCTATACATGCCTTTTCAATCATATTTAATATTACTTAGAGAAGTATAATGGATAATTCGTGCTTGGAATCAACATAAATTCGCATATAAGACATTAACTATATATTATAATATAGATTGTAGTTGCTGTAGGAAGAATGTATTCTTTTTCATTCAACGTTATGGCAGTTTGCCTTTTTCTACATTTTTTTGAGTTCATTGTCATCATTTTAGCTCAAAGTTAGTTACAGAGTCCTTATGATGAGTTATATATGATTTTTAATTAAGATATTGGAGGGGAAGGATTATTTAGAAATACACGGCGAAGCTTAGTACGCTATTCTGGCTATGAGCTGAATAAAGATTGTCCCAACTTCATAATGAGAGAGTTAACCACAAGCGTACGGTGTAACTTGTTCATTTATTTATTTAAGGATATATTTAGGCACAATGCCATGGCACGCATACAGCCTTCTTCCATTCTTTTGTCTTACTTGTTCTAGGAGCAAGAATCCTACACATGCTGTTTGCAGTTGCATTTGATGACGTTCCACTTCTATTTTACGTCTGAGTTTTTAAATATCAAGTCAGAGTTTCCACCGTAGGTTCATTTTTCTTAATACTGAGCTGTGTTACTGTGTTACTAATTCTTTGTTCTGAAAGCTGGCATAAAAGTCGAAAATCGAGTCATTCTACTCAAACTTTATTCATCCCTCGCCTATAATTTCGTCAGTGTCTTTGTGTATTCTGTATTCAGTAGAATTAAACATTCTAATTATAATAAATATCATACTGTTCGCACAGATAAAAATATCAAATTTAATAGGCTTCTGTTAGATTTGTCGTTGTGTACAATCCGTTTTGTAAAACTATAAAAGTTCATAAATTTATAAAATTTAGTAGTCAACGAAAGAATATGTCTATTTAAGTGTTTAAAATAAAAGCAACTAAACGCAAGTCAATATATCAGTGCTTAGAATTATGCGTGTAACAAGGATCCTAATGCTCAAAAGCACCCTTGCTATGTGTTTTTTTATTTATTATTATTATTTAATCTTTTAACGCGATTGCCCTTTTCTGTCATGTGATCGGCGCAGCATGGGCGACTCAACTAACCCATACGAGTAACAAACTATTACCCTTTTATTTTTTAATAATTAAGGTCATAATTCGAAAAGGGTTAAGCTCAGTTTTATCAGGCATGATGTGTAATAAAATTGATTCAGAACTGATAATTTCGTCATACCGAAGTGAGAGTAGAGTTCTCAATCAAAGTGAGAAGGTTAAAATTAAACAGCACACATTTTTTTATTGAACCCATTCCAGATTTATTAGATCCATATTAGAAAGGTTTTTTTGTGGGGGGGATTTTATTACTTTTTCGAAATCGGTCTTTTATCATTTAAGTTATTCACGAAAGAATTTTTTGAAATTCAACAACTCAAATAATAAATAAAATTTATCTGAACAGCACTTGAACTCAAATAAAACACAAAAACGAACCAAAAATGTATATAGCAATAGAATAGCAATTAATATTAGCTGTGAGCATTAAGTGACAAAAACAAATACTTCTCAATTTTATTACCTCCATATTTATAGAATATACGTTGATTCCCTTTATTTCGGCTTTTTAAAAGTCTGTTATTAACCTTCAAGAATAAATAGCGGTCATTATTTATATAAGTCCGTATACAGTTTGAATAACTGTTTGGATTTATTTTATTACTTTTCTGAAATTTATCTTTTGTTATTTATCTATTCACGAAAGTGTACTTCTAAATGCAGCAACGGAAAGAATAGAATTAATCTAAACAGTACCTGAATTAAAATGAAACACAATAATAAATCAAAAGTTGTGTATAGCAATAACATAGTATTTAACACTAACTGCGAGTATTACGAAATGACAAAAATAATATCTCTTAATTTCATTATCTCTATATTTTCAGAATACATGTTGATTTTCTTCCTTGCGACTCATTAAATGTCTATTATTAATCTTCATGAGTTTCCGTGCTTGAGTGAGATAACTTTATCTAACTGCACTTCTAGCATTTTTTCCTGAAGAAGCGTGAATAAGAAAATTTAATTAAGCAAATCTCTCATCTAGAATTTTTTCTATCACAATTAATTCTAATTGGGGTACTTTATGCATTGGCCAACATGAAAATTTCCGAGATGGAGATATCTTCTACTGAAAGCAGATGACACTCAAGACCACCATACCGAAACCGAAAAGAAAAAAATAGCAATCATTTCGGGGAACCAAAAGCTCTTGTAAACAACAGCAAAAAAATGAAAGGAAAATAGCAAATGAAAAACTGTGCATAAAAAATGCACTTAAATCCTCAGTTCTCCTACAGAAATGTTATTCAGGATAAAGGAAAGAAAATCTTAATCTGCAAGATCCTCGAAAAAAAGCGCATAAAAAGTACTTGTAATGAAAGTAAGATGTAAAAGTAATATGTTTTTTTTCTCTCTCTCTCTGAAGAAATATTTTTTGGTGAACCACTGGTAGTTTAACTGAGTTTTCCGTATTTTTTGTTTCATGCATTTCTTATTTTATCAATTAAACCTTGAAAAAGTAACAATGTTACAGCTTTTCCAGCTGTCTCATTTTAATTTTGAATCGCAAACGGAAGTTATTATCTCGCTTTAATTTTTTAAACACTACGCTTGCAGAGAAAAAATGAAATAAAAGTATTGTTAAAAATTAACTTGGTTAATAATTACATTTTCAACTGTATAAGAATAAATGCTAAAATATTAACTACGAATCATCATTGAAGTTACTCTAACACATTAAAAATCAATTGTTATTTTATTAAGATAGATTTTTTTATATTTCATCATGAATGAAAAATACACGATTTTTCGATGGAAAATCCGTTAAATAAATTTGTAGTTAATTTTGCTTCAAGTTTATTAGGTATAATGAATATGTTTACATTCATGCAAATTCTATCTATTCTTATAGCTAAATCGAATTTTAAATTATCATTAAATCTCTATTATTTCGTACTAAAAACTTTAAATATTGCTATTATTCCTGCTGTAGCGAATGATGTAGACAAATATATGCAGAAAAAATATCTAAAATTTTTAACCAATTTAAACAGCATAAATAGAATGATTAAGTTTCATTCCTGATAGAAAAAAGGTAAATTTTAATTTTCTTAAAATATATGTGAAAAATTTTATGCTTTCAAAGAAAATGTAGCTAAATGATATTCAAAAAAAGAGTACTTTCATTCTTTTATATATACATTCATGAGAAGAAGCAGATTTAAATCCCAGTTTCAACTCTGGTGCATAATAAACTAAATCATATTTGTGCATTTTTACCAAAGAAATCCATAAATAATTATTCCACTAAATTATGCATTTTCCAAATTTTTACTTTTTCTAGGCATGTTTCATTTCAGAAATTTCTAAATCATTCTTTAAAATAGATTTTATTTAAGTTTAAATAAATTCTTTTTCCTTTTTTCATCTCTAGTAAGTACTATGTGAGTATTTACTATCTACACAATATCTCTTGAGTACTTACAGTCTACAGTACTATCACGAATAATAGTACTGTGGAAAATGCTTCTAAACTTCCTTAAAAAATAAACCAAGAGCCGAATCATTTTCTAGGGTAGCCCAAAATTCAACATAATAAGGATGACTATCAAAAGCAGCAGCTGGTTTTAATTTTTGTGGAAAAAATAATTTCATAAGTCTCTCTCAACCTTTGAAACTCACATTTATAAATGGAGGATTAAAGTGCAATATGAAATGAAACATGTAGGCATGCAGATATTATCAAAGGAATCTATCCTGAAATCTTTTGACCGCCCTAGAGGTGTTCAGGGTTATTTCGGAAGCTGACATCATCCCGTTTCATTATTGTATGTTCACTCATTGGATCCTTCTCCCCCCCGTTTGTTCTATAAATAATGTTTCCTAGTTCTACCGTAATTGTCTGAGATATGTCTACGTTGCTGTTTCTGTTATCCGTTGAAGGCGTCAGGGAAAGAGGCCTTTGCTTTCGCTCGAACTAGCAGAACTAAAAGGGGTTTATGAATTCATTTCAATTTATATGAGAATTTTGGATTACACAGCACAAGTCTTGGAACTAACTATACCTTTGTTTTTCTTAAAACCAAGCACTTCAGAAAGCAGTTTTGAAAGAGAATTATATCGCACTTGTTATATAAAACTCATCGTTACTACACTCCAGACTTCAGGAAAATGCAAGATATTTTTTGATGGACTTTGACATTTAGTGTTATATATTTATTCTTAATCGAATCTGGCACTTTTCTCTTTACTAATCTTATGATATAAAATTTTTGAGACAGCCTTTATGTTACATTATTTTGCGATTTATGTGAATGGATGCGTGCTTGCCCTTCATTTCAATGAAATGAATTAGAAAAAATGAAACAAGGCAAAATAATCAACATGATTAAATGTTCATTTTTTAATAAAATTAAAGTTTCATTAAAATTGATGGTGTGATTGTATATTAGAATTAAATTTAATTTTAATACGTGATACTTGTATGAATTATATTAGCTCATACTTTAGTCTGAATTGGTCTTTTATTCATGTTTTACTGTATAAAATGAAATATTCACAATTACATTCAAGAGTTACAGACGACAAATTTATTCGCAATATCATTTTTTTCCTATGTTATATACATGTTTATCATAATATTCATTGCATTAAAAATTCTTCTTCGATAGCTATTTGAACCGCCGACGAAGGAAAAATTATTCTTTGAAACATGCGTGCAGTAAAATTGCAATACATTTCGATAAAATAAATGAGTATTTTTTCCATCATGTCAAATGACAGTGAAAACTAATAGTGGAGTTTTGTATTTGATGAAAAAACCGTAGGTACGGGGAGGGCTGGTTTGCAAGATACATGAGCCTGCAAAATCGAGAAAAACTCAATTCATTTTTGGGATATATATTTTCCACCGATTCATCCACATTGAATTTATAAATACTGAAAACCTGGAGAAATGAGCTATATATAAATTACTTCCAAACACTATCTTCTTCATTTCACTCAAACAGATTCTTTTTTTGTGACAAGATCTCTAGAAATGAGCCTAGATAAGGACCGGACGAACACTTCGTTAGTCCATGCCCCGGCACAGAGTAAAAAAATTGACGAGCGCAAAATTGTCGAAACAAAATGAGAAAAAATCGCAACGGAGTTTCTGAATTAATTAGAAAATTTTGCTGAAAAAATTCTAAAAAATCAGTAGAACAATCTAATTTTATGTACTAATGACCACAAAACTTTCAAGGCACTACTCCAGTAATCTATGTATATAAAAGATAATGTCTGTCGTCTGTCTGTATAAGGTATAGCGCAGAGACCTACAGTTAAGAAATTTGGCACGATGGTGGCCCAGGACAGAAGCCGAAACACCTCGAGGCGATTTTTTCGATTTTCGAGGTAGATTTTTCGTTAATCAATGTTGTATCGATTTTTTCGCCTTTTTCAAAGAATTTCCGTACTAAAATTGTAGAAAATTCAGGTTGTTCAATTCAGGTTCAAGTTGAACAGGTACAGAAAATTTTTTATACAACCTGAAATGCTATTTAATACCCTCCGCAATGAGACCTATTTCAAATCTGTACAATAATTAGACATATGTCGGTAATTAATTAAAATAAGGTCACTTTTTCGGACGAAACGCTGTTTTCCCTTAACGTCTTTTTGTAGATCGCGGTAAAAACTTTACTACCTGTCACATAAAAACGAATTTTTTCAGAAAATACCCTCAAGTTACCTTTCAAATGAAAGAAAAATTCAAATCCGACGAGAAGTTCGTTTAAAAATTTTTTTCCGAAACCACAAGTTCCTATATTTTTTTAGGGATTTGAGATGGGACAATCACTTTAATGCCATCCTCGGCGGTGCTGGAGAAATGACATCCTAAATAGATGCAGATAAAAATTTTGAATCAATACCTAGACATCGAGTTCGTCGGTGAAAAATATAATTTAGTTATGAAAATCAGGATGAGCCCATAATCTATGCACAGGAAAAATACAAAATTAAATTCTTTTACCAATTGGTTGACACTGCAATCAATTCCTTTAGAATAAAGATTTTCTCATCTGCAACATCACAACAATTACTTCTGTTTTTTATATCATATATATGTTCATATATAAAAGATGTTAGTTCTTTTGGCATGTACTTTTGGTCTGTACTTTTGGCCAATTGCAAAGATTTGGGAACCATTTTTACAGATAGAGAAACATCGGATATAAACAGCCTGAAACTTTGTGATGAAATACCAGTGGTGTTTTCTCTATTGGAAAAAGATTTACGACCTTTGGAAGGTTTGAAATTGATAACAAAAATGAATTTTGCTCCAAACTTGAGCATTTCTGTAAGAATTTTACTAACTCTTCCAATAAGTTTTGCATCCGTGGAAAGTATATTTTCCAAACTAAAAATAATCAAGAATTATTGCGATTAACAGCATCTCAAACAAGATTGTCAGACCTCTCTATATTAGAAATTGAGTATGAGATGAGTAATAAATTAGATTTTTCTGAATTAATTAGAGAATTCTCTGAAATAAAAGTTCGTAAAAAAATTTGGCTGAATTATACTCTTGTTAACTGTTTTTTAAATGAAAGGTTATTATAAATATTTGTATCAATTACTGAGTTACACTGTTGTTTATGGACGTTCACTAAAAATGTAAAAAAGACCATATAACTTTTTTTAGAATGCTTACATTGTAGTTCCATAGGGGCGCAAATTTTTACTTTTGCACGGAGCGGTTCAAAGGCTGAATCCGACCCTGTCTAGGTCCAAAGGATTTTTAAAACTTATAAGACTTACTATGGTATTGACAATTATTGTGCATATTACATTCAAAGCATGGTTGTCACGAAAAATGTATCACTGATTCACTTGGATTCCGATGAATTCGCTTTATGAACTATGTACTATATGGCATCTAATATATTAAAGTCGAATCGGTGAATAGCCATTTTTAAACCTATTCATCTAATAAGGAGGTCTATTGGATTCTGTGGGATGCAGATATATTGTAGAGTATATACAGGGTGATTAAAAAAAGCGTGGCCAAATTTTAAGGGTAGGTCAGGCACATGATAAACTTTCAGAATAGCATAGGAAAATGGGTGCTCAAACGCCATCTGGAGGCGGCAGATGGCATTAAAAATAAAACAGGGCTGGTCAAAAGACCTATATCTTTCTAAATATTAATGGTATCGAACTGGAATTTTTATAAAAGTTGCACTATATATATGGCTCCAAATTTGTGAAAGAAAAATTACGCTACCTGTCGCGCATGCGCAATAAAAAATTATTTACTATAAATGCTAATATCTCCTTTACTACTCAACGTATTTACGTAAAATTTAGATAAATTGCTTCGCTAAAATGTTGCCATCTACTCTGTAAGTGTCATAAATTTCCAAGGAAACCTCTGCAAGTTATAAACAAAAAACATGCGGGAAAATTTAGGATTTTTTAAAGAAACCTTTATATCTTCCCGAATATTCACACTATTTTTACGAAAATGCATGTAAATATTGCGCAAATTACCACAAAAACATTTAATAATAAAAGATGCAAACCATTATCAGCTTTCTGTGAAGCGGGTGATCCAAAATCCTCCTTCGAGTTGATCATTTTTTGGACGGACCCTTGGATGAACTCGTGATCGAATCTTTGATGTAAATTGTAAGTTAAAACCTATTCTTTATATGCTCTAAGTTCGAGGAAAGTTCATCCAGCTTTTCGGGAGATATTCGAAAAAATGGGCATTATCAGTTTTCTATGAAGCAGCTGGATGCACTCGCTTGTGCTTGACCAAACTTTAAGGCTAGGTGAGGCACACAGAAGAAAATTTCGTATTTTTTCGAATATCACTCGAAAGGCTGGATGGATGAATTTTCCTCGAACTTCCTACATATAAAAAATAGATTTTAACTCATAGTTTACATCAAAGATTCGGTCACGAGGGTATTCAAGGGACCGTCCAAAAATTGATGAACTCGAATAGGGATTTTCGCTCAACCCGCTTCACAAAAAGCTGATAATGGTTTGAAAACTTTTATCAATTCTTTTGTGTGAAGTGCGTAATATTTAAATGCATTTTTGTAAAAATAGCATGAATATTCGGGAAGATATAAAGGTTTCTTTAAAAAGTCCCAAATTTTTCCACATGTTTTTTGCTTATAACTTGCAGAGTTTTCCTTGGAAATATATGACACTTACAGAGAACATGGAAATATTTTAGAGAAGCAATGTTCCAAACTTTCACGTAAATGCGTTGAGTAGTAAAGGATATATTAGCATTTGTAGTAAATAATTTTTTACTGCGCATGCGCGACAGATAGCGTAATTTTTCTTTCACAGATTTGGAGCCATATATATATTGCAACTTTTATAAAAATTCAAATTAAATATCATTAATATTTAGAAAGATATCGGCCTTTTGTCCAGCACTGTTTTATTTTTAATTCCAGAGCACCCATGTTCCTTTGCGATTCTGAAAGCTTATTATGTGCCTGACCTACTCTTAAAGTTTGGCTACGTTTTTTTAATCACCCTGATAATATAATAGATAGATATAATTCAATTTCTTCGAACAGTTGGGAGAATAAATGCTTGTCTGAAGAAGAAAAAGAGAAAAAATTTCGGAAAAATCGGAAGAGAATTTTTTAAAAGCATTAATGAGATGAGAAAAAGGGTTAGTAGTAATTATTTTTTGGGAGAATTTTCATAAGGCGATTTTTCCCGTAAATTTTTTAAACTTTGGGTCTAGACAAAATTTTTGATAAAAATTTTTAAACATATTTTAGTTTCAAATATATATAATGATTTCGCAAGTGCATGGTCCATTTGATATTTTTACAGAAATTGAATACTTTAAATTGGTTATTACTATTGTTTTTTCTTAGAATTAATTTCAGATTTGATAAAAAGGACCTAAGATATTCATTTTGAAATCAGGAGCTGACCCCTGTTAATTATGGGTACTCTGCGGTGTCCACTTTTGGAATGTTGACAATCAATACAACCATCTCATTTCCAGTAACTCACTCAGTCATTACTACGACATCTGGATGCTGTTATTCGAGCTATGTATGGTCTAAGTTGCCGTTAGGCGGCTATATGTTAGTTTATCTTGTCGATGTTTAGTAGTTTTCCTGATTCTGTATTGTGTGGTCACATATACTAATTCAAAGGATTGTAATCGCCTTTAAAGACGCCCAATTCTTCAATCATGCTACTAGACATTAGACAGCCCGCTGTCGATGAAACCTAAAGAAAGAAGACTTTACAAAGAAAATCTCTTGAAATTTGATATCAATAATTGGCAAAATGTTACCTGTAATTTTTACTTTCTTTTCACTCGTATTTTGAAAAATTGTAATTTCCTTTTCGAATAAAGATTTTTCCAAATTTGGTTAACTTTGAATTCAGTTAAAATTTCAGTTACGACAATTTAGTTGCTGATTGATAAATACTAATACAGTACCTTTCATATGAAATATATATTTCATATGAAATTCTTACTTTTTATTTAAACCTAAAGAAAACTTCCAATTTAAAAAAAAATCAAGTCAGAGCGAAACATTGAAATGGAGATTTGTAGAAGTCGATTTCAAAATTGTTAAACTATGTAATGTTCATACTGAAACCAAAGCTACCTTTAGCTAGATATATATATATAACAAAACCAAGTCTGATGTTGGCTCTGGTCAGCTTTATATATTTGAATCTATTAAAGACAGTAGGAATTCTGTGCATTTCGACTTCTGACTTCCTAAATTTTTTTAAAATGTATATCGATTGTTTTAGAGAAGTTTTAAAGACATCGACTTATTCATTATTTAAACAACTACAAGCACGTCGTTCATCTCAATATTCTGTATTTATCACTCTATTTAGAATTTTGTGGTTTTCTCAGTTTCTTTTGCCTTTTTTTAAATTAATTTGTCATCAGAATTCCTTCATTAAATAAAAAAGAGCCCTTTTCAGGTCGAACAAAATGTATTCTATGTTGATTAATGTAAAAACATCAAAACAAATCAATTTCGGATTTTCATTAATCTATAGTAATTTCATAATTTTTATAATAATTGTGCTAAGGCGTTACACCACAAATTTTTTATTGAATACTTAATAATACTTTACTAAATATTTTGTTTTTAGTATTCTCTTTATAAACCTTGAAACTCTTATATACCTTTTTTTGCATTTTCGTAATTTTTTTTGGTTAGTTTTGTTTGAATGCTGAATTTGTCTTCGAATTCTTACAAAATTAAGAAAAATATCTTTTTCAAGTTCGACAAATGTTATTCTGTGCTAATTTAAGTTAAAGCATCAGAAGCAAATCAATTGAGATCCATCATAAATGTTTTTTTACAATAAATGTGCTAGTATGCATATTATCATTATTGTAGAGAGTAGGGTTTGCATAGCAATCCTCCTGGAGGTTGGCAAGTGTCAGCGAACAGGGGCAGAGCCCCTTAGAAATTAAAATAATTGACGAATGAATGTAACGAGGACTGCTTGAGGTCGTATGTTGCTAAGTAACATTATTTTATCTACGATGAAGAACTGAAGTACCCGATTATTGTAGTAAATCCTTATCGTGTTCTAGTTGCTCACGATTCCGTAGCTTGAAAAATAATGTTAAAAATAATCTTTTCTCTATAAGGCATCTCCAAGGGTTTCTTTTTTTTGTAAATATGATGCACCACAGCAAGGAAGAACAGGATGTGCATATCAGAGTTGATGGTATATTTGACCATGAATTTTGAAGCAATAAGATCCAATTCTAGTTGGAATACTTATTTCTGCACCCATAGACGCGAAGGCTAATGCAATGTTGTATTCGCGAATATGTAGCCGACAGTTAAGGGCTTCAGATGAACCAGAGCATAAAAGCTCTTTCATCAACAAGGGATACCTCGATAATTCCGGCAAGCGTACCTTGCCGTCGTGGAAACATTTCGTATATTTATTGGAAGTATTTCTTTCATTCATCCAAAAAATGTTGCCCACAAAATTTCCAAATTTCTGCCAATGATCCAAGACAGCTCTTCAACATCAACGCTCTGATCGTCCACATAAGTGCAAGCAGGCGGAGCATCTTGAAACAATTTTTTCTCTTTCTTGAACCCCTTTCAAAACTTTCTTCAATCGATTTATCTGCAAGTTAAATTAGTCTTCTTTCATTGTTTCGATAATATTAAACCTATAATTACCGCTGAGATTCATGTTTAACTCATCGAAAAATCATTCAAACCAAATTTCACTTATATTTTACGTTTGGAAAGTGATATCACGTAGTCCATCAACTCATGAATTGCTATAGATGTTGCCGAATCCTACATCTAAACAATGCGTTTTCTGAGAGCTGTACAAAAGAAATATTTAGTTAGATACTTATTCTATGTTCACTGAATTGTATGTGAAGTGCTTTATTAACAAATAATTTATTAAGAGCCATCTTGATAGCGCATCAACCTTATACAAGGATTTCGTCAACTATGATCATAAATGAAGTCTTTGTAAGCAATATTATAATAAATTTTAAGTATTTTAAAGATAGGTCAAGCGAATTTGTAGAGGTCACACAGTAAAACTGTGTGCAATATTTTTAAAAAAGGAGTTATTTTCTTACTTATTTTTGTTGAAGTTTCAGTAAAGAAAAATAATATGGTTGTGTTATTTGGAATAAAGGTTATGTTATTATTGTTAAAGTAACAAAAATATCAACAAACGACCTTCACAAAAATTATATATATTTTTTTAGTATTAGATAAAGCAATAAAACTCTGAAGAATATCGCTGCCTGTAACTTTATGTTCGAGTGCGAATTTGGTCAGAAATAAACAATCCATGCAGTAAGAAAAACTATATTATTTATCCATCGTCTAGCTAATAGTTAAATTCACATATGCAAAAGAAAAGTGAATAGAAAATCAATGAAGTTCAAATATGGCTTCGTTTCAGTGAATGTAATTCGTGGGAAAATGTTGATAAAAATGATGAATCTCATGCTGCCTCAGTTAGTTAGTCTTGCCATATCCTCAATTATCATAATAAAAGCACTTCCAGCGATATTTACTGCTTTCGAAGAAAATTCAAGAAGACATTGAACCAAACAGAAGTTCATTTTTATTATATATTTTCTTTTTCGCTACATGCAAATTTCTATGCAAAATTTTGAAACTCAATACAAAACGAATCGTATAGAAAACTTTTCGATAAAGAACTTCTTGAAATACCTTATGAGGAAACACAAAATAGTAAAAGCAATAGTTTTTAGTTCGATATGTTGTATATATTTTTGCGAGATGAAGATTGCTTTGTGTTTTTGAGATGAATAACACACCTGCTGCAGGCAGCTGACGTACCTTTACCTCCAGCTGCGTCCCGTAAACTCTTTCATATGAGCTGCACAATAGCTTATATGATAGAATGAATTCTACTAGTTTTTGTGAACTATCAATTCTATTAGTTCAGGCTTACATCATTTTATTTATACGAAGGTATTGAAGTATTGAAAAAGTAATACAAAGTAACTAGCTTGACTCGGGCTCTCAGAACGTAGATAATTTTAGCTACTCTCAGTTTAATAACAATAGTAGAATTTACCTGGAAATTGAATTTCAAGATTGTCAGAAGAAATGAAGAGACCAAAATTTTTTCAATAGCGTTGTATTACGTATATCAAAAGATTGTGGTGAATTTTGCTGACATTATTACCGATTTTAAGTGCATTGTTTTTCAGCTCAGCTCAACGATTATGCAATATGAACGAATCGTTTTTTTTTAATTTTAACTAACGCATAACTGAAAATTATTGTACTTATTAGAATTTTTATTATATTAATATTTGGAGGGTTCAGAGTTAAAGTGAGCCAAGTCCATGACATTCATTTATGAGAAAACAGATCTCAAAGTCCATTAATTGTATTTAAAATAACACTGAACTCGTGGATATAAATTGAACTAAGGACTTGAATCATTATTACACAGAAAAATAACATATCTACATTACCATGGCAGTGTTAGAGCAAATTGGGCAAAACATGGACTTAGTTCACTTTATCTCTGAACCCTCCATTTTATATACTTTTATAAATATTTTTGTCTAAACAATGAATTAATCAGATGAAAACTTAGTACAAAATTGATATCACATTTATTTCATTCATTCAGATGAGAATATAGTTTAATCTTAAGAAATTATGTTTTATCTCCATGTTTTAAAACTAGGGCTGCTTAATTATACTATCTTGCAAATTTAATAGTGTAGAAATCCATTGCTTTGGAGCCTTTATACTGGTTATAGATACGTTTTCTCTCAATGTCATTCATCTGATTCGTAGAAGCTTTAACACAGAGTCATAACTTTTGAGTGGATAACTTTTAACTTAATGTAGTTAACTTTAAAAAGTTAACTTCATTAAGTTAAAAGTTATCCACTTACTTCACACCAAACTTTCTTGAGATAATTATTTATTTTGCAATTGCTGTCATTTTTATGTTAAAGATTCTAATCAATCTGTAAATAAAAATGGCGCGAAATGAACCAATCCGTTACTCATTTTGAGCTTCGTGTCCGAAAGCTTGGGCAGTGTCAACAGCTCTCGTCATAATGAGGAAATGTACATTGTTTTATTTTTTCCTTAGTTGAAAAGAATGAAAAAGAGGCGGATGAACTCTGATTCAATTCATAAGAGCGAATTAATTGCATTTTTTTCTTTTTATTTGCTACATTGTGATTCAGAAAAGACATTTGGCTGCATATCAAATCTGATCGTTTGGCCTTTTTCATGGAGAGGGAAATGTATGCGAAGAAAAATTATCTTCTAAAAGTATCTTTATTATTGTATTGAGGTCTGTTTTCTCCTATAAACAGGGATCTTAATGATGAACATACGCCTTAAAATAACAAAACAAATGTATGATTGACATCGTTTTAAATTGTTCATTTTCATTAAAATTTTCTAGAAATGACATTTTGCATACTAATAACGGAGGATTTTTGCTTTATGAAATTCTTAATATAAATTCCAGATTTCGCAAATACGCCAGTTAGTGAAAACTGCCAATCAATAACACTCATATTATTCTGAAAAACTTCCTGATTTCTTAAAGATTTTTTTAAAAAATTGTGTAATTTTGAAATTCATTTGTAGCCTAAAGTCATTCTATAACATTTCTGTAATGTTACCTTATTTAAATTATTGAAAAAATAATCTATAAATATTAATGTTATAATTTTTATAAAGAACGTGACTCATCTAAAAATTGCAATGTTTCTGAATTTGCGAATCTTTCGGAGTCTAACAACAAACAAACAAACAAAGACATTGAATTACTAATTTTTTCAAGTTCGCATTTTCTTGTTTAGAATATATGAAATTGTATAACGCACACAATTTCTTAACAGTGCTCGATTTCATTAGCCATTTTCTCTTTCAGCTAAATAAGGTATAAGAAATTAATTTTAATACCCAATACTGAAAATTCGGAACTTGATCTTGATTGATTGTTCCCAATTTAACCCTTTATTTCCCGACGGTACTTAAAAGTACTGCTTTAATCACGCTTTTATCTTCGTAATTTAATCGTTTTTCCTGACAGTATTTACATGAACACGAAGAATGTAAATTCGACAGCTAGCAGTAGATGGCAGATGAAGACAAAAATTAAACTTTTTAATTATTAATAAAATTATTTTATTTAATTAAAAAGTTTTTCATCTTTCCTGGCGTTATTATTCATTAAAAGGTGTCTAATGATGCCAAAATAAAATTGAAAAGTTGTTGTTAAGTTAATTCGGTAAATAAAGGGTTAAGTCTGGAAATTTTTTATACCTAAACATTGAGCATATTAAATAAACTGCATTCTCCAATTTATGCCAAATGCATTATAGATACCAGCTTATTCATTTTCCCAAGTTCCGTTTTCTGGCTTTATCAACTTAAATACAACTAAGAATAACACGCACCAAACAGATGGCGCCCATTTCTTCCAAAAGCACAAGCTTAAGAAAATATAATTATACCTAAATGATTACCTATGTAATTCCTCCACTGACAGACTAAAGAATATTTTCTTTATATTTATTTTTTCCATACTTCTGGAACTTTTGAAAAATGATTTAACTCCGCTTTTTAGATTTTCTTTCAACTATCTATTACGTAAACCGAGGTAAATAATAATTATTTTCCCCAAGCAAATTGGCAATTATACCGAAACTTTATCCTTTGTGAAGTTTTTAATTGAAACGACCGCAGAATCCATTTTTTAACGAAACTTTTTCGGGAAAAAGAAATCTCTTTACAACCACAGCAGTCTGTCTTTCCAATAGACTGTGCGAAAGAGTTTTTAATCAACCGTCTTCATTGATGACATTTCATTTCCCCCTCTTTCTGTGCTTTCTTTCGCCGATACTGTTCGCTGTAAATTAAGCGTCTGTCACTCTTCCAACTTGCTTTGAGGAAAACGATCACAGTTCTGGTTCCTGGGGGTTAGAGCAGGCAAGCGGGGAAGTGTGAGGGCGGATTTTATCTGACTTAGAATCGATCCGGGGACATTTTCGCTCTATTTTGCTTTCTCACAGCTACTCCACCCCTCCTTCCCTCCCTTGGAGGAAACGACATAACGAAAGATAATATTTTATTTTATTTCTCTTTTTTACGCTTAGAAAGAAATAGAGAGGGACCCGAAATTGCAGGGTGCAGTTCGGGAGAAAATGAAAGGTCTTTTTAAGGAACTAAAACGTTTTGTAAAATACAATACAATTTCAGCAAACGCATTCCGAGTCATCTATCCTATTGTGAGATGCCGTAACTGAAAGAGAAACTGAATGAAAGAAAGAACGAAAGAAAGAAAAGCATAAAAGAGTTACTTTGGGATTTTAAAAGTCAAACGAAGATGTTGCCATGCGTTTCAAATATATCATTCATGAATGGAATAAACTGGAAATCGAGATTTTATTTGTTTATGTTATCTTTTTGGCGGCACATATTAGAAGAAAAGAAAGGGAAATTTTTCAGTAGAAAAAAATAACATGTCGTTAGAAATTTTGCAAGAAGATAGTATGTTATCAGATGTTATTTTACGGAAACAAAGAAATAAATAAGGAGTTTCAGTTCTGTTTCTAGTTCTTTAGATAATGCACTTTCTACTTGTTTTGTAACATGAAAACACTTTCACATTTTACAAATAAATACATAAAAAAATATCTAAACAGTAAGGATGAGATTTTATCAGTTTTGATGCAATAAGAAAAAATTCCGTTAACATATTCGAAAATAAATTATTCAAGAAAAAAAAACACAGACGGCAGAGTTTCATGCGCAATTTCTCTTTCACTTACGTAAGTAGTAATTATCGTTTCTATGTAGATAAAACATATCTGTTTTATCTACGTAAATTATTTACCCGTTGTAATTAAATCTAAAACACATTATATTCAAAACAGAAAATGATTATCTTTCTTTTTTTTCTCGATAAATCATGTGTAGGCTGTACCCATCTGTATGTTTGCGTATACGTTGTAAAAACTATTTATAGTATTTTGGCTTTAAATATTGACTTTTAAATTCTTATAACATTAAAAAATTTTTGAACTATGTATTTTAATTACATTTGCTTTAATTATACCGTTTAGCATTCAACGTGCATTAAATAATTACATGTCTTACAAATTTCGTCCGTTAAGAAAACAATGAATACCGAATGATTTACTTCATTCGGTATTTTTTATTTTATATTCGGGCGAAGATCAAGAATAGAGTTTACAAAAGAATAAGGAAAAAATAAAGGCATAGAATTCATAAAAGATATATTTTAATAGTTGAAATTAAATCTTTTTTCATTCTCTTAAACTGCCCATATTTCTTTCAAAATGCATTTCTCATATTTCGTACGTTGAAAGTTTTATACAACCTTCTGATTTTCAGAAGACAAATAAGAAAAAAAAATTCTTCTCTCGAACAATAATTTAATTACTAAAATATTAGAATTTTTGCTGCAATTCCCGGAAATAAGTTAAAATTAAAAGGAAAAAGAAACATGATCCTATTAAAAGTTTTTTTCTGTCATACACATGTACCTGTCTGAGCTTCACTGCTATTTCAAAGAAGTTATTTTTCTTATATCTACGGAATATGGAAGTGTAATGATTTTGATTGCAGTTATCTATAGTTTTAATTAAATATTCTGCATTTCAAAATCAGCAATATTTCGAAAAGCTCTTATTGCACCCAATTTCTAAATGATGATAGCAACTACAAGAAGAAAATTCATTTTATGAAAATGTAATATCTGCAATTTAAAAGTTTCCTCTCATATTCTAGGACAATGGATTCGCTTTGCTCATGCAGCTCCTAGGAGATCAGATGACTCTCATCTAACTCTTAGGTTATGTGAATAATTTTTAAGAATTTTTGAAAATAGTTTTAATAAATTGCTGCAACAGTTGATACAGTTTCTTAGTAGTCATAATAATAATAACAAATAGTCATAATAATTTAAAATATCGGAACTCTTAAAACTGACTGTGTAAAAAATAGGTTCTAAGTTCGTCATCATTCAAAAAAATAATGACTGGACAAATGAACTTTTTACCTTTCAATTTAAGCCCAACTTAGATTATAAAATATTAAAATATTGTCTTTTCACAAGAGAAACACACAATTGTATGGAATTTCGAAATTGTAACACATAAGGAAGTGAGTGAGAATAGATTACAAAATTCCATCTTTGCAAACATAAGACAAGTTAAATAAATGCAGTTAAAAAATTTCGAGTTCGTTACCACATTTCTAATAAAGCAATGCTTTTAAAATTCCAAAACTTAAGATTAAACCCTTATTTTGACACCGTGAAGTACTTAAAATATTCAGATGATTCAAACAAATCGTTTAATATGTAAAGTTGAAAGCCTTTTGTAAAATCATCTGTTACTGTTTAGCATTAGAAACAAGCCATTTATTATTTCGTTCATATTTATTGTATATTTCTTTCTTTTATTTTACTGGAATTAGTTCGATTTAAAAGAACCATTATTAATTCAGTTGCGTAAAACTCAATAACTTTTATACAAATTCAATTCATTTGGCTTCTCTACAATTTAAAATAATTTCAAAAATTATGAAACTTCAGTGGCTCATTGTGTTATAGTATAAAATTACTTGCATATTGCCATTGTTAAAACAGAATTGTGTGAAATGCTCTAGCGAATTTTTAGCTAAAGTGCTATTACGAGAGTTAACTTTCCTGCCTAATTTTCCCTATTGTTGTCATAATTATTTAGTCTCTTTTCCCGAAATGTTTCCCAGACACGTTTTCAAAATGTCAGCGCCTAGTGTGCGAAAATGAACATAAATTCCGTTAGTAATAAACCACATTTCCTTAAGATTTATTAATTTAAATAGCATATATAGTCATGAACGAGTTAAAAATATAGTATTTTGAATACCGCTTGAGACTAAGTAAACCATAACATCTAAAAGGTAGTTGCCACCCATACGAATTACCATTCCTTTTCCTTCAGTACAGTAAACCCTTGCTAAGCGTGGATTTTCAGAATGCGATTTTGTTGTTAATTTTTTCCATTTAATTTGTCCAAAGCTAGAATTTCACTAATATGCGTTCCGCTGCAGACGTCGGCAGCGTTGCCAAAAAACCATACAAGTTGCAAAGCAATGTCGATGAAGGATTTTCAGGTATGGAAGAAGGAGCAGTCAAAGAATTAATCGAGAAATGACGAATTAGATTATCTTGTGATCGAGCCAACAGTGAAGAAGAAGCTAAAGAAATTAAATGAATTGTTACGAAAGGAATTTTGAGCATTCTGATTTTGGAATGGAAATTGACCCACATGAAGAAAGAAGAAAACACTTTATGGGAGGAAGTGAGAAACTTTGAGCTTCTTACCGGAAAAATGAAACGAATGTTAATTGAAAATATCTTTATTACTGTTTAATATGAAAATTAATCATTACCCCAAGCAAAAATCACTAGCTTTAAAAAAAATAATTTCGCATTATGTACCTACTTATTAAGCAATAAGTAAAAGTCCTTTCAATTGACATTTGTTTCATCCCCCCCCACTTTGAATTAAAACAGTTTTTAGCTTTATTCAAATTGCATTTACTTTCTTAATTTGAAATATACTTAACACATTCTTTCCACGGAAATTTAACTCTTCGGAACGCGATTTTGCCGTGCGCTCAATGTATTAAGAACGTAATCCACCGCGTTCTGCAAGGGTTTACCTGAAATAATTTTTCCGTGTTTACGAATAGCAGCGGCTTTTCAAATGGCCAGTCTTTCATTCGTTGGAAAGATTCTAGTACCAATTTGTTACAATTATAAGTTTTAATTTAAAGAATGTTACTATGAGAATTCATTTGTTTTATAAGAAGCTTTGTTTATGTCGTGGATACCGCCAGCTGTAAGTGATACTATATGAGTCATCATCACGAGAGGTCTTTGAACTGAGACATCATTAAGCAACTAAATCATTATTAGAAGATAATTGCAGATATGGAAAAAATTGCATGCGAAATGTCGAGAAGATCGCAGATGGAGAAGGAATCGATATCTGTTTCGTTCGAATAATAGAATTCAGTTCAACTTCGAAGCAGTACTGCGTGTCACACGCAACACTCAATTTGACCGTTTCTTGAAGTTCTGTAGCAATTAATACAGAACATTCTGGATTATTTCCTTTTGATGAAAATATTCTCGAAAATGGGAAAACTGAGCAGGCAACGAAAAAATTATTATTCCAAAGTATTCAGCTTCAATTTAAAATCTTTGAAAAAAGTATTATATAGCACCTCAAAATATATACAACTTTTTTTCGTTTTTGACAATGATGGTATCATATCTAAATGTTGTGCTAATCATATCACTCTTTGAATTGCATTTTCAAACTCAATTTTTTGAAGGTTTGATAAAGTTACTTTTTGTCAGTCGCTAAATTCAAATCGCAATCTACACATTTTTGCCACGTTTTTTTCGCATCTAGACAATTTTTTTAGGATCTTTCCATGTAAAACAATCTTTGCCTTCGTTTTGTATAAAAGTGTGCAACGATGTCGGAAATGAGATAAGGCTGTGTAACGGAGAAATTTGCTTGTGTGATGACTACAGAAGTTGCTTTGTGTAGTTGGCTGTTTCTTGGCTTATGTGTCCTCTTTTCGATCCAAGAATGAAAACAAGAGTACAAACGCAGGGGATTCACAGCATGAGATACTAGATGGAAATGACGCGTCATAAACTTTCCAGTCTAGTGGTTGTGCATACGATTTGCACTTAAATAACCCGATGTTTGAGTCGCAGAAATATTTTTTTTCTCTTACAACGTAAAAACTATATTAGTTAATTTTTCCTCTGAGTCCATAGTGTTAAACCTTTTAGTAGTGTTTTGTACATTTTCTATTTATACACCGTTGACTTAACAGATCTACTATTGTTAATAATTTATTTGTTTGTAAAAAAAGATCTAGTCAATGTAATGTCACTACTCAACTGCTACTGAGAAATCATGGTGCCTCATCGATTGAAATGCAAATCTAAGAGAAATGATTAACATATTTGCATCACTTGTTAAATTAATCAGAATTGAAACATCTTGAGATGCAATGTTATTTTTTTCCTTTGAAAATTTGAAAACTCGGAATTATCTGTGAGATGTCAACATAAAATCAATAAATAAGTAATGTAGCATTCCACTATGATATTGGAATATTCAAATATAATTTTATTGGATGTTTCACTTTCGATGTGTACGAAAGATTTTTTGTATACATGCACGTAGAAAACTCTCTTTTATATTGATTTTGCTGAAACTGTCACAAAATCGAACGATCATTAAATATCGATTACCACCAACTGTTGCAATCACTGAACAAGATCGTAGGAAAAATATCCTTTTATTAAGCAGTTCTTTGTAAGGGAACTCTTCCGTATATATAATTTCTTTCGTGTGAGCATCGACATAAAAGTTATCTCTTCAGTATAAAGACAAGAAATGCTTCTTTTAGCAACCTATCTATTTGGTACAACAAAAACACTTCAGTCGGCCCTCTTTTCGAGTTGTATCAGTTTCGTTATTATCGCTGTAGGAAGAATTGCCTATACGGAATCCATGCACATAGGAAAAGTTGGAAATACGGAATCCATGTATATAGAAAAAGATGCAAATAAGTTCATATATTTTATGTGAGCAATGATATAATCCTTAATACAAAGAATAAGAGTTGCTCTTGTCAGCAACCTGCCCATTTGATAAAACAAAACAGTTCAAATGGTCCTCTTTTCGAGTTATAACATTTCAGTTAGCATCATTTTAGGAAAAGATACATGTAAATGTATTCACAAACTGGTTAAATTCTACTGAAAATAACTTTAGTATTCGAGATGTAAAAGAATCTCATAAAACATCACTAAGGTTAGTTTCTTGTGAGTACCATTCATCGAACTTCAACATTCAGCAATTCATTCTGGAATAAACACCCGCAAGCTATAAGCTCGAGACACAAAACAGCTATTCAAAGAATGACTTCTGCACAAAAAATATCAATATTTGAAATAACCAGGGCTTCACGAAAAATATATCGACTGTTACAGTTCATTAGAGAGAGAAAGAAACGAGCTACTTGATTATAAGCGGATGTTTCGAAAGCTTTTTCTGAAAAAGTGCCATCAAGAAGTGAATCTGAAGTGGTCTCGTAAGCACATGTCTTATGGGCACATAAGACTAAGTGTGTTGTTCACCAATGAAGAAAAAAAATCGAATTTATGGGTCATAGTGGGAAAAGTGGATCAAGTTATTGTTTCGTGACGAAAAAAGAGGAGAATTTTAAATTATTCTAGCGAATGAATTGATTTATGAACATATGAAAAAACTTTTTTCTTAGACAATACGGTAAACTGTCAGTGATGATTAAAAAGGGCTGTGAATACAATGGGCATTTATATTTAGAAATATTGAGACGGAAAAGAGGGGATATTATTTTTTTGAAAATTATTCATTCATTTCTGGTGTAAAATGATTCATTTTTAACTCCAAGATCACGATGTAAGCTGTCGTCATTAAAATGTCCAAATTATTCACAATATTATAGAAAATAATGTGTGTGTAAGATATACCATATTTTTGTTTTAATGAATAAAATTACATAGATGAAAAATTTAATATCATCTAAAAATAGTTGTTTTAGAGGAAAAGCAAATTTTCATTTTCATTTACAAAACTAATAGGGTGGAATAGCATAACTTCCACGAAAGATTTCTCTTTCTCTTGATGACGTAAGCTTTTATCTCGGAATGGGACAATTCCAATTAAATTATAAAATATTAAGGATGATTTTGTAAATAGTTCTTTTAACTGTTTTCCATGTATTCCAAAAGTAAAATATTATTAAAAAGAAAAAAAACTCTCAGTCATTTTGAATAGTTCACAGTAAGGAAGTGTAGTCAACTCAGGTGTTATCTTTGTTAATTAGTTGTTGCTCAAATTTATGTCCAGTCATTTTTTTGAGCTAGAACAATTTAGCTGCTTCTTTTACATATGAGATAAGAGACTCAATTTTGCTATACACTTTTTTGATACGTTTGCATTTTATATTTAGCGAATGCTTTCAGTTTAAACATATTAATAAAAACTGTATCATTAACGATTTTCATAAAGAAATAATTAGCCTAGTGCATAAATCTAATACGTACATTCATTTGTCTATTTTAGTTGAACCGTTTTATTAACTTGATTAGGATGTTCATCGAATATTATAATCATTGAATGATTTTTCCGAATTTTTTCCACATTTCATAAATTGTACAGAATTATTTCGACGTAACTAGGAATATATACATTCTTACGAATAATAAAACCTTTTTTCAATACTTCTTTTCAAACAAATTTTATCCATCACATAATACGATGAAAGCTGATTACAGCTGAAACTTTTTATACGCTATCAAGAATTTACGAATAACATTTCATCAAAAAAATTTCTCGTACACAAAAAAAACTATTATTTTTTTAAGACTTCTAAGCTCTTCGCCTTCATTTTATGAGAAATCCTGCTCTTTACTAATCCGTTTAAATTTTCTTTCTTTCATATCTTTTCACTAAACTCAATTCTCAATCTCTTCTTATGACTTATAAGATGGTCAACATCGCTGTAAATCATGTGGCAAAAGAGGAATTTTTTCTTTGAGAATTTCAAATACCATTTTTATAACATCCTGCATTATGCGTATGTTTAATTTTATTTTCACAAAAGGACATGCTTTCTGAATGCGCTTTATAAAAACTAAAAATGATTAAATTTATTTGTAGTAGGTTCACTTATTGCATTTAAGATTATGCAGATTTCAGAACAAGGGGAAACGCTTTTTTTTACATACACACACACAAATGTGAAAATATTTTGTGTTTTTCTTCTTGTTTTGATGCTGAATGATAATAATAAAACATTCTATATAGCTTTCTATCACTAATAAATCTGTCAGGGTATTAGTAAAGAAAACCGAGATAAAATTTTTGTTAACCTCTTTAATTGATGGTATGTTAGTTAAGTTATATTAACGCCCTTTTTGAAGCAACGGAAATGGGTTCTATTTCTTACTTTTGTACAGTGGTCATATGGCGAGAACGACACTTGTGAGCCGACATTCTCTCTCTCCATACTTCCGCGCCACACCAACTGGAGGATGTTTGACTCTTAACATCAGGTTTAACATTCACCAGCCCTACGTACCCGGAGGATCTTTGATGGAATCCGGTTTCTACCTTGAAATCCTTTTGTCACCAGGCCACCGCGGCCTCTAAATTGGTATTCTGAGTCCTAAACGTTGCGACAATGCTGAAGAAGTTTGATGCTAAACTTATTTATATGACTGAAAACGATTATATGCTCTTCCGCAGAATTTCCATCGGTATTTTAAGTATAATTACCACCATCTTGTTACCAGTTGTGCCTAAATATCGGAATAGGATACTTAAAACTAAAAGTTTCAACTAAAAAGTCTAAGATACTGGAATGGATTCAAATTACGCTAGACATTTTAAGCTAGAACACTATGACCAATAATAACAGAAGAGTTTAACGTGTTAAAGTTTCTGTGATCAAAGTGTTTCAGTTTTTATTAAACTTGTTAGATTAGTAAACTGTTTCGAAATGAATATCGTGGGCTATTTCAACTGACTTACGCTTTACGACATAACAAAACAGAGCCATAAGTTACAATTCCACTCTTCTTATTTCCATTCCGCAGTAACCATAAATTGAAATAGAAACGACATAAAAATATAATCAAGTTTAACTTGTCAAAATGTGAATTTCGAATTATTGACTTCTAATGGATCAAGCATTTAAAAAAATTTACTTAAATTTAGCTATTGAAACTCATCGACACATTTGGATTTTTAATGATTTTTTTTATTTCGATCTGTTCTGCTTCGTATCTGTCACGTTTCTATCTCTTTGAACTGTTTTATAGAACTACCGATATCAAAATAAGAATTTGTTCACTCAGTGATATATGTATTAGTATTGTGATGGACGTATTTTTGATAATTCCCTCATCTTGCACTCATACTTCCGTTCCTCATTGAGAAATCTGTTGTGTGAATAATTATGGACGTTCACCTTTTTCTCGCTTATCTCTTTAGATTACATCCTTAATCCTTAATCCAAATAATATAATAAATGCGAAAGTGTGTCTGTCTGTCTGTTTGTTACGCTTCCACGGCAAAACTACCAAACCGATTTGGATGAAAATCGGCAGAGTTGTAGCTTGAAACCAAAGAACAGACATAAGGTAGGTGATATCATGTTAAATTCATTATTTTTTACTACAGACAACAATTAAATAATTAACAAAGAAAGCCCATTGACTCGGCGATTTGCGATGAAGTTTACTGCTTTATTTTTCAATCAATTGTCACGTGATCCTTAAGGAATGCGTAAACAAATCAGCTGTCACGTAATCCTTCAGAAAAGCGCAAGCATGTGAAATAACTTATTTTTAAAGTCAAGAATCACGTGATCTTGCTGAGAAAAGAAATAAATAATTAACGCCGGGACAGAAATCTAATGATAGATATAATATAGTTTCAAGAGTTTTTTTATTAAAATTTAAAAAAAACTAAAGTTAATTATAACTAAAGAAAAATATCGTTTACTTAAAATAAGAGCCTAATTTAGTGGAAAGGTTGCCAAAATTATTCTTTATCGCTCTTTTTATCGGCATCCAAGATTTGTTTGGCGGTTAAATTTGTAACCAAACACTCTGAATAATTACTAGCGGTAAAATTCTAAACGAAACGATTTAGCTAATTACAATAGTTCCATTTCGAATTTTAATACTTTAAGAGCTTTTTTTAACCGATTTAAAAAGAAAGGATTGCATAAACCCAAAGAACACGGAATTCAACGTTTTGTTTGCCAAATAGATTTGGCGATTGCTAGAGATTCAAACAGTGTATTAAATTGGGAATTTTTCAAAATTGTTCACAGTACAGAGGAACTGATAAGCAAGGTTTATCCTGCCCTACAAGCTAATAAGAGGAATAGAGATTGGTTGTTGAATGGGTAATTTTGGCATTGACTAATGAAAGTTTAGATCAGATAAATGAAAAAAATACTTCACAAATGGAGGGATGTATTACAGAATATCTATCTGTAGATACGGTAATGGGCAATAACAAGTAAAATCATATCCTGTAGAGTTCTTCAACCCCATAGAATTGTCAGGGATACCTTCCGACAAGCTGAGATTGAAATTAGGTGTGCCAGAACTATTCATACGTAACCTCGATGTACCGAAACTGCGCAATGGCACAAGATTTCAAATTACATACTTAGGACCAAAAGTCGTCCTAGCTACTGATATGACTGGCATAGCGAGAGGAGAGAGTGATAAATTCCACGCATTCCAATAATACCGAAGGATTTACCATCCCAGTTCAAAAGGTAACAATTCCCTTTAAAATTAGCATTTGCCAGGCTCAGGGTCAGACACTCAAAGGGGCAGGCGTACATTTGGGAAAACCATATTTTTTCCATTGGTAACTATATGTGGCATGTTCGCGTGTGTCCAGCCCACTAAACCTCTACATCGGTGCAAAAAACGTGAAACAAAAAAAAGTAGTATATAAAAGTGTGTTAGCATATATAAACAATTTGCCTAACTATAACAACAGACACATGTACAGTACACTCCTGTTAGTCGTCGAATTATGTATTATCAACCGTCAGAACTTTTAATTTTCCCTTTCTACATATAACGAAACATTTACATTCGTAAATTTTTTTTAAAAAAATAACAATTCAAATTCTTCGCGCACGAAGTCGAGGGTAACAGCTAGTTTTAAAATAATTTTCTATGTTATTTGTTTATAATATTAAGAGTTTAAAGTATACTGAAATTTCAGAACAACTATCTACGGGTAAAATAAGAATGCTATGAGGTTTACAGTAGCGTCATCTGTTGGATAATAAGTAGCAATATTCTCTTGGGTAGTTTTAAAAGTACCGAAGTATAATTTAGATCTCGGAAATCAGCATCTGTCAATCATGAGTGATGTCATAGACATTGAGTTCGTTGCCTTCGAATCTGCAACATCTGCAGAAACTTCTGGTGTTATTCTTCCAACCGTAAAGCAACATTTCCAACTTTACGCCACCTGTGTTGAAATATATCCTTCTAGAGAGGCACATTTCAAAGGACCAGCTCATACTGGACAGTCTACATGAAGTCTTGAATGGCTAACTTAACTCAAGGCAGCTACATTTGCTGCCGTTAGAAAAAATAGTTCTCCATTTGTCAGGCAGTTCGCTTTGTCTTCCATGTTCTCTACGTTTCCGTAGTCTTTTTGTTCTACTTCTTTTCCATGAATGTAAAGAGTGTAAGACCCATTTCAGAAGCAATCAGTGATACATTCCGTTAATATTTAATGTAGTCTTTATAAAAGATGCCGTTAATAAGATGAGTACTGTAATTTTAAGATGAGTTCTGTTGCTTTATTTCTGGTTAACTATATTGTTTTCCGAAAGTCAATGGATAAGAAAGTGAGAATAAATGCTTGTCATTCATTGTCTTGCTAGCGAAGCTATTTATTAAATAAAATAGGCGATTAAATTGCATAAAAATAAATAAAAAGTTCCTTTTAAAACAATGAAACATCGATCAAGTTTCAATGCAATATCTTAAGGTTGAAAGATTAACAAGACGTCGGCTGTTATAACACTGTAAAATGCTTTTCTTGCTGACTTACGTGCTTTTAGCATTTGCAATGCAAAAAAAGAAATTGAAAAAATAATTAGATCACTTCATTTGAATACATTTCTATTTTTTCACCTTAAAATAAGTGCATTTTTTTACGAATTTCAGTTGAATAACTATTGATTTTGTAAACATAAACAAAAAAAGTAGAATAAAAAATGTACCGTCTATTTATACTTAATATAAACTGACATTTCATTAGCGGTTGTGCACATTTTAATAAGAAAGAAGTAAATTTGAAAGAAAAACAGCTAATGAGCTTGACACAAAAATCCTTTAAACTTAGAAAAAACTCCGTTCATATAAAGACAGAGATTAAAAGAGTTGCTTAACTTTTTTTAGTAATGAAATTTTTGTCAATCATTATAAGAAGTTATTGAAAAATTCCTGGTGGATAGGAAGATATTTTTAATTTTTTCTCAATCACTAGAAAATATTAATTTCGAGAGATTTTTGAGAGGAAGAATTAGCTATACAAGATGTGCTATATGGGGAATAAAGTCTAACTTTTTATTGCTTTCATTGTTGGAGGCTTTTCTAATTAAAATGTCTAGAAATAATACTTAATGCTTAATGCATCATTTCTAAAACATTCTTTTGAAAATTGTAACACGAATACATAAACAAGGTAGCAGCCCAAACTTTACTGAACAGACTTTTAGTAGTTACAACATTTATCACTTTGTTAAATTTATAATATTTCAAGATGTTTGTTTTTCCTGAATGAAAGGTCAACAGCTTGTTGCTACTATAATTCTGTATAATGTTTGTCTCTTTATATAGTTTTGATGAATAAATATGTACTTTTAAGCATGATGAAACTATGCTTTTAACTATATTTTACAAAATCGGATCTCTTGAATTCGAACCACGGTTAAATGACAAGAATTGTAATTGAGCCTGTGAATTGTAATTGATACCACTTTCCATATTTCTTTATGAAAACTAAATGAAAACTTCTGAAATCCACTGACTTCAGCTACTCGCGGATAAACTCGTATATTAACAAAAGTTTGCAGCTCATCTTTTAAAAAATTAATCTTTTTCTTTAAACTTCTCTTAATTTTAAACATTTTGCTGTAGAGTCATCATTTAATTTCGAACAACTTGAAATTATCACCCTGTTATAACACCTTGAGATCTTATCATTTTTCACTCGGTCTGAAAAAAGTCATACACTCGTTCTGGGATTTTAATTTTTATCAAAAAACTGGAGACAAAAACACGAAGTGATTTTTACCAATAACATAAAAGGGAAAAAAACGTAAATGTTCAAAAATGTTAAAAGTAAAATTTAAAAAGTGATTTTTAACGAAAATCACTCCGTTGTTATAACGGTTCAAACACTTTATTTTTGAATCGAGGAATTAAAACCCTAATGGTATAAGTCAAGCTTCAAACACCCGTAGCCGAAAGCAATAAAAAGAAGATAAATACATTAGTTTACCAAACAGGCTTTCTTTTTCGGATTCCCGAAGCGATGATTTATGCTACTATTGTTCAAATTTCTACATATAAGATGCTTTGCCGTATCTCTCCAACTTAGCTTATATCTCCAAAGATATCAAAGAAACAGTGCTTGGAACAGATCGAACAATAAATAAGGGTATAACATATCAAGAAAAAATAAACTTTTCCAACTCCAACCCTTTATAAGGCCATTTTTTTCTAGTATTAGTATAATAAAATAACTTAAATATTGAGATTAATTTAAGAAAATATGTTCATTTAGCTTATGGGATGACATTATTTTTGTTAATTAATTTTATTAATTAATAATTAATTACCAAGTCAAGACACTTCGTTATGGTTTGACCTAAGAAATTGGAACATCCAGGTTTTTTATTTCATCGAAAAATTAGGCGAGAACTTACGCCAAACTTCAAAAATGTATTTAAAAATTGATGAATTTGGTGGGAAGTATATTCCCACGGCCTTAGAAAGGGTTAAATCGTATTTCTTTTAATTGAAACTATTTTTGAAGACATTTTCAGCATATATTGCAGCAACTAAGTATCCAATAATAAACGTAAAAGAAATAAAAAATATCTCAAAATTATTAAATTTTTTAATGATTTTATTTTTGAAACAATAAAGTGTACATCTTCCAAATACAAAAGTTGTTCGGTACCTTTTTCTGTTTTTAAAATCTAAGTTAGAAATGGTATTCAGAAGTTAAAACTTTGTGCAACATATAGAAGACTGAAAATGTTCTGAAAACAATGGCAGTACATTTTAAAGGTTTATTTTATCTTTTGTACTGTGAATAGTATCATGAGTGCTGCTTCAAAAGAAATATGCCTGTATCATATTTTTTGACTAAATTTTAAATCTCTTGAAAATCTCTCAACATAAATTTCATTCAATATTTTGACTGTTATTCTGTTTGCTATCGTTTACTCATTTTAATTAATGAGTATAATTTAAAATGGTGTATTTATAATGTATTTTAGCCCTTAAATATTCTTGATTAAAATCTTATGAGTGTTACTTTTTAATTCTGGAATCTCATCAAACTCTTTTCCGTCCGTTCCAATGGAAATAAATAAAAAATCTTGAATTAATTTTTTAAATTCTATAAAGCTAAACTGAGCTTTTCATCGCGACATGCTGTGGAAAGGAATTTAAGAGCAGTTTCAAATTTAAGTGGCACTGGATATGAAAGCCACGCATCAATTGTTTTATCATAAATCTTTATCGCGCAATAAAACAACTTTATTACAGCAACTATGAAATAATTCCAATGAATATCATTTTAGATCATTCCAAAAGCTTGAAGAATTAATTTATTTTTGAAATAACTTTTGTGTCATCCTATCAGTGTTGGAAAAAAGATGCTTTTTGACGGTTTAAATCTAATTATCAACTGACGATCGCTCTGGGAAAGATTTGCATTTAAAAATGAGGACTTGCATATATAAATGTTCTATTATAGGAAAAGATTTTGACATTCATGACAGATTTTGATTTGTTAGATAAACGTCCCGTTATGCAACTACTCAAAGGCATTAAAAGCTAAACTTCGTTTTCTTATTTTTTTTTTTACCCAGTGTCATTTTTATTAAAGTGTTTGAAAGAATTTTCTAGGCACATTACTGAGGGAATTTTCGCCACATAAAAACTTGATTTTTCTACCTGCAATACAACTCCATAGTTCTTGTTTATTGATTATATTTGATATTAAGATTGTTAGTTTACCAAATCTTTCACTCAAAATACATTGCGGTGTTTTGAAAAATGGAACCAGTGAAATAAAAACTTATTCTATTTATTCTATATTATATATGCAGATGGGGTACAAACATTTGTGGGAAAACATGCCACATTTTACAGCAGCGCTGCAGCCACACCACGTGGCAGAGAAATCTGCCACCTAGTGGCCGTAAAAGGGAAAGTATCAGTCTCTCAACAGCTGTCACAGATGTTGCATGCGCCCATTGTACTCTATGAGAGACGCCGCAATGTCAAACCTAACAAACTTCAAACGTGACATAATTGTTGGAGCGAGTTCAGCAGGAGCCTCGGCGACAGAAAAAGCACATTTAGAGGGGTGCAAGAAGAACGATATCAGCCATTATGACAGCGTAAAGAAGGTTGATAAGATGGCGTCTTCAAAGCACAAAAGAGGACGGTAGACAATTCTGATTCATAAAGATAGACGGGATTTCAAACATATAGTGGATCGAAAATCCAAGCAGACACTATTCCAGATAACGTTTGAAATGAACAGTCCTCTCCAAGGCCCCGTTTCAACTAAAACTATCGAAAGTGAACTCCATGTAGCTAACATTCATGTCACAGTAGTAATTCGTAAAACGTTTGCTACATCTTGGAATGCTGTCAAGTGACGCCAATGGTGCAAAGTTTACCGAGGCTGGCTTCAAAGTAATAGCAACAAATCATCTGATCTGATAAATTAACATTCAACATTTACTCTATTTCAGACCAACGGGTGTTTGGAGAATGTCTAAAGAAGCGTTTACTCCTGGCTGCCTCTTGCCGGTTGTTAAGCATGGAGATGTCTCATTCTGGTATGGGGTGCGATATCTTACTTGGTTGTCCTTTCTCTTGTATTGGTGCACTTGTTTTTCTACTTTCGATTATGAAAGAAAATAATTATTGAAGCATTCTGGGAGATAATAGCTAGACTTGGTTCATTGGGAAGCGACCGCTTTTTCAAGATAACAAACCCCTATCCATATCCCTATGTGAGTTCAAGCATCGTTCGAAGAGCAAGATGATGAAGTTCTCTCAGTAATCTGACTTGGACATTTTTTTGCGCATCTTAAGTAAAAATCTTGTGCTAGAATGCACCTCCAGTCACACTGTCACAATTGGATACTACTCTCCTGAAGGGATAGTTTCAAATTCCCTCAAATTATGCACATGATCCCCATGCATTTATCTCCTGTCAAAAGGGTTCCAAATCCCTATTAATAAAGAATTTCTTTTATTTGACAGGCGTTTATTCTATTTTGTACGCTATTTGCATATATATTTTCAAAAACACCAAATCCTGTGACTTCAGTTTTCTAGACTATGTAGCTGAGCATCGCATTGATATATTTTTCGCTTAAAGTGTACATTTTGAAAGTACTAGTTTTGTGTATCCTTGTGTGTCTCGTAATTGAATTAACAATGATATGATCTGAATTTTTAACTACCTATCAATTATGGACTTTAACTCATTAAATCTCAATTATTTTGAAAAACAAATTGACGGGCAGTATTTTTCTTTCGAACAAACCATCCCATGGGTAAATAAATCAAAATTGTTTTGATATTTCAGTTTCGCTTAGCATAAAATGTATGAGAATTTCTTTGAAGTTTAGTAATATTTTCGTCCCTTTTTGAAGCAACACGAGGGCTATTTTGGGATGGACGTCGTAATTTTGAACCTCGATCAGGTGACGAGGACGGCATCTGAGCTGGCACCCCCCTTTCTAAGCTTCCGCACCACACCAGCTCCCCTCCGACTCTTTAATGCCTTAAACCCAGTAGGGTGGGCTTGGTTGCGTTACACCACACCAGCGGGAGGACGTTTGGCCCCCTACGCATGATTTAGCGTGCCACAGGCCCAATACACGACGGATCTTCAGTGGAATTGTGTTTCGAACCTGGGACTCTCTGGCCCCAATGTCGAGACCTTACCACTAGGCCACCGGGGCCTCAGCGTTTCTTTGAAACATATTTTTCATCATGTTTTCTGTTGAAATTCTGAATTGTTCTTGATTGAAGTATTTTTACTTATTTCTTGAGTTGGACAAGTTTTGCATATTTCATTTTTTTAAATAGTGGATAATTTTTAATCACTACGCGTTTCTGATGCTACTTTTTACTTGTTTTGGAAATTAAATCAGTATTGAAGAAATAAACTAGACCTTATCCGAAGTTCCCCCAAATTACATATTTTATCCAACTGTGACGGCTGTGATAAAAACTAAAGAAAACTTTTCCCCTGCTTGAACAAGTTCATTTATCATTCATTAAAACTTCCAAAGTCTCTTTATTGACTACAAAGCAAGCTCATGTAAATACATTGATCCGATATACAAGAACAAAAATAAATCAGGCAGCCACGAAAAAAATCAAGCAAAACGTCAATCAATTTTATTTATGGACGAATTGTGAAAGGCAAAAACTGATGGCTTATGGAAATTTATTAGCTAAGAGCTCTGAAGAAAACAAAATGCAATTGGGGAAATGTGGATTATAACGCAGGCAGATCGAAAGTTGACTTCGAAGTAATAAAAGCAGCTTTGAGACAAAACTTGGTTAACTCTACGGAACGTTTCCTTATTAATTTGTTGTGAGAATCGATTTTTCGTAAGTCGGTCCAGTTTCATCATAGCTTATGAGAGGTAGTCTATTTTCATCGATTTAATTTGGAGACCAAGAGTTCGCTCCTTTGGGACTGATGAGATTTTAATGAAGCGGCTTACTTGTCCAATATTTTCCGCAAGCAAGCTGTTGTAGTGGAATAATTTAAAATAACCATGTTACCGTTTACATAAATTAACCTCAGGTCCATGATGATTCTAAAATGCCATTGAAATTCGTTAGGGAATTATTATGGCTGCCATTGGAGAATTCGAAACACTATCGAAATTCACTATAGAATAATTACTCGCGTCAATGGAAGTTTTAAATTCGAAGCTGCACAGGAGAATATGTGGTTATCAAGATATAGAATGACAAAGATTCGAATGTTTTAAGGGAAAGTGATTTATTTACGGTAAAAGTACGGTGTTTTCAAGAGCTGTAATAACAAAGGCGTTTTATTTAAAACTGCGTAACGTTATTATGAAATCAAATTACAGGACATGGAATTTTTATGGAAAATGTTTGATTTAGATAATAGCGCTTTGAAATTTGTGTACAAAAATTCTCTAAATTTAACATGAGATCTGATTATTCGCGATAAATGTTCTTATTTCTTGATTAATTATTAATGTTTAAAAGTTTTTGAAATAAAAATACCGCCATTTTTTTATTTATTTATTCTCTGTATCGAAATTCGCTATGGAATAATTACTCACGCCAGTGAAAATTTTGAGTTGGAAACAGCACCAGGTATTACTTTAGGTTAGCAAGGAATCGAAAGACAAAGCCGAAAGTGTTTAAGGGAAAGTTATTTTATTTAGTATAAAAGCACAGTGTTTCTAAGAGATCTAATGACAAATATGGAATTTCTAAAGAAAAATATTTTATTTAAAACTGAGTAATGTTTTTATGAAATCAGTTTTTATCAATCAATCAAGAAGAATGAATACTTTAAAAAATGTCTGATTTAATATAATAGCTCTATATTTTAAATTTAACTACTTAAAAATTCTCTAAAAGTAGCTCTGCTATATAATCTGATTATCCCAAATAAATATTTTTATTGCTTAGCTAATTGTTAAAGTTTAGAAGTATTTGAAGTAAAAATGCCGCAAAAAAATCTCCATTTGTTCTCGATCACGTAGAAAACTCTTATCATGGTTTTACGTGTTTAACTTTTATGTTACATAAATATAACAGGAGATCATATTCTGCTTTACATGTAAATAACTAATCATTTGAAGCAACTTCAGTTTTATGAAAATTCTAATGAATTATTCCTCAAACCTTTAAATAATATTGACAAGATTAGTTATCTTAGGATATTAATAAATGCATGAATCTTAAAAATGCCATGAAATAAATTTCATATTTGTGTCAATTTAAACCAGCGTCATTTTGTATATACCCCCTTAGTATCGAAATAAATTCAAAAATTTTTAACTCGTCAACATTTCTGAAGATGAAAAGTTCTTTCTCCCGGAAAAAATTCATTTCGTTTCTCCCATTTAAAATTGCTCCATTTCTTTCTGTAATGCGAAAACTAAAATAATTTTGAGGTTTAAAGCATCGAAGAATTCAAAGACCTTTTAAGTCAACGGTCGGAATTTTAAATTCTCAAAAGGCCTAAAAATTTCCATGATAAGTAGGGGCAGGGTATAAATAATATATTTGCATTTATTCTTTTAGTTCTTTTTAGAAGCGATGAAAGAGAAAAATTGTTATTTCAGTAACAAAACTAACTGAAAATAAATTAATATCTAGTGGAATCATGTCAAATTTAAATATGAATAACGTGATGGTTTTTTTATTTTAATATCAGATTTGGTAAGTTACAGAAATTCAGTCTTGAGTGATGTTGATATTTTTTTTTTCGTTTAACGAAATTTTTACGCACGTTTTCATCAATTTTGAGCTTGACATTCGAACTTAGTCATGTGAATGGTGTCCTTGATCTACTTTAAAACAATGATTCGAAGACTGGTTGTATGCCATCAGTGCAAAGTATGTGCTAACGCAGACCTTTCGGCGTCGAATTCAGAGAAGTGTTGGCTGACGGAGTCGGTCGTTCACCATACACATAAACATTTGGCTGTGCGAATAATGTAATTTAGCCAGTTTCTTGAATTTCTCAATGTTATGCTTTAACTTTCATATCCTCAGCTATATTTTGGTTTCACTTAAAACAATTGTAATAACAATAGCTCCAGATGTATAGGAAGATTATATACATTCATCATTCGATCAAATCCACTTACTAAGAAAATAAGCATGGTTTTGAGATTTCCAAATATCCCAGATTACACAGTCGAGAGACATAAACCGTACACTTTATAGAGTAATAAAATAAATAATGAACAATTTCATTAAAATTAAATATAAATTTTTAATGAAATCGTGTCTTTTAAAGTTCTCAATCCCCATGGCTACTTCTGAGCTAGTAACCGAATCTCAAATTTGAGCATTCGAACACCCTCATTAGATTTTTTGACCTATAAGCAGCTTCTTTAATAAGAACTCATCAGGCTAACATTTTGAATAGAAACTGTGTGAGTTTCTGAGGGGGAAAACGATGATCCAGATTTAGTTTTGAAAAATTTTTGTTACTGTTTCTCTATATGGATATCTTTTCATTGCCCTTTCTTATTAAGTTTTGCTTAAAAGAAAGTAATTAATCTAGATATTAGCACGTTTTTGTGTTATAAATTTCTATAATTAATCTAGATTTTTAAAGTATTTTTGTTATAGATATCTAAAGTTTAAAAACTGATTCCTCCGAAAATCTTTCATGCACACGGACCTGATCTATGGTAAATCCATTGGGATCAAATGTTCTCCCGTTGGGGTGGTGAGGAAGTATGTAGAAGGGCAGCGGCATCACGTATCGTCCTCATCATCTGAACATGGTTGAAAATCTCGAGATCCTTTCCAAAAAAACATTCGTTTTGCTTCCGAATGAATAGTTTAACGAACTAATCTAAATATTTAAAAGCTTAGTCTGGATGATATTAAAACCATAACATTACAAAATTCTGTATGTTCTTTAAAATGCACATTGAAAAAATACACGAAAATATATCCAATGCACTTTGAAAGAACACACGAAAATATGTCCAATTCTCATCGAATGTATTTTCAATACACACTGAATAAACTATTTTCAATGCACACTGAATATACTATTTTCAATGCACATTCTTCCAATGAACATTGAATATATTATTTTCAAAATATATTGATATCTGAGCACAGGTAAACAGAAAATAACGGAACTTCCTTTCGTAGTGCTTAGCATTTTTATTTCATTTTGAAATACCCTCAACATGCTCATATATTATTTTAGAAGCATTATCATAGCTATTTAATATCAAAGTAGAAAAATATAGCAGACCAAAATATCCAATTCCTTATCGTTTTAACCTTTCGATCTCTTATCAGTTTCGCATGCTAGTTTTATCTGAAAGGTAAATAGTATACAGTCAATGCAACAGGTAATCGCCGGATATTCAACTAGTTCAAGTCTAGTAGTATGGCGGTGAAAGACCCAGATATTTTTAGATATATATTTATTGATTTTAGAGAAAGATCTAAATATTTAATCCTCCATATTAGGTTAAATATCTAGATTCAAACTATGCAGTATTTGTTGAAGAATTTTCGGAACAAAGGCGAACGACGCATTCATGCGGTGGGTGAAATAAAGTGTTTATAAATGGTATGTATATTTAAATATTCACATCGCTTTTAGTATGAGAAGTATTGTTCTAACCTTGGTAAGTGTCTATACTTTATTACTAACATAAAACACACCAAAATTTGATTTTACACATAAAGTATTGTAAAATATTACATTGTATGGCAGATTTTGTTACACTCATTTTTCAAACCTTTCAAAATTCATTTAATTAAATTTGCTATAATTATGGTGTGAATTATAAATTCCTATGAAACATACTGTTTAGATTTAAATTATTTAAGTCATCTTCTAAGTCCAACTTTCGTTGTTATTTTGATTACTATAAAAAGAAGAAAATAGTTTGAGATCGAAGAATTTTCAGACTCCATTTCTGCTAAACGTGTTCAATAGACTGCATATCCTTTATCAATCTGAGTTGCGTTTTTATGTGAATATTAATCAAAATCTTCCCGCGACATCAATTTCAGAAAGTTTCAACCGACTGCCTTTTTATAAAGCTAGGCATTGCCATTGTAAAAACTTTCACTCACCAGAAATTTAAAAAACATTAATCGATTCTTTCTCTTTTTTCATTATATCCAGTGCTTCATTCTTTGATTATAGGTCAGATGACCTATTTAACCTTTTTAGAGCAGTGTTTAGTAGACTTTACCATCTATTTAACCTTTATAGAGCTATAAGAGTAGTACTTAGTAGGCCTTACCGCCCAAAATTTACTTCTCTGTGTAGCATATTGCTTGTTTGTTCGGTGGAATTTAATGGCACATTAGTTAAATTTAACCATGTTGCTGGTAACATATGGTGCAATTCATTACTTAGCACTGAAACCTTATTGGACCAATACTTGCATAATATATTAGTCGTTTATAGAGGATTTCATCGTATTTAGATCCGAATTTTGTTACATTATTTTTTAAATCCTTATTTTTATACATGGTATTCTTTTAAGCATTCCTGTTTCAGACTTTCAGTCGACCATTAGGCAAATCTATTTCAGTGTTTTGCAAAAAATAATAATTTTGCAGGTTTATATAAATAAAGATATTTTGTTATACTTTAGACAAATGCAGGTTTTGCAGGTTTCTTCATAAAAAAATTGAATGAAGTACACAAACTGACCGATTCTGACACTTTCAGCGTGAGAGTAATTTCCGCACTATTTTTCAAAGATGATGCTGTAATGTCCGTTTAATTTAAAAATAAGGCATTATAAACTCGTTTGGTATATCGGCCTTTTAGATAAGAATAAAGTGAAACATTTCTACTTCAAGAATGACGGTTAGCAAAATTCCAGGGTAATCAAAATCACATTTGTGTGGCACTACAGCAAATATTATTTGATATTTCATCACATTTCATGAGTAGTCAGATATATTTGAATATTTCAAACTAGGCTTCTCTTATGTATAACTGCACTGAAATCATATCTTTATAAACCGTATGTTTTTATAAAAAAGTTTCTTTCTTTTGAATAATATGTATGATGATTGCAAAATTTACTAACTGCCGAAGTTCTTTCAATATCTCCAAATATATTAACCTTTTAACTTTCTTGCCCGTACATCGCTCTTGTATTGAATCGTCGTATCTTAAAAATTTGTGATCTAAAATTAAGTCACTCCTAGACGTTGTAATTTGATACAAAAATTATGTGAAATCTATGAACATTTCAAATGTTCTATGGACTCTTTGTTAAAACAGAATGACATCCCATTCCTAGAATAGAAAGTGTTATCTAATTATAAAGTTGAGGAAAATAAAAACAGCTAAGTAATTAAACTAATCTATCTCAGGCTTTCCATAAAATGCTCTGGTTTAAAAGTATCTGGTTTTACTAAATTTTAATCTACCATCAGCTGTAGATATTCTGTCTGACAACCACTTGAAATGACGATATCTATTGGAAATATCCTATATGTATTTATTATGTAGCTTTGAGTTCCGTACCATATTAGCAAAAACGCTTTGTGTTCATATTTTGGAAACATTTCTGTTTCAAAAATTAAGACACTGACATTAATAATATCCTGTAATGACAATGCCTCTCTTCAAAATTCAATGAAGATTTGATGTTACGTTAAAATCTTATATTTGTTATATTATTGGCTATTTCAATGACAAATAAAACACCTGTTGATGCTTGATAAAATTTGTGTATATCTTAGAATTCCAATTAATGAAAATGCAACATGACATGAATTAGTATAAAGGGAAAAAAAGTTATCGACAAATCAAATTAGCAGTTCAGTATTGTGTAAAGTATAATTTATGTATAACAAAACTTTTGCTATTTTTATGAAATCTCTAAAAGAAAAAAAGATGAAAGTTTTAAACAAATTGCCTGTGAATCTAATACAGTATTGCCCGAAATTACCTGATATCCTAAAGACGACAGTGATAGAACAAAAATTAGTTCTTTTGTGATTTACGAATCTTAACAAATATTTGAAGCCTCAAGATTCCATACTGGAATTTTTATTTGTCTTTTTGAAATATAACTGGATATATTTTTAACTATTAGATGCTGTGCTTTGTTTTGAGAGATTTAGTAGAGCAGAATTCACGAACGATTAATATTTCATATACGAGCATTAACAGTAAGAAATTATTTGCTTAAATTTACGTAAAAAGTCCTTAAGAAATTGGCAGGTTTTTTTTTTTTTTTTTCAGCGCATCTTAAAAAGTTGACTGTTTTAGAGAATAAATAAAAAAATAATTAAATGTAAATTTTGAGATGGAAGACGTGAAAAAAAAAATGATTTTACGGTTAGAAGTAGCATTTTAAAATAGCCAGGAAGAAATTTAATATTCTGTTTTTCCTAAAAGCGCTTAAGAACGGAGACAATTAGAAATGACAAATTTGAAATTTTCAGTCACATGTAAATGTTTTTTAGTTTCTGTGATAATGATTTCGTTGAAGGACTTATAAACTGTTGTGCTGCCATCTTGTGGTATTAATATAAACTTCATAGTAAATTGGTTATGAGGGAATGTTAAAAGGCTTTTCATTTCATGACATGACAAACGCTTTTTTTTTTTTTTTTCTTTTTCGAAGACGTATCTGAGTTTTGTTCAAAAGTGTATCTGATAATAATGACAGAAACGCGGGGATTTATTTGACATCTATCATTTACCTTTCATGTGATTATGGGTGATTGGTGGAAATGGGTGCAATGAGATTTAACTTATATTCGAATGTTATTAAAATTAGAAGGTTAAGGATTGATAGCAATTGTATTTCTTATTTTTTGATGCTAATGTACTCTTTACTTAAGAAAATCCCTTTTCATCGGCCTTTTCTTTGAAAAATGTAATCAATTCAAGTAAAAATATGAAAACTTCAGGTTGATAAAAGTATATTTAATGCTCTATTCAAACCAATGAAAAAGCAAAGAGAAGTCTAGATGATTGTCTCATTGTAATCAACGACTGTATTTAAGAACATAATGTATTCATTAATTTATTTATGATTGAATACATGGCCTGCTCGAGATGGAGCCTAAGGCCATTTGAAATACCGTTTGAAATTAGTAATACAAGAATTAATATTGTGTGTTACTGTTATTGAACATTCGATTTCAATTTTTGAATGTTCAACTAAAAATGAGTAATAATGTCCTTTACACAGCAGGAAAAGAGAGTAATGCAAGCACTACCTGCTTCGCATTCTCTGTGCTATTGTGTGTGTATGTGCGTGAATTGTATTCGTTTAATTCAGCTCTCATTCTTAAAGACGGTGCATCAAAAAGGTTTAAATTTGTTCGCCCTTCACATGTAGCAATTATCTTACTGTCGTTTTCTTCCTTATTTGAATAACAGTTTAATGTTAACTTTCTTATTGTAAGAAATGTTCCTCTGGTATTTCATGTTGAAATATTAAAAGTTATATCTAACAAAATTAATCATTTCTAAGAATTAATAAACTCGGAAGTACTTATGATTAGATAAAATAAAGCTTTTATTAGAATTTAAAATTTATTTGCTAGAATTAAATTTTATTTCAACTTAATAATTCAATTAATATTTGGCCTTAACTAAAAATTTATGCCTTTCAACTTAGTTTATGTTTCAACCAAGTTCCGTTCGTTTTTTGTTCAGATTTCATTTGTTTGATCTTTATTGAAAAATTTTATACAGAATAGAAGCTTGAACTATATCTCTAGACTAAAGCTGCAACCGGTTTATATCTTCAGTCATTATATTTTGAAAAATTATATAAAGTACTATTTTCTATTAGTGGTTGTCTGAATTCGCCTACATTAGTGTGTGATGCTTAGTAAGTTTTTTTTCTAATATATGATTCGGTTTTGCGATTTATACTTTAAACAAAAAACGAATGTTATTTATGTGCTAAATCAGAGGGAAGTAGATTACTTAAATAAACTTCGAGCCACACGAGGGCTGTTTAGGAATAAATGGGAAGTACTAATGCAGTTGAGTACTAATTTTCTTGTATATATTAATATATTTAGAGCCATATATAGTTGAAAAGGAGCCTAACTCGAAATTAGAATATTTATTTTTACTCAAATAGTTACCAAAATTTTGGTAGTATTTAAATACACATTCAAAATACGCACTGATACGTAGGATTTAAGCATGAAATGTTTAGATATGAATTATATATTTCAGAAACCTTAAATTGTTCATAAAAATCAAAATTTTCATATAGAAAATTTTGAAGCTTAGTACAATTACAGAAAAACATACTGAAGTATAGATATCATAAAATAAAAAAGATAAATAATTTGTTTCCCTGTGTAATAAATTAAGACCCTACTCAAATTTTGAAATGGATGGTAGGAGTTGCACCATCAGTAAGAAATTGGCTAATTTACAATAATTAAAAATCAAAATTTGCATCAAGGAAATTTTGACGTTTTGATTATAAGAAAACAATTTGAAATACAGATATTAAAAAATTAGGAAAGTAATTGTTTCCCTATATAATAAATTAAGATCCTACTCAAATTTTGAAATAGGTGACATGTTTACAGCCATTAGAAAGAAATTGGACAATTTAGTATGATAAAACTAGCTAATTATCGTATTGCATTGTAATTTTGTTAATAAGCGGATAAAAATAATTCTTCTGCTTTATTTTCTTTCAATATTTCTCCAAAGAGTGATTATAAGTCGCTGCAACATCTAATGCTTGCAGACTATTTAATCAGAAGTTAACAGAAGTCCTAACGGGACATTATAGTGGATACTTTAATTCCTGGCCTCTTTGCGCTATTGATAGTTCCCATCAACCAAGCGAAGAACTCTTCAACTTTCGGATAAAAGAAACAATAAACCATAAAAACAAAACTGCTTCATTCCGTCGCAGCAAAAACCTCGGAATAAAGTTAAGATTTTCTACAGTTAACAAGACTCCAATTGAGGTTTCCGTGGAAAGATTTCAAGAAACGTGAAAAAGTGATTTGAACAAAAAAAAAAAAGAAATCACATGAGACGTAACTAGCTAAGTTTGCTTTTTTATTTTTTTTCATCTTCTCTGTTTGCATTCCAAACAGTTTTAAAGTATAAAGCATACATTTACTTTCTTACTTTATTTCACAATCACTCTTCTTTTTTGCTCTCCTTTCTAGGATTCTTCTCTTTGCGTGGAGTTATTTCATTCATTGACAGAAAGGTTTTGAATGTGCTGCTCCATTTGATTCCCCGTGAGAGAATGCGAGATCCTATTCGCACCGTGTTTGTTTAACTGAGTTTATATTTCTCTTTTGGTTCGACCTCCGACAGAATTGGATTTGTGCTCTCTTCTTCAGGATATATGTTTATGACGGGCTTGTAAATATTTATGCTTTTTTTTCCTTTCCCACTTTAGCTTTGTTTCCGTATGATCTACTTGTCCTTCAGTGTTTTCAGCCTGATACTTTAATTGAGTTTGATTCTTCTTTCATCATATGTCTTAGCATGCATTTCCTTCCGTTGCATGAATCTTAGAAGAAAAAAAACAGTTCATGTTTTCTGAAACAGAATCTTAGTTATATATCTGTTCTTTTGATCTTATGGTATTGATTCAGGTCACTTGGGGATGCGGTACTCTTAGTGGTAAGGTCTTGGCTTCAGAACCGAAGGGTTCCAGGCTCAAAACTGATTTTATCAAAAATCCGCCGTGTATGTAGGGGTAGTACTTCGAAAATAAAACTCCCTCCAGCTGGTGTGGCGCGAAAGTTTGGATAGAATGGTGTGTCGTCTCAGGTATCGTCTTCGTCATCTGATAGCGGCTTAAAATTAAGAGTTCGGTCCCAAAATAGCAGTCGTGTTTTTTCAAAACAATTCACTTGTCAAGGTCATCGCTTCAATCTGATTTTGCAAACCTTTGCACTTATTGCAAGAGGAAAGGAGATACGCTGTCATAGCACAGCGTAACCTTAAAAGAAACCCTATCTAATCCGAAGATATGCAGTTACACTGAATAATTGGACTCCCACGGAGAGCAGTATGGGCTCTGATAACCAGCTCATTACAAGCTCTTTATGCCCTCAGGGTGCGATAAGTTCCATCATCGGTGATAGGGCCGTTAACCAGCCAAAATAGACCCCATTACAAGCTTCCCGTGCACTCAAGAGGCGAGGCGTCCCATCATCGGTGACGTTAATCAGACGCAGCACCATTATTGCGCTTCCAAGTGGAGTCGAGAACCTGCTTGCTTATCCTGCAGCTTCTCATCCTCGTATTCGAGATGTCCCCCTCGGCGGGTACATCTACATGAAATGCCCAGTTACGTTTGTCAAGTGATTGTGACGTCACGTCCCTATTAGCACAACATACTCTACAATATTGCTACGATAGCTTCACTCTATTTAGCGGCATTCAGAATATCGAACATCATCGTAGATTTATCGGACAATATTTTGTGGCAATAGGGCTTACAGACTTTATTACTATTAAACCTGTCAGCTTACTTCAATTAATTTACTGAGATATTTCATTCATTAATCCTTGATGACATTTATTATCTATATTATCTGAGAATGGAAAGCTTTGATTACAACATCTTAAAGCTTTAATGAAGAATCCGAAAAAAAATTGCCGGAATAAAAATTTCCGCGATGCCAGCATTGCTTTAAGCGCCCCCGTCTGGAATCACTACCTCCAGTTTAAGAATCTCCGAGTTAGAGAAATGCTGCTATTTAAACAATTGTTTCGTGTTAAATATGCATTCATTTCCACCGGTTGTCGGAATTTTTGAATTAATAAAAAGGCACATTGTAGGATATCTACTGTTATGATTTTATGGAGTTAATCCACTCTCACCATGCTCGCAATGATGTAGTCACGGCCACCGAGTCAATTTAATTTTGGAATCCATCCCGTAACTTGCTGGAGGAAAAAGGATGTGACTTAATATCACGCAAAAGACAACGTGCCATCACATGTTAAATGTTAGATTTAAATTCAGTAAAAATTGCAGCTATGCATCAGATCATAGAATTTAGACTCATCAGTAAATAGACAGTAGTTGCAGATAAAAGAAATTAGTTACATCTAAAATGATTATGCCATTTAATGCATGTCATGTTTTATCAAAGCTTATCATTTCAATAATGATAGATTAAAAATAAAATACAATAATGTACCATAGATTCAAGAAATTCTTACATTTCTAACATTCTTATTTCTAAGAATTTCTTACACAAGTTAAGATTTTTTTGCAACTTGAATTCTATAACCTTAATAACTTCTAAGAAATTCTGATATTTTCTATTTTGGATACAAAGAACTTTGAAGAAGCTTAATTTTAAATACGATAATAAAGTTAAAAACTACGATACTGTAAATATATTGTCCAGTATTTGTACTGTATGAGCTGTCGTTAACAAAATTAGAAACATTTTTTATCAGAGCAAGATAGATACAGAGCTTAGGTCCATATACTCTAATATGGTCAGAATTCTTTTTGAAATCTGCGAGAAGAAAAGTACGTGAATGGAATTCAACGCAATATTTCACATCTATGTACATATAACTTTTTCTTGTGGGAAGAAAACGAATTTTCTCTACATTCAGAAAAAAATATTGCATTCATTTTTTGCTTACAGTACTTTAGTCCGCATGCATAGATTCATAAAATATTATGCTTCAACTCTAAAGCAAACTCCCATTCTTATTTTTTGAGTTCCATGCTGCATATCAGTCTAAGCATAGCTATTTGACTATAGGAAGAACAGGCTTTACAACTATTAATGTATACATATTTTCATTTTTCATTCGTTGTTAAGACACGTATATACTCAATTGAATAAAAAATGTCTCTGAACTACTCGGTTTTGTATCACATGTTTTATATTTTTCTTTGGATATAAAGAATTGCTTTTATGTTCAAAGAAAATAAGAGAGCTGCTAGAATCTATCGATTACTCACAGCGAAATCCACTACTATTAAATCATATGAAGCTTGTTTTGAACAATCAGACTTAATACTCGGACACATAGACTTGTTTTGGAAAGGATTAGTTTGTATTACCCTTACTTTGTTCAATAAATCCTACATTTGATAGACTAATCTAAAATATATAACTATAATAAAATTTGCTTAGTAAATAAAATTTAGTACTGAACATAATCCATAGTTTTTCAGCATTGAACTGCTATTATAAAGCAAAGTTATTTACTAGTTTACCTTCATATTTATCTATAGTCAGTGACAATTCAAGTTGATAGTACATAGAAAGTTACAAGCAACTGAATCATTGTTGAATTCTTATTTCTACGCATCTCAAGCTATGGGAGCTCCATCTGATTAAGCATCTTTACTTTTATTATAAAGTTTCATTACGCAGAAAGTCAGTAACAGATGCTTAAAACTCAATTCTGCTCACATTTATCAACTTCGTTAAAAAAGAGTAGGATCTGTTTAAATGGGCGTACTGATACACACTATAGCTTTCTCTGTTCTATCAACTTATATATTCGACAATAGATTACAAAACTAAAATGATCCAAATACAACAAGAATTCAAACTTAAAGCTGGTTTCAAGTGAAAATTTGTTTTCATGACTGATTTTATAATGCAATAATTACTGTTTAAGTAACGTTTTTGTTAGTAGTACAGTAACTTATTTCTATTCGCATAAGTGGTAAATTTGCCTTTTCTATATGTGGTAGTATTCTAATAGTAGCTGAGGGAACAATTCATAAATTGCATGAAATTTACTTCGCAATTTGGAGTTGTAAAAAATTCCTTGTCTTTTGATTTCTGATTGAATAATAGTGCTTTTTTCAACTTTTTGTGGACACTCTTAATTATTCCATTCGTCGAGTGTATCCAAATCATTATTTTTAAACTGTCAGAACTACTCTTTATAAGTTTATTTCAATCGAACATAATCACCGTAAACTTCTAGAAGCAAACAGTGCGTTTCTGTTGTAGTTTTCTTTGTTATAACATAATGAAGTAAAACTCGCCGTTTTTAATGAGATAAAAATAAATATTGTTTACACTTTATGAATAGATATCACATGATAATTATTAAAGTTTGCTACCAAACCTTTTACTGGCAAGTCATCCCAGATTCATTTGCATACAAGCTGTACTCTAATGGCATTTATTGAAAAAAGGACGGAATCATATTCATACAGCTAATAATATAACCCTCCGAAATCCGGCAATATTTAATCGCTATTGAGTTGTGACGCTTTCAAATAGGTCCAAGTATTTTTGCAATGAAAATAATTGCTATTTATATGCGACGCTTTAATTGTATAATACAGTTCATTTAAATGAAAGAGAAGCCACAAAATCGTATGGAATAATTCAGAAGCTATTTCTACGTTGGCCGTCGCAAAAGGGTTAATAAAATCTTTGTTCATGTTGGGAATGATCATGCACAGTACTAAAATCTTAATAGATGTTAGAATTGACAGTGTACAGTAATAAAATTTTGCTTTGAAGTATCTGAAAGATCGTTCTTAATAGTAAATATGGTTGTCATTCGTAATATTTTCACTCGCTATTGCGTTAACATCACTCAGTACTATAAGGAATTTCAGTATTACAGTCTTTTACGGGACTTTTTGTATGAAACGTTTGATCCATGCCAGTTGCTTTAGTAATGGCAATAAAGAATGAAATCTGATTTCAAATCGTAGTCCCTAAAAGATTTAGATAACAGGAGATTGTGATATGTATTATTCATAAAGCGTTTAAAGACGTGAACCCCTTTCGATCGTAAATAAAAGATATATAACGGATGTGAACTGAAGGTTCATTCATGGCAGAGGAAAGGAAGGCATCGTGTGATTGGGTGAAAAATTGATCGCCGCAAAAACAGTACTTCTTAAAAGACTGTCATTTTGATTTTCTAGAGCTTCACATCTTTACAGTGAAGCCGTTCAACTGAAAGCAACGGTCAAATTTTCTGTCTAGCCTTTAAATAAAAGAGTAGCAAAACTATTCATTAACGTAAAGGCTACAAACAAATCTTGAACACCATTAAAGGAAGCCCTTTCGTTTTCGAAAACATGTTATAAAAAGCGGAAGTTAATTTTAAGATATGCGAAACAATCAATAGAAACAAATAGCTAATCTGTAATGCAATCTTCTATCTATCGAAATAAAATGGGGTCAAGTGAAGTTTAAATACATTTCCTTGCATATTTTAGACTAAAGTTCTTCACTTTCTAGATGATTTTATATAATTTCATTTTGAAAGGATTAAATTAATAATTTGATAAGAGATAACTACATGTTGCTAAGATTTGCATGAATAGCCCTCCATTAATCGCAATATCTAATAAATAAGCATTCAGTCTGCATCCATTAGTAGTCCTTAACACAATACAATTGGAATTTTTCTTACAGAACACTCATTTGTATTCTAATTGGGACTAATTATTAAAGTAAAAATTATTAAAACCGAATGAATAAATCATAGAATAGCTTTTATATCCGCTAGATACAGTGCGATCATTTAAAGATGAAAATGACTGTGACTAACGGAGTATTAATACTTTTAGAAAAAAAATTGTAAATTTTCATTAAGTTTATGAAAAACGTTTTTGTTTCGATTCATATTTCCTTGGAAGTAATTCAGTCTATTATCAATCATCCTTTTAACCATTCCTTTAAACTTTCTTCCTTAATTTAATAACGCTTAACCCTCCAGGTCTGTCGCGATTTACACCAGTTGGAAGTCTTTCTATTTTCTGCGGCATCTCACGATTTCCTTGGGATAGTAGATTCAACTTATGCCATTATAATGTTGCATACTGCATTCGATTCGTTGCAAAAGTATCTGAACCTATTTCCCAACGTTAAATAGCGATTTCAAAAAATTCCTCAGCTGGAGAATTGACAAAGAATTATGTCCAATTAACTGTTGGGATAAAGTTTTCGTAACATTGCACTAAAACGTGAAAAGCGACTGGTACCTTTCATACAGTGCTCGTAAATAAGATTACACACAACAGGGAAACATCAGAAGTGTGAAATTTCTAAAGAATCATAAACTAATGAAGGCAATCTGAAGAAATGTGGCAGTTAACTAAATGCATCAAATAAGTGATAATACCTTCATTTAAGCATCAAAATCTGACCATTCAGACTTCGTGTTTTTATCTTTAACGTAGAGCCAAAAATCCATCCCAAAGAAGAAAGACTTGCACACGTGCATTCAACTATTGATAAGACCACACCCTGAATGGTTTTCGGTTCAGAGTATGGTTTGTAATAAAGAGATAACAAGAACAGTGGGCAAAGATAATGCATGATATGTTGTTAAAATCACTATTTACTTATTACACCACCATGACCCTTGTTTTCATTTGTGCTTCTAAGTATCTTTCAGTTCACATAGTGAACACTTGTCATTACTTTTATGAAATGTGCCACTTTTATTAAATTTGATTCTATTTTGAATGTTTATGAAAAATACATTAGAAAAATATTTAAACCGATGAGATATAGTTTCAGGCGCTAAAATTTCATAGGCATAGATAAGTTTAATAGATTGGATTAAAGCGTTAGGAGTTCTTCTAATTTTTGAATTGTAAATATTGGTTCTTTCCGATAACGCTTTAATTTTAAATGGAACATTTCCATAAAGGTTAGCAGTATAATTACTATACGAGCTAAAATACTCGTAAATGAGAATTATACAAAATACATTCTAACGTAAAATAAATTTTGGATATCGCTATGACCGTATTTTAGAACTTTCAAGTTAAAATAGTTTTTTTAACTGTGATTGTTTTAAATTTACTGTAGACTTTGACAGCAATGCCTAAATTTTTCGGTAGGGAAAAAAACTTCAGCAGCATTCAAGGCATATAAAGAAATATTATACTTTTTTTCTAATTTTTCATAGGCAGTATATAAAATAAAATTTTAAAGCTTAAATTATTTTCTACTGAGAAATCGATATATTTCATGCTAAAGAAAAAATAGTCAAGCCACACGTTCCCAAACAGCACAAACTGTCATTCCCTGAATTCCACAGAATGGCTTTTCTCTGTTTAAGTATCAAAATCTTGGTAAGATCAACAAGAACGCTATCCTATGTTATCTAAAATAGCTTTCGATATCGGTCGCACCTTCTGTTATCTGGTCTGTAGGGTTTGTCGCCTCTCTGAGATTATCGATCTGCTCTTTACACTTGTTTTTCCTCCCTCTCTGTTTGCGAAAGAAAATGTTTAACGACCTGATTTTGTTCTTTCCACAGGTTTCCTCTTCAGTGTCTACCAGAAGAGATTGGTGAATGGTCAGTTGCTGATGGGGTTCGATCTTAACCAATGGCGTGGTTAAGAGGCCCCAGAGGATTCCTTTGAAGCCGTCTAATCTCGGATCTCAGAGTTTTAGATGGTTACATTCTGTGCAGTTTTCAAGACTTCAAAATGAGTTCGCAATTAAAAACATTGAGAAAGTGCCTTCTGGCAACTTTTTTCCTCTTGAGCTGTCTGGCATCGCCAGTCAGATCTGAATATACGACTACGAACCTTACTAGCCATCCTGGAGATACTCATTGTAGAGATGGGCTTCTTCTCCCGATATGGCTACCGGAAGAAAATCTGAGTACGGGAGATATTGTGGCAAGAGGCATGGTGTACTTCGTCGCTCTAGCCTACCTATTTGTTGGTGTTTCCATCGTTGCTGATCGGTTCATGGCATCAATTGAAGTTATTACATCAAAAGAAAAAGAAGTTGTCATTAAAAAACCAAATGGTGAAACACAGACTATGAGTGTACGGATATGGAACGAAACTGTATCCAACCTTACACTGATGGCTCTTGGATCTTCAGCCCCTGAGATTCTACTATCAATTATTGAAGTTTACGCTCAAGATTTCGATGCCGGCGAGCTTGGACCTGCTACGATTGTTGGTAGTGCAGCTTTCAATATGTTTGTTATTATAGCCATCTGTGTTTGGTCTGTTCCTTCAACAGAAAACCGACGCATCAAACACTTAAGGGTGTTCTTCGTTACCATGACTTGGAGTGTGTTCGCCTACATCTGGCTCTACATGATCTTAACAGTAACTTCCCCTGGTGTTATTGATGTGTGGGAAGGATTGGTAACATTCATGTTTTTCCCAGCAACAGTTCTGACAGCTTACATAGCAGATCGTCAATTTTTAATCTACAAATATATGACTAAAAAATATCGAATGAACAAAAGAAATATGATTGTCGGAGGAGAAGGAGGAGAAGATGTAGAAATGGGAATGACCAAGACTAATCATATAGTAGATGGAAATGTTAAAAACTATGAGGAAGAATCAAGTGACGACATTCGAGAATTCGAAGAACATCGAATGCAGTACATTCAAATTTTGAGAGATCTACGCCGAAAACATCCAGATGCAAGTATGGAAGATATTGAAATGATGGCGAGGGAAGAAATCCTGGATCGTGGTCCTAAAAGTCGAGCTTACTATAGAATCCAGGCTACCAGGAAACTGATGGGAGGAACAAATCTTATGAAAAGGAAATTAGAAAAAATAGAAAAGAAAGAAGACGATGATGCCAAAGACAGTAAAAAACAAGTAGTTTCCATCTATTTTGATCCAGGTCATTATACTGTCATGGAAAATGTTGGTGAGTTTGCAGTAACTGTGGTCCGAGATGGCAATCTGAACGAAGCTGTGGCCGTGAACTACAAAACGGAGGATGGAACCGCCAACGCTGGATCTGATTACGAAGAGGCGGAGGGAACTCTGATATTTGGCCCAGGGGAGACAGAAAAACAATTCTTTATTACGGTCATAGATGATGATGTTTTTGAAGAGGATGAGCATTTTTATGTGAGATTATCCAACCCACATTACATCATTGATAAAATGGAACCAAGGATGCCAGTGGAACTAGCCACACCTTTCTTGGCCACTGTAATGATTTTGGATGATGACCATGCAGGAATCTTCCTTTTCCCAGAACCAGAAGTGGAAGTGGCCGAGTCAGTGGGTGAATACCCACAGAAAGTGAACCGATTCAGTGGAGCCCGTGGACGCGTCATCGTGCCTTTCCGCACCGTTGAAGGCACAGCTAAGCCAGGAGTCGAGTACGAGCACACGGAGGGGGAACTAATATTTGAGAACAACGAAACATCGTAAGTACAACTTTTTTGTTGTTACCATATTTTTGTTTAGAAAACTGTTTTTTTCTGCTCCAGGATCATCGCACCATTTGATATATACTTATAGTAAATTCTAAGCTTCTTATTATCCGATTAGTTAGGAAAACTATTCTGTTTACTTAATGTCGCCGAGTTGATATCAACTTTCAGCGTGTCGTTCAAATTTCATTAAAATGCATACGAAAAATAGTAATTAGAACTAGAAGTACAATTTTAATTTATAACCGTTGAAGACATGGTTGCTCAATTCACGAATATAAGTGAAATGATGTCCAAAATTTGGCAATTCACAAACAAAGAAGCAGAACTCGTCTTAACACGTTGACTGCCAATACTTTTTGGAAGTAATCTAAAGAGTTATCTCGAGATTAGCAGTCAACGTGTTAAAAAAATAAAGAACTTATGGAATTTTTCTTTATTCTGATATTCCTCATATTCCTTTTATTTTTAAAATAAATGTTTGCTGAAAAACCAATAATATTTTATTATTTTTAATTATATAGATTTAAAAGAGGGCGTCTAATAAGACCAGCCAACGTTAAAATTAAATTAATTAAGAAATTAAAAGTAAATTTCCTTCCTTCTTACTGGAAATGGTGGCGTAGTGGTAAGGTTTCGGTATTGAAGGGTCCCAGGTTCGAAACCTGATTCTACCAAGGATCCGCAGTGGATGTTCGAGGATCAAAAAATACACACGCTACATAATTTTGATAGGCAGTACAAGCACACATATTCATTTACATTAAGTAAAAAAAATTGGGGCTTAATAACTAGCTTCAAAATTTAGTTTTCGCTAAATAAAATATACGCTAAATACATTGCAGAGTTTGTTCATGAAACTGATTTCCATCTAAAGATTTTCAAGGTTTTATATTAAGAGTAAAATAACATGTTTGAGAGGCGGTTTTACTAATTATATTAAATGGCCGAGGCAGTGTATATAATTCGATTTACAAAAAGAGGGAGGGGAAGTAACATTCTCAGCGCTTTGCTCTATATTAATACTTAGCATTGTTTCATTAATATTATTTCTTGATTTTAAAATAATAATATTGTTTAAGCATTTGTTCTGATTTTATCTTCAGCATAATGCATCATTAATTCTCAATTTCAATCTTATTTACATATTTTCTTATAAAGATTTAAAGTTTTTACATATCTCAATAAAATCAGTTAAACCTAAAAATTAAGATACTGACTAGAAAACAATTCTCATTTTATGAAAAGTGGATGCAGAATTTATATGAAAGCCCCTTGCGCGAGAACTTTTTTTAAAATAACCGGAATAAAATTTCACATATAGAGACTTCAATTTAAAGCTTAAGATTTACTCAAATAACGAAAACAACTCTTTCATAGTTATGGTTATAGTTAGAGTATTTTCTTCTAAATCTTAACTGCTCTGTCTTAACCCTCATAGCGCCAGGCCCGAGATATCTGCGAGAATTTTTTTCCTCTCATAACCGCAGATCCGAGACTGTCTCGGGAAAGGACCCGAGATTTTCCTTCTACAAGTTTTTCTCTTCCCCTCAGGTTTCACGAGGCGACATAATGAGAGGGAGTGTCTGTCGTCAGGGGAGGATCAGTTTCAATAGATCTAGCCTTCGACGATGGTTAAAGTCGTATTGCGTTTAGCAGCGTAAAATCAGGGCCAAATGTCTCCTGGGTAAAATTCGCAGATCATTCTGAGTTATTTTTTTGATTTAGAGAGTAAATGTTTATCCAAAATGAGTGTAAATTAACGGGCGTAAAATTGAATGTCTATTAACCTTGAATATACGCATATACGTATTTTTATTAGCCTCTAACTAAAGAAATGTTTTTAATTTAAAATACAAATAAAAGGAATATAAAATAAAAAAAATTAAAAAGTTGACAATTTTCTTTTTTAAAGATTACTTTAATTTAAGGACATTCGAATTCAAATTGCTTTTGAAACTTAATTTTTTAATATAAAATACTATACATATATACAAGATTTACTTAACATACGAGTCATATAAAACAAAATTAGAACGTAGTGTTACTAATTGTGATTATAGTTTTAAACGCACATTTTTAAGTACTACAAACATTTGCACATTAAGTATTACAATAATTATGTTACTTAAGTTATTATTAATTTCGAAGATTTTTTGCCACAGTAGTCCCCCATTTAACGAATTCTTAGATCCACTCTTGGTTACAAATACTAAGTTATGAAAATTCAATAAAATATAAAATCGTAATCACATGCCGATAAACACCATAGATCGTTATCTCGAAATCCGAAATGTCGGGCGAGATTCCCTATCTACAAAATTATTTTCCTAAATGTTGAAGAAACAAAATTATAACATGATATTACTAATTTTGATCATTGTTTTAAACACGAGTTTTTAAGTACTACAATACATTTTCAATGCGCTGAATGAACAATATATATTTCTTTTTGTTTCAAGAATTAAATTCGATCAATAATTTAATAGTTCGACGTGATAAAAATATTTTTTTAAAATATATAGTGAGGAGAAAACAATGAAACGTACACATTTAATTTGTAACAATATGATTCATATTAAAAAAAATTATTTTTTTGTCTTATAAGGTTTTTGTAGAAATTTAAGAAAAAATCTAAAATCTTTCACCAATTCCCATTCTAACATGTTGCATTTTAAACTGCAAGACATTCCCAACTTTTCTGAGAATACTCAAAGAAGGGTCTTCTAACAAAGGATCCTGTCACAAAGAATGGAGGTGAGAAGTCATCTGTATCTACCGCCCGATAACATGTCTAATAGCTCCCCTACGGCGCGAAAATGACCACAAAAGGGGGGTTGAAATTCTTTTGTCCAATCCTGACAACTTGGACAATAACCTTCTCTTTCAGAGTGACAATTTCGTTAAACGTAGAAATCTGAAAGCCTGACGGTTGGAGAGTGTCTTAAGATAAAATTCAAAAGAAAGTAATATAGGAATAACAAATTTAGCTGCCATATTTATATTCTACTACTCTTCATATTTCAATGAAATTATGAATGTCTTCTTTCTGATAAGAATTTCGAAAGCTGCTTGAATTATTTATTTTAAGGGGTTTTCTTATTCCCAGAAAGATATTATAATTATATAGATATATAATCTATAATATATAAACATAAATATAGATGTGCAAATATTTTGCATTATGTCGTTACATTTCCCCCTTGCTTCCTGCGGAACTTTCTTCTGTATAGGGCAATAAATTTTAGATTTAGCAGACTTTCAATTCTATTTATGGTTTATTATTGTTTTTCTTACAAAAATATCAAAATAACTAGGTGTTGTCAGTAAAAAACATCAAAAGCTTTTTATGATAATCTTGAGATACTTTCAAAAAACATAAAATTCTAAAAAAAACTCTAAATCTTAAATTTTATTAATATTGCTATAAAAGTACGATCACTAGTCTTTTCTGTATGGAAACTCATTTTTATGTCCATCATAAACAAGAGTTGGAAATTTAATATTATCAACCGTATAATTACAGCCGATACAACGTTGGTACTAGCTTGAAACGTTTATAGTCTTTCGATGTACACAAGCGTTGTGTGCAACTCATTTCTGGAAGCCGTAGAATACCTGAAGTGCTACCAGTTCTGTTGATGGTTCGAATGGATGTATCTCTTTAAGAATCTCTGTAACTATTCTGTAGCGAATGCCACGAAGTAGATCCTTCGTCTTTGTAAACAAATCTTACCACAGGGGCTTAAATCCGGATAGACCAACTCCCAGCCCCAACGAGCAAAAAAAGTAAGTAACGGGTGTCCACCAAACAGTAATGATATCAGGTACGGGGGCATGGGGCGGCGTTCTGTCCACCAAACTGTTTAAGAAATTCTTAAGGCAATAGACTGCTCCATCCGAACCATCAACATAACTAGTACTGCCTAAGGTATTCTACGACTTCCAGATCTCTGGAAATAAGTTGTACGCATCGCTGGTGGCTACATCGAAGGGTTATAAACATTTCAAGCTACTATCTATGTTGTATCAGCTGTAATTATATGGTAACATAATTAAATTTCCAACCATCGTATGCAATGATATTTTTGCCCTTCATTTTAAAAAATGTATTGGTTTTAGTATACTCACAATTACCACAGGTGAAAAAATTCTGCTACGTGTGAGCTTTCGTCCATTGACAATCAATATTTTCCCTAATTTTATATTCCATATTTTAGCCCTTTCAAGACGGACGAAACATATAAGCACTTTCAATTCAATGCAATTTTTTTTAAAAAAATCAGTCTTAAAAGGATTAATAGCATTTCACTTAGTTAATGAATCTGTCCTCTACTTTTTAAACCCACTTCAGTGAATAAGCATTTCCTAAATTTAAAATCATAAGGCGCTTAGTTAATGTGCTATTATGAAGTTATACCAAAATGGAAGAAACTACTTTTTGAATTTCATTAAATTTTTTTCTGGGATTCAGATGTGTTTCAGTCATAGCAAAGTTTTAGTTCCATATATTATATAATCCTCATTAGCTAATGGCAAACTTGTTGAGTTTTTCTATTAACATAAAAAGAAAGGGAAATCTTGTTACATTTCTAAAGTTACGAAGATCTAACGTATTCATCTCGCACTCGACAAAATAGCTTAGAAAAACTTGCTTAGTAATCAAAAACAACTTCAAGTATACTTTTTTAATTTTAACCCTATTTGGAGCTCCTTCATCATCTTTGGACATCAAATAAGCTTAAATCCATTTTTCCTTTGTAACATAACTATTTATCATTCCAAAAATTACCCATTCGCATCAAAAACAGGTATATTATAAGTTTTCAATAAACAAGAAAGCTGTATATTGCGGAGCCATTTACCATAGAATAACTGCTTAGCATGTCTCTTTCCTGAAAAATAAAGATTGAAGAATGAGAGAAAGTTCTTCCCTCACTTCGACCAAACTATAAAGTAAACTAATCCCATTTGTCATTTATATCATAACTGATCACCATTCCAAACATTATGCGTCTGCTTCAAAAACATGCATATTATAAGTTTTCAATAAGCGAGAAAGCTGTATATTGCTTCACCATTTGCCATGGAGTAACTGCTTAGCATGTCTCTTTCCTGAAAAATAAAGAATGAAGAATGGGAAAAAATTCTTCTTTCAATTCGACCAAAAGACGAAGTAAACTTTCTTTGATGTTTCTCTAGAGATGGGTATTCAAAAATTCTTCCGAGCGGTAAATGTCTAGCGGGAACTCGTCTATCCAAGAAAAAGCATGCTTTCCATATTTTTCTTTATTTAAGAGGATTCTTCTGGATGTTTTTAAATAAGATATTTTTGGGCGAGAAGGAATATTTCTCGACTTTACTTTTTCGAGATGTATTACATTTTTAATAATGAAAGAAAGTTTCTTTTTCCATGCTTACATTTTTATTGCGGAATTATTTCCTCATTTGTTAGGTTTCCTTATTGGCAGTTATTGTGAAAACTTTGATTCCTTATTCATTGAACTAAAAATTGTTCTGAAATTTGCTATCGGTATTTTCTCCACAGTTACTAAGGATCTTTAAAAATTGTAACTTCAATAGTACGAGAGTTTTAACTTGGTGGTAATTTCCTTTCACAATCAAGAGTTAAATAGTCTGTAAATAATTCTAATTCTGTGCTAAAATTTCAAATAAAAAGTATTTTTGACTTTTCATTTATTAGAAATATTTAATAATATCTTTATTACCCGACTTAATTCTGGAAACATTTGTTTTATTACATTCCGTCACTGCTTGTATTTCCCGATCGGAAATACACCGGAAACATAAATATTTACATCTGTATTTTAAGTTCAGTTAAATAATTATCTTTGTCTTAATATTATCCCTTACTCAGGTAAATACCTTCAGGAAAAATTACTTTTGAAAGTTGATAATAGCACAGTTGATCTTGACATGAAACCCAGAATGACGTACAAATTTCGTGTTACTGCTGTTCACCGCTTAAGAGGAGTTCTTGTAGCAGACAAATACAAGTATCTTCTCTTTTATACTATAACTAGCTGGTATGCCCGGCGTTGCTCGGGATAAAAACATTTTCAAGTCCAAGTACTTATAACACTTTCAATTTACTGAAAGTTTTTTTCGCGGAAGCGTCTTTCGTTGATTTTCGTTAATCAACTGAAAGTTTGGACCAGCAGTGAAACACCCTTCTTCTTTTTCTCTGCTTAGTTTGAACCACATGGCAAGAATCTCGTAGTCCTTCGTACTCCATTTTCCCCTCCCCATCATTACTACGGCAGCAGCAGAAACTCTTTCATATTTTTTTTTATTTTTTGCCATTATCCGGACTACAATTCTCTTCTCTTTAGTGTTTTTGTCACTGACCGGAAGAAACCTTCTCAGTGTTCTTTCTTTTTCTCCTTAGGCCCTCTCCCTGCGGTAGAAGTGGGCTCAATAATCTTGAAGGATTTTAAACACTCATTATGATCATTAAAATTTTTTTAATTAAATGAAGCATCTCGGAAAGAGAGTAATTAACATCATTGTGTTATGGTGCAAACATATTGAAAGAGGTATATGCTATGAAATAAAAGCTAAATAAGATTTCTGCCTTTCTGTTAACATTCAAAGAAAACAATATTTTTATCATGGCAAACATACCGGAATGAAGGATTTGATAAAACTATCAATGGTTTGAATTTAATTACAATAACAGAAAGCATTGTTACAAATTGTGTATGAAATAAATTTGAAATGTTTATTAAATTAAGAAAAATAACACACAACATTTAATTTTTAATCATTAGAAAGATGATTTTCTGCTCTTTAAGATGGTATGTAAATAATCTACGTGAAATATATTTTTCTGCAATTATTGGTGAAAAACTGAGGTAAAACGCCGAAAATTGGCTTAATTTTCGTTATTTAATTAAATATCTTAGGAAGTAATTTTTTTGAAAGGATAGAATTAATCGGACCCAGAATATTAAGAACGGACCCCAGCATGGATGTGCAAATTTCATGTCAAGACTATTCACCGTTTGGGAGGAGTTTTCGAGACAGATAGACCGTTAGAACATCTTCCCCCTCCCTTCCTTTTTTCTCTTCCTACAATAGGAACCGGACTCAGTAGCCTTGAAGGCTTAGCACACACTCATTAGGATCAGTTAAGAATTTGTGAAAATTAAACAAATCATCGAGGGAATAATTCACTAACGTCACTGGATCACTGTGTAACCGTATTAAAAGCTGTAAATGCTACGACAACAGAAAACCGGAAGTGAAAGTCTACTTTGTTGTTTATGCTCAAAGAAAGCAATATTTTCTTATATTAACTTTAACACTGGCAAAAACCCGCTCGAAACAGTAATTTGGCTTGAATTTATTTTTATAAGAATAAAAAATATTGTTAGTAATTGCATTAAAAATATTTTTTTAAACCTTAATAACAATCACAGAAAACACTTCATCGCAATGGAATTAAAGTCATTAAAAAGATAATTTTCTGCTCTTTAAAATGGCATAAAAGTAATTGTTGTCTAATAAATATTTCAGAAGTTATTGGCAAACAACTTCTAAGCATTAGGCTTAAAAGCGGCTAATTTTCGTTATTTAATTAAATATCTTAAGAACTAATTAACTCTGAAAGTTGAAAATGGCACCGTCCACCTAGAAATATGCTCTAGAATGTCGTGTGTAAATTTTATGTCGCTACCATTTACCGTTTAGGAGGAGTTCTTGTGACCGACCGACCGACCGACCGACAGACAGATACATGTATTTTCTGCTTTATATTATAGATAATTAACAGATTTAAGGACCCATTCTTTGGTCCTTTAACCTGTTAATTATTTTGTCACGTAAGACAAGCGGAAAAAGAATATTTGGTTTGGCCTTGTGTGGTTCCAACTGCTTAAAACCCTCAAAATCGATATTTTGAGGTTCGTTGTCTTCCACTACCTTTGTCGTTCGTAGCAATTAGAAAACAGAGGTCACAGGATGCATCGCAGTATTCTTATGGCTTCTTGTCTTGTTCGAAATAACATTACATTCTTAAAATAGAATTCCTCATGCAATTAGGTTGTAGAGTATATTTTTACATCTAGGGGGTGAAATAGAGTGAATCGAATCGCTAGAAATCGAAGTTTGGAGCATAACTTTTAAAAAAAATCGAACAATACAGCTACTAAAATCTGTATATGCATTTGTGGCTATAATGTAAGACAAATGAAAATTTTTACTCAATATTAAACTGCAGAAAATATTATAATATTATTTGGATAAATTTCGATAAAAAGTTTGATGAGTGATCAGGTTTTGGAAAATGCACTCTTTCACATGGAAAATGGATATGATACTCCTTAAAGATAGTTATATTCTAAAAAAATAATGATGACAATTAAAACCTAAAAGTATAGCAAAGTAATAACTCTGCTCTCAAATCAAAATGAATTATGCTTAAGATTAACTTTTTTTTCTTAGTCACTTATTATGAGGATGGTATTATCTGTAACTTTATTACAGCACGAATCATTTTCACGCATTTCGATAACGAAAGCAATTTGGGCAGAAAGTACATCATAAAAGCAAGTCCTTTGTTAAAACATTATTTTTAACAAAAGAAAAGCGTTTGCGATATTTTATCTTGAAAATTACACGTGGTAATTAGACAGAAGTGCTTTTGTAATTATAATTCCATTACAGTAATAATTTTTGCAGAAAAGTATGCTTACATGGTATTAATCCTTTGATGCATATGCTTTATTGTCTATTAAATTTCTTTTCCATGCACTGCTTGTATATTTATATGAAATATTTCATTGTGCATTTAAAGTTAATAGCTTATTTTATGAAATTATGTATGCATTTCTAGAAAACATATTTTGCATTTGCCTTTAAAAATTCCATAAAAATCAGCATGTTGTCCGACAAACAATCCGTAAGAGAAATTTTATTTGCTGTAATTACTTAAATCAAAGTATGCATTATAAAATTTTAACTTTCTATTAACGGTTATCAGAGAGAAAGCAGAGTAAGAGAACTTTTATATGAATAATATTATTTTCTAAGCCAGCATTTCTTTCTTTGTTACGCAGGATTTCTAAAATGATATCGGCGCATTTCATGATTTGGAACTTATAAGTGGTATACTATTTATTTTCTTGCAATTCTACATCTAAATACAAAACTATAGTCGTTAAAATGGAGCTTAATGAAAGGGCTGTTATATTGATGTTGCCAATTTTCCTTCTTGATTACGGGATGCTGTATCTTAAGGTAATTACTTTAAAATTACAAAATGTATACTAAATGTTTTTAAACAAATGAAAAATAGATTCCTAAAATTTATTTGTTTCCATTTCATAAATAGAAAATAATTTAAAAACAGACAGTTTATTTTTTTTAAATTAGTATTTTAATAATTTACTCATAAATTTTTGTGACATTTGATAAATGTAATTTGTTAAAAACTTAATGGAATTAACAATTCATGAACGAAAGTGACAATAAATAATATAAAACAAAGATTATCTTATTTATCTAATATCTCTTATTTAATTATCCTTATACTTGCTCTTACCTTAAAATTTTCTCAAGTATTCTTATTTTATGCTTGCTGACATCACACTAAACAAACTTATTTAATTCTTTTACGATTTATCGATTCAAATCAAATCAAAAAATTTATCGATTCTATATCAAAATTGTTCAGGTGATTCAAACCAAATTATAAAGTTGCTTTTCGAAAAAATGCTTTGTGCATAACTGAAGTTATTCTAAACAAAAACCTAACTTGCTTGAAGAATAACGATAGCGATTAAGTGTTCTGCCGAAAGCTATCGTTTGCATAAATGTTTGTCGTAATTGTTTTAGTCAATAACATTAATTCAAGTTCATACTGAGTAAAGCAATCCATCATCCTGTCTTAGCCAATAGTTTCTCGTAGTAAATTTTAAATCATAAAATACATTGGACCTTTAATATTTTATGCTTTATTAACTACCACTATCTTACAATAACTGAATGCTATCTACGAGTAGGAAGGGTGTGTTCAGAATAAATTGTTCATAAAATGTTTTGCATTGATGCTGTTCAACAAGTAAAATCATGAAGCAATTTTCTTTGAGAATGATGAGATTATACTATTAAAATATTGTGTTGTATCATAAACGTCCTTGTTGATCAAAACAAATTATTAAAACTGTTCTTTGAAAAAATATTTTAAATCTAATGAAGATAATTCAAAAGGATTTTCTTGAATTTAAGGAGAGCAACGACTAAACGATATTCACAATACCATCTCTTAATTAAGTGCCTGCCTTGTCTTTCTTCCGAATCAATAACGGTAACCCAAGTTCAAAACAACCCAAAAGATCCATCATCTCATCCTTGCCAAAATTTTTCTCGAAATAAATCCGATACCGGAGACCGACCGGCGCGTCTAAAAGTTAGGCTCTTCACAATTTATTGCTCTAGTAATTCTTAATATCTTGTAATAATTGTGTGTTATCTTCGAGTGAAAAGTTGGCTTGCTGAATCAGTTGTTTCAGCAGTATTAGGCTGATGATTGATCGTCAAAGATCGTGCTTGCAAAGTGCTGAATTTTATGCCTGGAAGCGAGCAATTCTCATCCACTCCGAAGCTTCTGTCTCCACCTCTCGTAGGATGGCTTTGAACTACATAAGTACCTCTTTCACCTTTCGGCAACGAATTTAGACAGAGCACTGGGGAGCAATTATTCTTTGAAGGCGATCTATAAATAGAGGAGTTTTTCTCCCTTGTTCTTGAAAAAAAATTCTATTTTCTTTCAACTGCGAATGACCAAGTCATCCACACAAAGTCACGGGAACTTTTTTTTATATCTGGTATTTATTTACTCAGACTCGATATGTAACTGACGTCATACTCACGTCCAAAGTCACTCTAGCTAGTGATAAGCCACAATTGTCTTATTCCAGAAGCAAAGCGATAAAGAACAATTTTATCATTCTAGGCTACTTACTAAATTCATTTGTTGTGTCAGAGATTTGATGTTTGAGTTGAATCTGATATCTTATAGGAGGTAAGGGAGCGTAGACAAAAGAAGCAAAAAGAAAAATATGAGTTGCGGAGGGTTGTTTTTTTTATGATCATTTTAAGCGTCTGCATTCTTGCTTCCGTGTTTAAGAGAGACGCTACAAGGGCTCAGTTCCGTTGGCAATAAAACGCTTTTGAGACTTTCTCTAAGAATATGCTTCTTGATTAAATGTTTTACTTTATAATTTTAATTTTTTATTCTGAGCTTTGAATGTTTTATTGGTGAGATAATATAATTTTAATAAAAAGTTTATTTTTATAACATTTCGTCGCTGTTATATCGAAATATCGTAAGTCGTAAAATACACACAGCAAAACATACTAAAATTTGTGTAACAGCTGAAACCCCCAGCGACATATGGCATTTTGTGACTACATATAACAATTATGTATCGCATACAACAATTTGAGAGCAGATGTAGCTAACCTATTCAGGTATTTTACATAAATAAAATGTTTCGGCAAATTCGAAATACGGTATTTTGATATATAGTGACGACTTACAGTACTGTTGCAATCAGTAATAATTTATAATATTCTGTCAGTAAAAATTAATCTTGCTTATCTCTTTCTGGTTTTCTTATAACTCAAGTAATCTTCTTTTAAATAGGTTAAATTTTCATTGTTCCCACTTTAACAATAAAACTTAAGTTTAAAGACACATCACGGACCCGTAGCCAAGCAAATGCAACAGGTGTTTAGGCATAGATTCCAAAATATGCACTCTAGTCCTGAACTAGCGATGGTTTTTTTAATAATGATTTGAAGAATAAAAATGAAACCTCGTGTCGGAGTCCATGAAAAGTAAGCTACAACAATCGAAATGAAATTATACACATCAAGGGTTCTTGGTGAACAAACTGGTCCCAAAACTAAGTATAAAATTTTAGAAGGTCAAAAAATAAACGAATTTTACTGGTAATATTAGAAAAAGAAACACTTTTAGATGAATTTATTACAGTCGTACCTCTATTTAACGAACCTCTATTTTGCGAATTTCTCTATTTTGCGAACTTTTCCTTGGAACCAAGAACATTTTGCGAATTTCTTCGTAAAATAACCTCCAAATAGCGAAGTGCATTCTCTAACGAACTTTTTCTTGTGATCCAATATTTTTTCTCCCTATTTCCCCTGAACTAGTCTCCCGATTTCTAAATTCTTGATCAGAGTCGTGCTGGTAATTTCGGTTCTCGTAGCTGGAAAATGCCAAAGCGAAAGTGTTTGAGTATCAAAGAAAAAAATTAATTCTTCATGAGGTGGATAAAGGCGTGAAGAAAAAGGTCATTGCTTTAAAATTTGATATTTCCTCAATCAGAATATAAAATCGTGAAAAGATACAAAATTATGATTCATCGAATTTTTGTTCAAAACTTCTAAAAACATGTGTCGATGAAGATGTGGATGAGACAGTTTTGAAGTGGATACACACAATGCGAAATAAAAATGTTCCGATCTCTGGACCTTTCATAATTGAGAAAGCTCTTCAATTTGCGAAGGCACTGGGATGCGACGAATTTCGAGGGAGCAATGGATGGCTTGAAAAATTTAAGAGAAGACAAGGAAATATGACAAAAGTAATGTCGGGTGAAAGTAAAGACGTTGATGATAATGATAGTGAAAATTGGATAACGGAGACACTGAGTAGACTATAAGCCAGAAAACATCTTTAATGCGGATGAGACTACTTTATTTTTTCAATGTTTGTCTCAAAAGACATTAACATTTAAAAAGGAAAACTGCTTTGGAGGAAAACAAAGCAAAGCAAGGTTATCTGCCATGCTAGGTGCAAATATGACTGGACATCAGAAATTGAAACCATTAATTATCGGAAGAAGCAAAAATCCAAGATGTTTCAAAGGCGCAAAATCTTTAGAGGTTGATTATGACTTTAACAAAAAATTTTGGATGACGTCAGAAATTTGTGAAAAATGGGTTCAAAAGTTGGACAAACGTATGATTGCAGAGTGTCGCAAAATTGCTCTCGTTTTCGACAATTGTCCCACCCATCCAAAGAAAATCGACCAAAAACTGAAAAATGTTACAGTTTTTTACTTGCCACCAAACACTACATCAAAACTGCAGCCAATGGATCAAGGGGTGATAAAAATTTTTAAAAAAATATCGCAAGAGAATAGTGAATTTTGAAATTTATGACCCGCATGAAAAGTTATTACTGCGCTTGAGAACAATCAATCCTTGCCAAAGATCAACTTATGGGTAAGCATATCAGAAATTTCCAAAGCATGGAACTATGATGTCACAAATTGTGCTACTCGCAACAGTTTTGCCAAAGCTGGATTCTTTGTCAGCAAAGAGAAATCGGCAAGTACGGAGGACGAAGATGATATTCCCTTAGAGGAACTTTAAAAAAAATGTGGATACAGCTGCGGAAAAAAGAAGAAATTAACGATGATGTGCTGATTGATAATTTTCTTTCACTTGATTCTGAAGCTGAAAGCTCGGAAACACTAACTGAATTGGATATTTTGTACAGTGTGAAAAACAAAAACAATACAGCAATGAATTGTGATGAAAACGAAGATGATGAAGATGGAAATTATCATGATGCAGAAAATCAACAAACCTTCATATGATGAAATGCTAAAATCATTTTAAACAATCCGACGCAGATTACAGTTAGAAAAAAATAAGCCTGAACGGGTTTTTGGCGCATTGCAAAGATGCGAGACGTAATATGAGAGAAAACACTTTTTCAAACAAAAAAACTCAGACAAAATTAACAGACTTATCAATAATTAAATTTAAGGACGCATGTCGTAATGTATGCTTAAAATTTCTTGTTATGCGGTAATGTCATTAAAATTCATTAATTTTAATATAAAATTAATTTTTTTAAATTGAAAATACAGTGTATTCCCGGACAATGTTTTGTTTTATTCTAGTTTTCCTTACAGATTTCTTTTTGATGGGTAAGATATATAAAACAAATAGATATTAATTTACAAAATAAAGTTGTGATTATTTACTTTTTTTAATAATATTTAGTGTTTATGAATTTAAAATCTGTTTTGTGTAGTTTAAAGTATTTTAAGAGGTGAATCTCTATTTAACGAATTTTCCATATAACGAACTTTTTTTCGGGATTTAGCAACTTCGTTAAATAGAGGTCCGACTGCATTTTCATAATATTAATATGCTTTTTGCAGTAAATTGATTCATATATAATTATTTATCATCACTATAAACGCAAGGTTGTTTCATTAAATTAAAATTTATTTAAAAGATTTATTGATTTTTTTAAAATTTATGTGTCAAGAAATTATTCTGCGTTATTATTATTCGAATGTAATATCTAGTTCGTAACTTTGGAATCAGATTTTATTTCAACGACTAATTTTTCCTTTTTAGTACTAAATAATACACTACAATTTAAGCTTGTGCCAAATTTTATGAAGGATTTTGACAAGGCATGCGAAAAGTCAGAATCTTTGTTAAAATTCTTTACCATCATTTTTGTTCTTTAGTTTCCCAAATTCTTTTTGAAATTCTAGAGCAGCAATGCATTAGCTAATAGCGTTGTGGAATTTAGTATTTTGCTATGTAAAAATTCCTAGAACAGGAAAAAACACCATGGAAAAGAAGAAAATACCTTAAAATGCTTTGATTTTTTATTAATTTTTCAAAAATCATTTTCAAACGGCATACTTCATAGTAATTTCGACACTTAAATCAAACATTTCAGATCCTGAAATAGCTCACCCCAAAAATATTCAATTATGCAACGATTTTTCAGTTTCATTCTAGAAAATGAAAATGAGAATTAAAAACTGAAAAGATTATCAAGAAATTTTAAAAAGCTCATCTTCCAACGAAAGAAAACATGCTTCAAAAATATTTCTATTTTTTAAGAAGAAAAAAATTTAAGGAATTCAAAATAATCTGATCTTGGTAGGTATTCTTCTTTTGAAACTTTCGCGAATCCCCCCCCCTAATTAAACATTGTCAGCTTGAGACATGAACTGCTGTTTATGATAGACCTGTAACTAAGATTGTCCATTAAATAAAAGAAGAAAAGTGTTGTCTTCTAGCTTAAAACTAAGAATTCTTTGAATATTGATTTTTGCAATGTAAGGAACATCTGCATCTAATTACAAGGCATCTGCACTTTGTTAAAAGCAAATACTTTTACCTAATTACTGATTTATGAATAGCTTATCCACAAAGTAATAATCATAACGTAAGCAGCTGGGAAATGTTTTTGTATTTTAGGAGCAATTAAGTAAAGTTTGCTTATTTTTCAATGAAAATATTTTAAAGAAATCTGAATTATTTGTATTCTCATGTTCAAAGTTTTCTCAATAGTTCATGTTATCGCCATTTATAAACAGGTGACAAATATCTTTGAGTTTATAAACAATCAAGTAAATTTCATTTTTTCTTAACGAAAATATTTTAGAGAATTCTGAAATAAATACATATCTCTTCAAACTAACTTTTACCGTGTTTTATTAACCTTTTAACCGGAACTTCCTTTGGATATTCTTTTACTTAACATACACTTAAGCGATCATAATGATCGATATTCCAGTTAGAGGATTAAATACGTAGAAAAATCTTTTAGTTATTTTATCCAAAAAAGGCAGAAGTTAAATTTAACAACAATGAATTTTAAGCCTTTTGATACCATTTTTGTTGACTTTTAGGTTCGTATCTAATCGAATGTATAAATGACATAAATAACCAATTTATTCAAATAATATGTTTGTAATTACAAGGAGAACTCATAACTTTTTAGTCTTTCTTAGGCGTATTCGCCATGATTTATTTCTGCTACAAATGCGAATTTGATACACATTAAAACTGGTTGGAAAAACCAAGCAATGATCTCACACGTAATTTCAGATTGCATCCAAAGCACTTCCATTTCTGGTTTTTATTAGATGGAAAACTACAAGCTAATGAATTTCCTTCAAAATAATCGATGTCAAGAACTTGGAATGAATTAATGTCATAGATGCTGCTAAAGTTTTTTTCCCTTCAAATTTTCCAATATTATTTTGGGATTTTTGAAAAAGACCAATTCGTTATTTACGAGGAAAAAATGCCAGTTAATCGTATCCCTTTCACCAAATCCGAAAAAATCTACATCTAGAGCATGTTCTACATCATCATTTTAATTTGATGAGTAGAGTGAAACATTTTGAATACCACATCCGTCATAAGAGCTGTCATAAAAAAACCCTTTCAAGACTAAGGTTGTTTCTCTCGCGACGGCTTCTGGAACGGGAAATGGGGAAGGTTAACTAACTTGGATCGAGTTGGCGCTTCATACGATTGTATGCCGAAGAAACTATCCTTTGAGAAGTCTGTATCAGAGTTTTCTTTTGAATTCCTTTGGAAGCTGTTGTCTTTTGGTTGCCAAACTATTTCCGTGCATTGGCTTCAGTGTCTTTTCTGTGCCGGCCTCAATGCCAGATTACAGGTTGGCGTCTCTCCAGGAGCCAAAGGCATCTTTTACATTCATTGCAGTCGCTGCTGTCGAGTTCGATATTACTAATATTCCTATGACGCTTCGACATTTCAATTTAGAATACGAAAGACAGACCCCTCATATTGTTAACCCTATACTTATACAAATGCTAAGCTTTTTTTTGGCAATTTTGACGTTAATTTCAGTCTACGTTCAAAGAGAATTAAGTTGCAATATTATTAATCTTACTAAGCGTCGTTTTTTTCACTAAAAAGTAATTTCACAATTTTCACTACTTAATTCACACTTATTTATTTGAACTTTAATTCGATTTGATATTCCTGTCTGCTACATTGATTGCAATATATTTGTGTCGATAACATTATACCAAAGAAAAAAGTGCATTTTATATGATATTTTCGAATTTTTAATTAGTTTTAGAATTTCAGTTTTCATTATCTTGAATATTTTATTGTCGATCGATATATTTTCTAATTTATTTCTAGGTTGCTCTGGCTAAGGTTTATTTTTTCTTTCCTCTCTTTATCTTCACTATTAAAATTCGTCGTATGTATGTCCGGCTATCTTCTCACAAACCACTGAATCCTGAAACGAGCTGAAAGTATCAAAAGATGGGAAATGATCCAAGGAATTCATTCCGAAATTGCAATTAGTTAAAAAGATATTAATTAAAAAGGTCAAAATGAACTATGCTGCCATCTAGTGGTAACTTTAACAACCGAATTTCTTGCATTTTTTGTTTATTGACAACTTTGACTCCGAAGTTCTTGAATTTTTGTTTATTTATTTAACGAAACCTGGTTTTAATTTGTGTAGAAAGTTTTTTCTTTTTTAGCAAACTTCCGTGTTTTGATTTATAAAATCGAAAAAAATCATTTTCTTGCTCTTTACGTTTCACGGTTTTTATTACTGCATATCGGCGGCACATGACTGTTATATCAGTCATGTGCCGCCATCTATTCAGCAGAAATCACATGAATCGATTTATTTTTAAAGAAAACTTCCAACATTTTTAAAATTTTACAGGAGAAAAAAATGGATTGTAAACAACATCGAAATTAGGGTCGAAGATATCTCTAATGTGTTTCACAGTAGAAAATGAATCTATGGGCGGAAACCAAAAAAATTACAATTTTTAATTTTTGCAAAAATTCAAATTTAAATTTTGCAGACGTCCTTTTTTAAAATCAAACAACATAACAGTTTCAGAATTTTAGTAATAAATCATTATAAAGCCAAGAATATCAATGAAATTTAACTAAAATTCAAAATTTATTTATTTGTGAGTACATTTAAATTTAAAGCCTCAAAATAAAACAGAATTTTAAAGTTATTCGTTTAAAACAGAAAAAAATCAAAGAAAGAATAATTAGAAGCTAGAAATATCAAGGAAACTCAAATAAAATTCAAAATTAATTTATATGAAACTAAACTTAAACTTAAAAGAATCGAAATAAATTTTAAAGTTATTCGTTTTTAAGTAAAATTTAGTTTTAAAGAAAAATATTCAAGGAAAATGATCGTGAATCCTGGGATATCAATGAAATTCAAATAAAAGTAAAAGTGTCTTTGTTTGCAAAGAAATCTAAATTTGGAAAGCTACTAGTTTTTAAGTAAAATTCAGATTTTTAAAAAAAATTCAGGTTTTAACGAATATGAAACAAGAAATATCAATTAAACTCAAATTGAAAAATTAGTAAAAAAATAGTGATGTAAGTTAATTTTAGGCCTTTTGAGGGTCAATTGAAGATCCTCTTCCGCGCAGAAGTCCCCTTCTAACATCATACGGAAACTTTGATGAATTACTACAACTTAAGTGTGAATGGCAGAATTTCAGGCTTTGCACCAAACAATGCAACTACATTCATCAAATCGAAAACGGAAAAACGAAAAAAAAAAAGTAATTTGAGTCGAGCCTGCAGAAGTTCCTTTTTAAAATCTAATGGTTCCCATACGATGTTCTTCCATTTCCATTTATTTATTTAACGGAAGCTGGTATTTCTTTTTTAGAGAGCTTCTGTGTTTAGATTTAATAATATCGGAATAAAAATCGTTTTATTTTCTTTTTGTATTAAGGTGCTTAACTTTGTAACGTTTGTTGGGGAAAGTAAGTGACAATTTTTGTTGAAAAAACAGAGGCCGGCCATATGAAAATATATGGAACCAGAGGCCTCACATGACCTCACTTCTCTCCGCCCGGGAATAATTCCATTATTCGAGATAGCCCGTGCAACGCTGGGCCATACAGTCTTTATTATAATTGAAGCAACAAAGAGAAAAATTAATGTAATCTTTAAATTTGAAATTTACAATAAAACTATAAAAGTTTTTTCCTTCTAAACTTCTTTCATTGAGCTTTTGAATGTATATTAATGAGTAAATTTTCATGCCTCTCTAGATGGTTCTGCAATTAACTTTTACGCGAAATATTCATTATGATCTCTTCTTTATCTTCTTGATCGATTTAGACATACATTTTAAATTTCTTTTGAAGTGGGATTTTTTTTTATGTTTAAAAAATACCCTATTCGGAAAAATTTGAAATAACTCATACTGTTACTTTTATTGATGAAATACATGTTTATTTTACAATAAGGATTATTTCTAGAAAGCGTGATTTCTATGTAAAAAAATTATATCAGACTGTTACTGGATTAGATTGACAGTTTAATTCCTTTTAACCAATAATAATAACTAATTTAAAAGATATAATTTTACAGAAAAACAATTTTTTTATTATTTTTTATTCATGTGAGATGCCAACTTACAATTAAAAACCCAACTGTAATCAAAATTACTTAAACAATAAGTTATGAAATCCTACAAATTTTTGACATCATTTAGAAGCAAAAAAATTATATATTATTTATATAGAAAACAAAATTATTTTATTTTTATTCTTGTGTGTTGTCAGGTTACAATTACAAGTTCTAGATGTAGGCAGAATTATTTAAAAAATGTTTTAAGAAACCTCACTAATTTTTAGCAACATTTAGAAATAAAAGGGCGAATAATTATCTATATTTAGTTGATCCTATATAGCAGCGTTATGCACTCAATATTTTTAATGATTCTTATGTTATTTTTCATTGAGTTCCAAAACATGATCAAATTAATAATGATGCATTAAACTTAAATAACATATACAAACGCAAGATAATGTATAACATGCAGAAGTGTACAATAAAGCTATAAAAAGAGAGTTTATAAGAATACCAGCATTGTTAAGGGTGTCTGGAACAGTAATTAGACTGGACGATAACTCCTAATGGGTTGAGATGGCCCAACGTTTACTTTTGCGTTTACGAGGCTATTTCAAAGAACGCTTTATCGGAGGAAAGGGGTAAAGAAAAAAAAGCAAACGTACAGATTTCTTTTATGAGACCTGTGGCGAGACAACTTAATTGCAAGAAAGACTGTCATATTCCCTAAAGATCTGGGGTTAGACCACTGATCTCCATATATACAGACCTGTAGTGGGTTCAGAGTAGGGATGGCGGTTATTGCGAACATAACGGGTTTTCAGTTATTCAGTTGTTGTTTTTTTTCACCTCCGGTTTAACCTGGCGGTAACAACTGCTCAAAATAACCGGTTTTTGAAATAACCGGTTTTCGGGGGGGGGGTTAGAAAAAAACCGCCGTTTGTAGACAAAATTTTGTATTAATACTGCTTTTACAGGAAATCAGTCCATTGGTCAATATTTATCTATTCATAAAGACTCTTTCAGTAATCCGCCAACCAACAGACGCCTCAAGGAAACGGTTGTTGTTGATTGGCCTAAGATGATGAAATTTAAAGCTTCAAAACTTGGTAAATTTTTGTCTAATTAACCTGACATCGAGTTTATTTTCCGATCCGGTTTTTTTGTCGGCTATTGGATTTTTAAAAAAATATCCGATTATAAACAGAACGAAAAATAACCGAAAAACCGTTTAACGAAACAAAAAAAAGCGGTTTTCGGTTCAAACCAGTAGGTTTTTCCCATCCCTAGTTCAGAATCACATCCAAGGTTACTAATTCAAGGTCAATTTCGTGGGTCAATAGTGATTAACTGGCACAGCAATCAGCGATTAGCAAGTCAAAGTAATCCTGTTACAATAAATGAGTGTTAATACTTTCAAAAAGGATAAAATTAAACAGTAGATATACTGAGAAGAAGAAAAGTAAGATGTGGTGCGTATAGAACACATTTCTTTTTCCTATACTACTTATTTAAAAGTAGAAAAGGGATATTTAAATTGAAGTGTATAAAATATAAAAAGTAGTCCGTTTTTCTATTTAACCCTTTCAAGGGGCGTGGATTCATTTGAAACCATCATTTTAAGATCCCTTTTCTTTGCTAGGCGGCAATCTTTTGATGATTTATTAGAAAAAGTGTGTTTTAATATGTAATGAAGACAATACATGGCAGTATCAATTGTAATCTTTTAATGGATTTATGCAACGATTAACATCGCTTTCATGAAAATTAATTCTTTGTGCTCCTGAAAGGGTTAAATAAGAAACCATTGAAAAATAAAATATTTTGAGGTTTTCCCTAGTCTAAAATACCTTGGTTCACATTAAATCCGTCGAAGGTTAAATTGTCTCCCTCTGTTGTGGTGCGGAAGTTAGAAATGGGGATGCCAGCTTAAGTGTCATCTTCATTATTTAACCATGGATCAAAATTACTAGGCTCGTTCCAAAATAGCTCTCTTGTAACTTCAAGAACAGGAAATAAATCCAACTAAATGTAACTTTGAAATAGGACCCTATATATGAAATGTACATTAAATATTTGTGTATGTTTTTTTTTTCATAAATTGGATTAAAACAGCAGCACATGAATCGAGAGATTATTTAAATCTTCTGGATTATTTAATTTTTTTGGATAAAATTAGTTGATGTAAATAGATTTTAGAATTTGTTTCGATGTGGTCGAAAAGTATTTTATTTCAATATTTTGTTATCTATTTGAATAATGTCTGAATATTGCTTTCTTCAAGGACGTAGTGTACTGCGAATTCGATGATATGCTAGTCTGTGAAGATCAATTTGGAACATTTATGATAACAAGCAATAATACCATATTGTTAAGCTAATATCACCGAAAAAGGGATAAATCTCGTTTAATTGTCCTTAGTTTCAGATTATGAAATCAAATTATAAAGAAAACAGTACTGTCCTAGAATTTCTTTGGCTTGTTTATTCGAAACTAATTGCTTATCCGACAGTTTCTCATCCACGTACTCGTGGTGTCCCCAGGGGATGCGATGAAATATTACCAGCATATTCTCAGATGGTCAAAACGAAGTAGGAAGGAGAAAAACTAAGTCGAATTGAATTGAATTTAATAACTGCCTCCTCAAAAATGTCTATGGCATATGTTTTTAGTCGCTCTTTATTATATCGAAATAACTTAGAATGTTAATATATGCTCATATAAAAGCAATCTAGCATTACTAGACTCTTCGCGATTTCTCAATGAACTATTATAAAATAATATAGAGGATACCTGAACTTTAAAAGAGATTTATTTTTTATTTTTATTTTATTTTCATCAGATGTTTATGAAATATGTTGCCTGTTAGGTTCTTGAAACTTTCATATCTCGTATAGCGTGTTCGAGCGAAAACATAACACAAACCAATATACTTTATCATGAATGCTTATCAACTGGTATTTTTCTATCTGTATCTCTTTTGTAGGAAATGTGAGAACACACATTGTATGTGTGTGTTCTTATATATATATAACGTATCCGTGGTTGTAGTGCACAGAAAAATCCCTGTATTCTCTCAGCTAAGGGAATAACATATTGACACGTGATCAAAGTGAAGGGAATATTGGGTTTTTTTAGTAAGTTACGTAGGCGTTTCAGGGAAAAAATCTGGTGCCAAAGAGACGCAGTCATGATTTTCTGTGGGCACGTGAAAGCGATTAAATATTCTTTTAGTAATAAAAATGCCAAAATGAGAGATTCAATATACCTCCAGCGCGGGAAAAGAACGAAACTGGAGTTTTAGAAAAGTGATTTTGGAATACATTAAGATTTTAAAATATATAGTATTAGAATTTGGAATAAGATTAAGTGAGATTATTACATATATATATATATATATATATATATATATATAAAAGTAGCAAAACATAATAGAAAACAATAAAATAAAATAAAACGACAAACTCTCATATCAAATTCGAAAAGATACGAAAAAACGAATTGAAAGTATATCCAAGTGAAGATGAAAATGCGAGCATTATCAATCATTTCATTTAAGTGTTTTATTGATTATTTTCAAACAAACTCTAATTTTGTCCCCCAACTCTTTAAATCTAGTATTTTTTGGATAATACAAAACTTTTAAATTTTATAGCACGGAAGATAAATTTTATGAAAGAATCCAACTATCCCAAATCTAAAAATTATATTCAAGATACAGTTTTCTATTCTTTACATCTTTTTTCTTTTGAATAATAAATCTTAATAAAACATTCAGCTACCAGAAAATGATAGATACTCGATTAAAAAATTTTAAATTAATCTTTAAGCTTACCTTCACATTCTGTTCCTCTAAAGTGCCCCATAAATTTTATCTCAAAAACGAATGCTTTTATTTTTAAAAAATCAGTTCGAAATAATACTCAACGAATCGACTCTCCTCTTTTTTATGATATAGAGAAGTTCAAAAGGAAAGACTGATTTTCATTTTGTATATATTAATTACTTAAGAGTGACCTTGTGGTTTAAGAACGGCATGGTTGAGGAACATGAATCGGAGAAAGAAGGTTCTGAGTTCTCTCTTCTGGCTGTGCTATTAACCAGAACCAGCATTATTCAAAAACTGAAAGTGGAAGATTGCTGCGATCAGGTTGGCTGCTGAAGGCTTTCCTCCAAGCGAAGTACAAATATGTGTCAGATTCCCCTGATTGTTCTTCTCCCTCAGGGAGGCAGTGTAACCCTATATATCGGAACAAAGTCACAATTCTGCCTCAGGTTCTTGACCAACAAAAGATGCCACACTCCTCCTTTATCATGAGTTCTTGACTGACGGACTTGGCCAAATAATCTAGATCATTTGGAGCTTATTTGGCCACCACTACCAGTGCTTTTAAAATCTCACATAGGCAATGTGTTTTCTTTCGTGTTTAAATCTGCATAATCTGATTTTTAAAACAAAGTATTTCATATATAAATCGAAATTACCTCTGTAAAATCATTTCAAATTAAAATTGAAATTGCTATTAAAACTCTTATAAGAGTGCTACGTTTTTAATCTTAATTTTGCAAACATATAAAACGTTTTTTGCTAATTTTTCAAGAAACTGTAAAATTAAAATTCATTTCAATAAAAAATTGATGAAAATTCAAAATATCTATTTATTTACAGCTCCGTATAATGAAAGACGTCGATGTTTTAAGGATTTAATATATCGCACAAATGAATTTATGGTATGATTCCAAACCTTAAAAAGACATTTAAAATAAAAATTATCTCTAAATTGCTTCTGTAGAACATATTCATTCAGAAATGCATAATTAGATTTCAGCGTTAACTTAAATACATGATTTAGATTTTTTTTAAAATATGTTATTTAAACTTCTACCATAAACCTTTAAAGTATAAACTATTAAGGTATGCATTATTCCACATTGCTTATTCAATAGATTTAAAAAATAATAAAATGTACAACTCCATTTTATTTCACATCTGACGAATTCAGATTTTACGGAGATGAGAGAATTTTCATTTTCTTAAACGTCAAACTGAATACATTTTCTTAAAATTCCTAATCTTAAGGTACAATTTTAGCTGCTCCGGCAAAGTTTTCGCTTTTAATAAATTATGCTGCTTCGCAAATCTCAAAATCGCACTTTATTTAAGTTTTCAATTTAGAAAGCAGGCTTTCAAATACATTTTACGTATCTCCTGAAAAATATGAGGAATTTCCCTGATTTTCTCTGAATGAACTCTGAGATAAGACAATGAATTTCCTTGAATAGCTACTGTATCTCTTTGATTATAATTATATTCTACAGAATATCCACTAGTATAGATGGATTAACTGATGTCCTTTATATTTGAAAAAAGTTAACCGCTTAAGGACATATTCCGAGTTAACTCGTCCTAAATACCGAAGGTTTCAAAATAAGTCGGTCCTTAAGCGGTTAATAAATACGAAGTCTATCCTCTATAACACTAGTGTAGCCTCAAAAAGCGATTTTAATCTCACAGATGTATACATAACATTACAGAGTAAATAATACTCATATACCCTCAAAACGTGATTTGAGCTTTACAAATCAAACCACCCGTTTACGTAACTACAAAAATGTTAATGTCTGCGTTTTTATTTTGAAATTAAGTCTACTCATGTGAATAAAATATTAAAAATAATTATTAATGGTTAATATTCATAAAAATATTCAGTAAATTTAAAAAAAATTAGATCACGCATAGTTATCGGTAGCACGGTCAAGTTCATAACTACGAGTATTTAATAGTAAGATGTTGAAATGAAACTGCGTTAGAGACGTTTAAAGAATGCTGAGAAATTTTATGGGTGCATATTTTAGTTTTTAATTTCAAACATCTATAAAATACATTTTATAGTTAGTTTTCCAAGAACTGAGAAAACTTTCAATTTTTTTTTCTTGTCTATTATCTCAATACAGTAAAATAAATCAAAATTATGCATTTTGTAGTAAGGCTTTTAAATCGACCAAATTGCAAAATCGGAGTAGAAATGAAAATCATCATTCATCCTAATATAATCTAACCTTCAAATTGTCTTAAACCTGCTTTTAGTGCTAAAACAAAACATAATTTACTTTTATGAAATCGTTAAAGAGTCGACTTATCTCTTTATTTGTCTATAGTACTTGCATACAAAATGTGTCAAAATTATTCACTTTTCTTTTTAACATTAAAATGAATCAATGGCAGTTCACACCTTAGATGTAGAGATATTCCATTATACTCTAGATCCTTAAATGCTAAAATGTAACATAATCTACTTTCATATAATTTTTAACAACCAAATTTAAATTTTTATTTATATATATATTACTAGTACGCAAATAGTGTTAAAATCGTTCACTTTTCTTTATAACCCCGAAATGAATCAACGGCAGTTCACACCTTGGACTTACTACTGTGCTCTAGACCCTTAAATGCTCTGAAATCAATCTTTCATGCTGACACCGTAACATAATCTACTTTTCTAAAACTGTTAAAGAACCGAGTACTCCCCACCGTCTATGTCACAGATAGTAAAACAAATACTTATCTTTTTACGCCTGAAAAACGCATAAAAGTGCGTGGACTCTTAATATCACCCTCCATATAATGTTTTGATAGGGAAGTTCCGAGAGTCGAGCTATTTATACAGCTCGGAGAGCAATAGTACAGGGACTATTAGGTTTTCTGTATCTGTTGTTTTTGCAATCGAGCTCCCTGACAGAGCTCGAGGTTTACGAGCAAAAACGTGTATATGGGGGACATACATTACGAACTTCTCAGCTCTCTCTTTGTTCATCTCGCACCTACTCTCCTGTTTGAGGAAACATATGCATGCAATGCTGCATGATATTTATAGGATTGAGGTTCGTCTGTTTCTCTTTCCTTACGTTTCAGCGGTTACGGGAACGTTTTCCACCCGAAGAATTGCCGGCTTGTTCTGCTTCCTTTTCAACTTACCAATTGAATTTTTCAGCCTTGCTCCGGAGAGAGCTAAAAGATCAAGGTCACTAAGGTGCAGCGATTGAAGAGCATTGTCTTATCCTTTGGTTAAAATTTATAGCTGGGAAAAATTGTGATGGTTATGTAAAAGTGAATAAACTGGGGAGATATTAGTGCGATGATATTCCATTCACACTTTCTTGCTACAAGATTGTGCAATGTACTTCTCTGCGGTAAAAGAAGTGAAGAACAATCAAATTTGCCCAACACGTGTTGTTTGCAATTCCTTTGATTATGAATTTTGTTCAAAAGTTAAATTTATGAACCCTTGAATATCTCAAACATTTTTTCTTAGAATTACGCGAACAATTAAATTCCTTCATTAATTTTTTTAGTTAAAGTTAAAATGAAGCAATTTATTTTTAATCGTATAGAAACGGTAGATCAGTGCATTTTCTATCATTAGCATTGGTCAACATCATAATGCAACATCAGCTTCTCGTTAATAAGCCGTCTCAAACGAAGGATTTCACAATACATTAGGCGCCGCTTGAGGTAATCGCTGTTATTATCAATCACTTACAGTTATCGTAATAACGCGATTCCGATTACCTCAGTTCATCTTAGCGTTAAACAAATCACTTTTTGTTATCACTACCTCCTTTAATATTATCATTTTCCAAGTAGACTACTTCATGTGCTGGATCCATAAGTTTCCTAACTTCTCTACAAGGTTATGAATTTGAATCCATGAAATAAAACATGAGAATGCCTCTAAGAATATATCATGACATTCCATAGAAGGCTTCATGAATACAGTGGGAACGCTTGCTGTCTGACCAGGGGATGAATAAAAAAGCACCATTAGTTTGAAATGACCTTCCACACCTTTCATGTCCTCGAAAATCGTTAAAAGGTTTTTTTATCAGTGAGTTTTCCTTCGGAAGTCTGTTGATCTTCCAACGTTTAGATTACGAGTCATGGTGGTCTGGTGGTAAGGTCTCAACTTCGGTTCACGGGGGCAAGTTTGAACCCGATTCCACCAAAGATTTGAGGTGTATGTGGGCCTGGTACACGTTAAGTCTGACGTCGGATATCAAATAAACTCTCGTTTTTGTGGTGTGGAAGTTTGGAGAGGGAGAGCCCGCTTAATGTACTCCTTGTCATCTGACCAGGTTAAAAATTGCAAGTTCCGTCCCAAAATATCCCTTCTTCAAGACGGAACGTTTATATCGTCTCTGAACGAGCAACTTCACCTATCACAATTTTTTGAAACTTCAAAATGGAAGGAAATACTCAATTTTTCGCAACCAAAAAGGGATATGTCTGAATTTTTTTCCCATCTGATATTAACATAAGATCGAAAGTTGCAACTAGATGTGAAAAAAATTTCAGAAATACTCGTTATTGGTTGCGAAAAATTGAGTTAAATTACAAAAAAATTGAGATAAGTGGTGTTGCTTGTTAAGCGACGATATGTAACCTAATAATCTAACCTTTAGATGACGGCTGCTGAAAATGAAATATTTCCACTGAGTTTTTAGCTGAGAAACAAGAAAGTGCTTTCCCCCTTTTTCATATCATTGGAAGGCAATATCTATGATTCTTGTAGGACTAGTTATTTTTGTTCTTTCTCATTAGCAATAAACCTATCCAGGGCGTATGGCGGAAGGGACGAAGGGGTGATACTGTTTTTGGTGTGATTAGGGACCCAACTGATTAGCGAAGTGAAGGGAGTGAAATTATATTTGCTTAGAGGTACACCTTTTTTTTTTTACTGTAAGCAGAGTTAAAATATCTACTAGTTCAGCATCTGCTTTGCCCCATACGGAAAAGGATTAAAAGGAAAGGTCAGGAAACGCTTAAAGTAAGGAAAAGGTTGAAAGATGCTGAATCATAGGATTTAGGCGTGGTTTTCTAGATAATTGGTGCTTGAAGTCGGAAAAATTTCAGATTCGTGTCTAGGCATAACATTTTATCCAGACTAAGATTTCCTGCAGAACAGACGAAAACTAGCATATTCAAGAAATGTCCTCCAGGAAAGAGGATTACGTGATCTGGATGTGAAGAATTGAGGCGATTTCTGCAGCAGTCATGATGACGGAATCAAAAATTTGTAGAATAGCTTACGACGGAAAGCAGATACGATCCTAAACAAGACGTTTATAACACTGAAGAGGCATAAATGAGTAACTATACAGCGAAAATATTAAACAACGGACAGATAGAATTTTTATGAAAAGTAAGGACAGACACTTTTTTATTAGACGGATTTAATTTGCATGTTTATTTTAATACTCATCTATAATCCGTTTATTATGTATATCGGTACTTTTTGCTTTTCACGATCGTATTAATGATCATTCGTCGAAAAGAAAAAGATCAAACTAATGTGAATTTATGGGGGGGGGGAAGAATACAGAACCGAGCTCATTTTTCTCGAGTTTAATAACATATTAATTGTAAGAATTCCCAATTAAAGTATTTCATATAATTCAAATGTTTTAAATGAATACCTCGACCATTCAAAATTGTTACTTTCTGTCGTTGGTATCAAATAATTCAAGCCCCTGATTTATGGTATTCAATGGCATCGTCATTAAAATTGTGTTATAGAAGAGTTTTCACTGACATGTAAATGTTAGTTTATAATTTTTTAATTAAAAGCAAATGATAATGATAATTTTCTTGTGCCAGAACTAGATAAAATGACTTAAGCAAATAATAAGCACTATTTTTCGTTAACCCATTTGTATCACAATTCTGAAGAGAATACCAGTTCTATTCATCCGAGACTTTCAATTGACAGACGACCTGTATTATCGTGCATTAATGCACAACGATGTTCTAATACTTTTTCTTAAGTATTGATTTTACTTAGAAATTACATGAAATGATTAGGGAAGAGATTGTATTATACATATGTGCAGTAAATAAACTGAAATAGTTTTTAAATATATTTAATTAATAAGGTAATCCTTAAGCAATGAAAGCCTTCGGTACTGATTCATGAAATGTTTTTCGGCGGCAGGCGGAATATTTTGCCGCTGGGTGATACGTGAACGTCGTCGTATACGGATTATTCCGTTAAAATTTACAGTAGCTATGGAATTATATCTTAAACAAAAAATGCTTTCAAAAACAGAAAAATGATAAAACTGCAAGAATGATCCCTAGAAAAATGTTAGTGGAGTAATTAGTAAACTCCAGATTAATTCGGAGGGTGATGCGGAACTTTCTCTTGTAACTGTTATTTTTTATATATCTGAAATTCGATGGTTTTATCACACCACGCACACACCAACAATGACAACATTCCCAGCTTAATCCAATTTTTGATATATAAGATATGACTCCTAGCTCATTAAAATGCCCATTTCTGCTGGTATTATTGGAGACATAAACTTAAATTCCGGTTTTAATGACATTTTAATTGCAGTTGGTAATGTTTTTCTTCACTCGCACGATAGAAAACATTGGGCGTTCTGTAGCAATTTCAGCAGTAAGTTCCAGAGTTACATTAAGACTGATTTAATAAAAAGGGTTTTTAAAAACATACCTTTATGAGTGTACTATAAAGTAGATTTTTTTATATATATATTCATTATTTTCTTCTTTCTGTTCTTATAATTCATTAATTATAAATATTATGGAATCTTGAAATCAATTTTTTTAAACAAAACTCATTACCAGATAACCCCATAGGAATGGTAATTGTGTTCTAAAAATATTAATATACTGTATTGTCATCGAGAATACTTCAGTGTGCAAAATTTCAAAATTCTTCTGCATCAATAAGTGAGTGAAAAGTTACTTAAAAATTCCACCCTTGCAAACATGAAACAAGTCAAATTAAATAAAAGTGTATAAAAAATTATACAGTAGATTTAGATATCCTTCATCGTTGAAATTCAAGTTGCAACAATTTCCAGAATTACTATCATATGCATAATATTCGACAAAAAAACTGGCAAAAATATTTAATATCATGATGAATGTCTTTTCTTAATTAATGATTTTCAGTTTTACTCCGAAATTTGTGTTTGAATCTAAAAGTTATTATGCGTAAGCAAGTAATAAATTATTTTGCTGATAGTTTTAGTTGGGTTTATTTGATTTCTTACATCAGCCCTCTTACTTTGAGTAACGTCGGCACAGTGACTGAATTATTTCATAAAACTTGGCAGTTCTTGCTAATATAGCGTTGCATAAAAATAGCAATTCGACTCGTTACAAAAGTATAGGATTTATTCTTAAGAGTTGCATAACAATTAACAATATCCCGTGAATTTATACAGAAAAAATTCTAAAAATGGAGCGTTAAAAGGCCATGATGAAGCTTTATTGTAAGATATTGGGGGTAATGCATATTATTTCGAATTATGAGGATATGTTTGTGAAAAAATGCAAGAAGCAAGCCATATTCCAATCAAACAGAAAAAATTCCTCTGAAGAAGTTACTGAAAATCATTTTCTTTGCTGACTTTAAATGGCATAAACGAAAAATACCAAGATATGATCTCACCCTCATCCAAAGCAATGTTAACCCTTTATATCCTGACAATACTTGAAAGTACCGCTTTAATCAAATGCTTATATCTTCGTAATGTGACCGTTTTTCACTCACAAGGACACGAAGAGTGTAGTTCCGACAGCAGGCAGTAGATGGCAGATGCACTCAAAAATTAAATTATTTTAAATATTAATTAAATTATTTTATCTATAAATTAAATTATTTTAATTATTAATTACATTTTGTAATTAATTAAAAGTATTTTTTTCTTCTTTCCGGGGGTTATTCTTAGCCAACAGTAATCTAATTATGTAAAAATACAATTAAAAAGTTGCCGATAAATAAATTCTGGACATAAAGGTATAAACTTATTGCTTATTTCTCTACAATTATCTGTAGACCTGGTATTGATGGCAATGGCACGAATCACAAGGACACGATGAGTGTAGTTCCGGTAGCAGACAGTAGATGGCAGCTGAACTCAAAATCGAAATTATTTTAATTATTAGTTACATTTTTTAATTAATTTTAAAAAAAAATTTCTTCTTTCCGGGGGTTATTCTGAGCCAACAGTGATCTAATTACGTAAAAAAACAATTAAAAATTTGCTGATAAATTAATTCTGGATATAGTATCGCTTATATCTCTACAATTATCTGTAGAGCTGGTATTGATGCCAATGGCATCCATGGTTTTGGCATTAGTTTAAAAAACTACGTCTAAGTACGTCATTGTTTCTCTGGTATTCATCTATCTTCACGAAACATTCTATTAATAAGTGTGACACGAAAGGTGTGTAGTTGCCCGAAAGACATAAGATTACTTTTGGGAGGAATGGTGTTTGTTAAAGTATGGAGAAAGATTACAATTTTATTGAGTAAAGAATTTCAAGTTCCCCCTATCCTAAATACTAACCAGTGGGAGTGCCCCCTCCCCTTGATTTCCTCGTATTTTTCAACAATGTTCCATGTTTTGTGTTTTCAAGTGTAGTGAAGAAAAGCGAGTATAAATTCTTGACATTTTGCTTTTCACTAATTGTCTCCAAAATTTGATACAGAATCACAATTTCGGAGACAAAATCACACGCTAAATTTCATTTATCTTTGCGTTTCTAAGTTGTGTTCGTATGCGCAAGGATGGCCAGGCAGAAAAACTTTCCTAAAACAGATTCCGTCCAAAAATAAACGGAAATCTACAATTTTGATTGAGAAACGACATACCAAATTTCATCCGTTTAACCTATTGCGTTTTTGACTCGTGTTCACAGACAGATATGATTCCAAAAATGGTGTTTTCGGATTTAGGGAGGTTTAAAACTTGGTGATTCATCAAAATTTTGAAGTCGAATTTTTTGACAATTACAATACTTTTCCTTTATATACTTCGCATACGGGAAAGTAAAAAAATATATTAAGCTGGAAACTTTGTCGATATTGTGAAGGAAAGGCGGTCGTGATGTGAATAACCCATTGAGTTTTAAATAAACAAGGAATTGACAAGGTTTTTTCTCATTCACGTTTGTGGCCAAATGTAAATACTAAAACACGCGTGTTTGGAAAACAAATGACAATTTTCGGAATCAGTATTCAGGTTCAAAAATGTCTTTCAAACTCAATAACTCTATTAACGGAATATAGAAAAGAAATTATTTCCATTTAAACAGTTAAAAAATGCATTTCATGAGCAAAATGCAACTGGAAAGAATAGATACATTCACTTCTAAAATATCTAGCTAGACTGAAACACAGATATCAACTCTATTGATTAAATAGCGGTGGCCATACTTCTATTTTCTGAATAAATTGCATTGTGATTTTGTATCGAATTTAAATCGGGGAAATAAAAAAACGTGAGTTGAAATCTCTCCTGATCCCAGTAGAGTTTGAAGAAGCAGCTGTGACATAAGATACTGGTTCAAAATTGCTCTATCCTATTTTTGAAAGGGCCCCAAGAAACTTTCCCCACAGTAAGAAACACAGGATGGCAGGTGATATTAAATTCTATATTCTTTCGGTTTTTCTGCTGGGTTGGATAAGCCCAAGGCTTTTGATTTGGAAATCTCAGTAAATTTCTAATTTTTTTTCTCCTGCTTTGAAATCCAAGAACATTGTTTGGAATTCGGTAGGAAAAAAAACTCTTTCATAAGCTGAGTTCCCGACAAAATCCGACTGAGCTTCAAACTGTCTGACAAAGGAAATTTCAAATATTGAAGTAACTTCGTGGGTATACTTTCTAAACCAATGCCTGAAATTGCGGTATAAACAGATTTTTAGAATAACAAATAAAATTGGGATATATGAAGATTCAAAACAAATTTATCATATATAATAGGTTTAGTTTGACGTCAAAATACGGGTTTTTTTAAGTATTTTGGTGAGGAATTTTAGATGGACTTTTGAATTTCGTATTTATTGTCTTTCGAGTCGATTATTTGTCGAATACAGTTGTTCACAATTTGTAGAAAGAAATTATTTTTTTAAAAAGTTAAATAAGTTAGTTCATAATTAAATTTTATAAGGATAATTGAAAACAAGAAACAAGCATCGCAAAACATATTTATGTATGAAAATGTAAAACATTTTCTAAATCCAAAACTAAATAATAAAAATTAAAATGAAGCCAAATAATAAAAAAAAATTCTGAATGCAATCGATTTCTAAGTTTCAATAATCGAATGGGCAAAAAAGTTTTAATTAAAATGGAGTTCATTAAGGAAGTGAGCGTAAAAAATAAATGTTAAGGATTCATCAAAGAATCCTAAGATACATGAAAAGCTTTCTAGAACACCCGGAGAGAAAAATATTTCGAAGAATTGATTTTCTCTTTTAACAAAAACAAAAATTTTTAAGCAAAACTTCCTGTGTATCTGCTATCCTCTTAATTAACTTATAAAATATACTTAATTAAGGGGCAAGAATTTGTAAAAATAATAGATAAACTTGTAAATTAAAAAAAGGAAAATAGTTTATGATTTTATTTCTTTAAGATGATAACGATTTTTCTAAAAACGATACTAATAATTTTTTTAAGGTATCTTGAATTGAAATTGGCCAAATACTCGATTGGGCAAATGTACCCGTAACTGGTAATTTAAATAATTTTATAAAAATTAATTCTAACATCAAAAATATTGAGCAAGTTTCAAATTAGACGGAATAATAGCTATTGAAATAGACATAATAATACTACTCTTAATAGAAAATCAGAATTTCATTTGTAAATTTAAAATAATAGGAATCATATAACACGCTGTATTCACAATTCAAGTGTTCCTTTTTAAGCCACTTAAGCATTTTTTTACCTATTATATGCGAATTTCAAATTTTTAACTGAAATTTGAATTCAGCAAGAGTTCTGTAGTTTTTTAAACCCGATTTTAACTCGACAATTCAAACATGATTCGGTTTAAATTTATCGTTAAATGTTAAGTAAGTATCGTTTTAAATATTAAATCATTTTAAATTAATCCTAACATATATACCTAAGTTCAACAATGATATATAAATATTTGACCAAACTTGAAGATGTAAGTTAACCATTAATATTCTAAAACCCAACAAAAAAATTCTAATTCCGTATTTATTTATTTCACAGGCAAACATATAAAAATAATCAGAAAATTGTTCTCAATAAATTCATTCATAATAACAATCAATAGACGGGGGCTGTCTTATTATCATTTATTATATCAATATACTATGACTCAAAATAAAGTTTATTCAATATTAAGTTCATACTGGACAATCGCAGTAGTTTTTTTTTAAAAAATACCAAGAGCCTCTATCTGTGCCTACAATATCCATTAATACAAATAATACTTCAATAGTTTCGGAGAAGAATGAACATGTGAACATGAAGAACATGCGGAAATTTTACGATGGATATAAACATCTTTTTTCTTCACTATAAGTTTAAATTTTTTTTAAGCCGTTAAAATACTGTAAACTTGTAGCAAAAAAATCTATATGCAATTTTTTTCGAAATAAGGCGTGATAGAAAGCAATTATTTAAAAAATAAATAAATAAATGTATTGATATAGGGAAAGACTTTTACTAAGGGAGTTATTTCTATTTTTAAAAAGTATTATTTTGAATATATACTTAATCGATAGGGAAATAATCATTTCTCAATTGCATCATTATTTCTAGAATTTAATGAGTATTAATTCAATAATTTCGTTATTTTCATTAAAATTCCTTAGCAGCATTTTCCCATACTACTTGTCTTACTGCATATGGTTTAAAAAATTGTGATTTTTGGAGGACGAGCGAAATTTTAAGGTGTGAATACGGAGCGCCATCTTTTGCTGATCTGAGTCCCTAAAGTCTCACCTTTCTCCAATCATCATATTAGGAGTTCACTGAGCTTCTTCCTTCATTCATTGTACATAATACCCATTAAATCTATTTTAAGAAAACTCTGAATAAATCTAAATATTCGGAGGATATTAAAGTGAATACTGCTGAATGCAACACCTGCCACTGGATTGTAGTTGGTAAGGTAAATTTGTATGGTTATAAAAATTGTCAAAGAAAGGCAGTCTCATGAAAAAGGTAAGTGCATCTATCTATTAATTATGCACTTCTATTTTAACCAAATAGTCATATCGTTCTATGGTCCTGTTCCGTATTTAAAGGTTTGAAAAAGACTTTTTTTTTATAACAGACATATAAAGTATTTGTATATATTTTTAATTGCGAAAAAAAAGGTAGGTATAAAACACAGTGAAGTATTTTAGTTAGTATATTTGGACTTAATTGAATACAAAATGTATTTTTTTACAATTCTAGATGAAAGTTTGGCTTCATTATTTATATATGTATGATTATTGATTTATTGTACTTCAGAAAAATAATTATACAATTTAAATATCTGAAATGGATTCTTTGTCTAGCTCAGAGTTCCTTAAATGTTTTCTTATCCATGATTGTGTTTGGCCGAGCGTAATTTTCCAACGCAAACGGACTATATATGTAAAAAAATTACATTTAATTGGTAAATTTATTATTCTGTATTATTGGATTAGCTTTTAACAAAAGGTTTGTAATTCTATATATATTTGGCATAAGGAATTCAGGAAAAATAGTCTTAAAATTTTGCTTTGAACTTAAGATTTTAATTAAAATTATAGAATTCTAAACATTTATTGTTTAATTAAAGTTAATTAATTAAAAATATTAATTGCTTCAACAAAATTTCATTACTAAATACACTTTATTTCCTTCAAGTCAAAAAAGTCAATGCAGTTAATTATTACATTTTTCAAATAATATAATTGAACTGAAATCATTGAATATAATTGAATTATCATGGTTACATTATTCAAATATAATTGATAAATATACTGGAACGACAAAAAGGATAATAAAGAAAACATGAATCACTGCTCAGTGTTAGTTTAATAAAATATTTTACATCGAGAGAGAGAGATATTTCTCTTGATTAATTTTGCTCACTGGTGAAGAGCAATTTGGCAAATCCTTTCGAAGTTTCGAAAAAGCAAAATAAATTTAATTTTGATGTGCCTTGACTCATTTAAGTATCGTTATCAGCAGTATTATTAAATAGTTTATGAGTAGCAGTAATTTGTTACTATGTGGATTGTGGAACTCAGCTTCCATCTCTGAATATTATTTCAATCTTTCACTCAGTTGGAAGTCATCACCTCTCAAGAAGAAAGAAGTTATGACATATATGGCGAGTGTAAATAATCATAATGCGCGATTTATAATATAGTCATAAAATATTTTATTTTAATATCTTATGACTATATTATTCATCATATTTTTTATTCATAATATTTTTTTATTCATTCGTAATACTTCATTTGTAGAAAAACTAGAGTAAATATAACCACTATAAAATGGGCTAGAACAGAAATTCTTCATTTAAGAATTTCGAAAATTTTCCTCGCAAGATTTTTTTTTCTTTTTCGGAAATAATGAAAGATTCTTTATATGTTGATTTTTGATAAATCAGAAAAATATTTATTCACCACTCATTTTCTGAAAACTTTGAATTTTCTTTTTTGCGGACAATATCATTGTAATCCCTTTTAGCACAAAATATTGTACGACATCTCCACAATATTGTTCGATATTCTGAATGCTGTATAATATCGTGAAGATATCGTAACAAAATTGTTGGGTGCCTTGTACTAATAGGGATATATTATATGTAGAAACATTCTGTCTGTGGTTTTCTAAAGAACATCACACAAAATCTATCTCTTATAAAATAATATCAGAAAATATCAGCTGATATCATCTTGACTAATACTTATGTTGGAAATATACTTAAATTACCTATATACATGAAAATATTAGCTTTACAGATGCTATTAATAAGTAAAGTTATTTTTGAGTAAAGAAACAATACTGAGCTAAAACAGTCAAAATTTTCACTTACATAAGAAGATAATTTCTTTTTGTATCACCATGAAATATATGTTCTCGTTCAAGAAAATGAAACTATCTGAAAATAGAAAAACTGAGTTTTAAAAAAGTTGAATCAAAACCTGATCTCTGAATTCTTCTGCTTTTTACAAACATAAATAATTTTATTGACAAAATGATATTTTTAATGATGATAATACACGACCAGAATGAGGAATTTCTTGTTGAACAGTTTTAAAATATCACGCGCATTATCTAAACTTCATAACATTTTCATAGACTGCAATGAATTCGCAAATAATCTGTCCACTTCCGTATAAAGATTCCCCGTAAAAATAAATTAAACTTTAAAGAAATTTTATCTGACAATTATATAAAATATAAGAGGTAGCCACATTTATATTTTTAAAGTTTATGCAACTAGCTCGATAGGCATGCTTCATGTTATGCTGAAAATCTGTTATTGAGAAATAACATAAATTCTGATAAAATATTTCAGTACTATTTATCTTAATTATTAAATAATTTCACCCAAGATAAAGCAAATGTCTGATAAAAATTTAGATATATCAATATCAGTTTCAAGAAAACATGATATCGAAGAAACTAGAGATTTCTTTTCTTGCACGCAAACAAAGCAAATTCCAGTAAAGAAATTTTATATAATTTAAAGGAGACCACTCTTAAAGAACAAAATTTTTGGAGCAGAGAATAATGTAATACTTGAACTTATCTTTAAGTGTTAGAGGACAATGAAAAATAAAAAAACAAATAAAAAGAGACTCTTGAATTAAGTGCCATTATCTTTAAAATCTGCTTATTCTTTCAACATTGCGATTGCAATACTTCATCGTAAAAAAACTGGAGTAAGTACAGCCACCACAAAAGACTCTAGGATAGTATTTCCACATTTAAGAATAAACTTCGTAACTTTTTTCTTTAGATTTTTTTTCTGAAATAATATAGGCATCAGAAAAATTAATTATAAAAAAGTCGCTGAGCTATGATTAATTAATATTCAGAAAGTTGTGGATTTTAAAAAAAATTAACGAAATAAAATTTATGCCTATCACGATGTTTTCGATAATTCTTATATTCTTCATGAGATTAACGATTTTTCGTCGGTCCAATGAAAAGGTAGTTGGTGCTGTGATACCTTTTAGTGGCTTATAAAATAGAAATGCGTGTGAAATCGAATGAACATTTTTCGAAGATGTATTTAGATTCTCGTTAAAAAGTTCGTCATAAAATAGCATTTAAAGAAATAGTTTCCTCTAAACAAAAAGTTTACACAAATCAAAATTTTGCATTAAAAATATGCAGTTCTTTTTAATCTTGTTTTCTGCTTCAATATTGCTATGTTATTTAATAGTATTAACAGATTCATATATGAAAAACTTTCTATGGTTATTTTACGTAGTACAGTAGAGTCTCCCTACAGCGAATTTCTCCCTATAACGAAATTTTTAATCGGAATGTTAAATAACATTCAAAATATTCTCCATATAACGAAGTGGTTATCTCCCTACAACGAATTTTTTCAGATATTTATCTTTTCGATTTTTGCCATTTTTGAAGAAAGTTTCTAATTTCTGTGCAAACAAATCGCTCACACGTGCCTGTTTCAGGAACCACTCGCATTGTTCATTCCAGCGATAACACATAACAATAGAATGCTATGTGCAGGGTAGTGCAGTCGTGGGGACCTGGGTTTCTACAGAGGGAGAAACCATTTCTACGGGTCAAGATTCCAAGAATCGGGGTGGAGCGGGGCTGGAAACAGCAAATGGATGTGACAATACGCATTTTATGTTTATCCGTACTAGTACATATTACTCTCTAAATTGGTGAATTGTCTTCACTTTTGAGCATTTTATTTATACAATAAAAATTAGTATAATTTTAGCAAATTTATAATAAATATCACTTCATTTTTAATTGAAAGTCATAATTAAATATTTTTGAACTTATCGCACATACTAAAAGGTTTGTAACATTTACTTAAATAACTGCAAAAATCTCTAATCTCCGTATAACGAAATTTTTTCTATAGCGAATTTTTCAACTGGAACCAAGCAATTTCGTTATAGGGAGATTCCACTGTATTTACTTTCATGACATTTTTCAGTAGTCTTATCGGGGGAGGGTAATATATTTACTTGAAAGAAAGTCATATGTTTCTGACTTCCATTACTACGCAGCAGACCACCACAAATAGTATATCTTTCGAAATTTGTTCATTGAAATTCTAACGCGCGCGGTTGAAGTTCTCATTTCTTTATCCTTTTCAGCGTTACATGAAAACTGAATAAAAAGATACTAATTTAATTAAACTATTTTCGAAACGAATATATGTTCTTTGTATAGAATTCATTTATCATTAATTCGAATACTACCTCAAACCACTGATATTTTCTCTTCGCAAAATGTTATTAAACAAATACATTTTTACAGTAAAATTGTGTTTAGAAGAAAAATAATAATTCTTTCTCTGCAACTTGTTTTTTACTCATGGTGTTGATAAATTTAAAATTATTCTTTTGCTAGTGTTTTTTCCCCTTATAATTTTTTATCAACATTTTGTGTAGATAATTTCATTACATAAATTTCGTTAATTATCCGCAATGCCGATACTTTTCATTTATTTTTATAATGTGAATAGTTTTAAGCAAAAATTTCATAAATATAACATTACAATTCAAATGTTTTCTCTCTAAAACACGTCCAGTTAGCCCTCTTTATTTAAAGAAGCAACTGTGTTCAAGAAATATATCTGATCTGCAGAAAAATCAAATAATCAATCAACAAAACTACTTTTACCCTTGATTAAAATTCTAAATGCTTTTAAGAGATTACATTAAACGTAAGAAAATGCATCAGATACTAATGGGAATTACATTAAACCAAATAAATTACTTTAGATTCTAGTGGGATTTACACGAAACGAAATAAAATACTTTAGATTCTAGTAGGATTAACAAATAGCCTTTTTCTTATTGATTTTACCTTCGAGAGTCTAAGTTCATTTCATCATCTATCTGCATAACCTAAACTCTTGCCCAATAAATAATCTTCTTCGTCACCTTCACTTTTCTAAAACTTGTCATTCCGATGTTCTTTATTTTTTTCGGAGGGAAATATCGTTAATTATCTCATAAATAAAAGGAGTAGAGGAGATAGATTAAAATTTCACCTTTATTTTGATCCCTATTCGGACAAGATGACGCTGGAACCAGATTAGTTAACGGAAATTAAGCATTCTAGGCAAAAAAGAGCATTCTGAATAGCTCAGCCTTGAAAAGAGAAATTTTTGACCAAAAGGTTTTTAGATCATTAATCAAAAAATAATCAATAATCTTTTGACTAAATCATTCCTGATGTATATTTGACTGACAAAGCTATTAAAAATGCCGATTCATTTCTAAAAATGCATTGAATTATTTATTAATAGTAGCTCAAGTATGAACATTTGAATTTTCAAAAGAGGATAGCACAATTACTGCTCGCTGTACATTTTCTAGCACTTTTTGTCGATTTCTCTTAGTAGTTGTATCTCATTTCAATGTATATTTTTTTATTTATTTATCTGTTGCTGTTTTTGTGCTATTTATCTTGGAAGTTTTATTGGTATATCAATAAAATTATCAATAATCGTTACATTACTAGTGCAAGATATTGACAAATTTTGAACAAATAAAAAATTTACTTCATTTTCAATGAAGCAATATATATATCAGAAAACGTAAAGTTTGGGAGAATAAATTCATTTTTGGAAAAGAAAAAAAGAGAAGAATACTATTAGAAATTTTCATTTTTTTTTTTGGGGGGGGGACTCATTTTATTCTAGCAAATTTAATCATTTACTTATTTAAGCATTAGCTGTAGGTTGTGCCATCGGTATTTTTCTTTACTGATCATCAATAGTTTTTGAATCACCCTGTATTTATCGGAATTTCTCAGAAATCTTGCACTGAAAGTTCATTTGCTATAAATGGAGTCAATTCGTGCTCACGTGATATACGTCATATTAGCCTCACCTATTTAATTTTAGAATCTACTGTGCAACTTGTAGGAAGGACAAAAGGACATGACGTTACTGCATTTTGTAAGACAGCGTGCAGTTAGATGTTATATGGCATACAAAGTTATGTTTAACATAGAACTATGATGACAAATTAATTAACTCCATTGTGTTCCACTCTTCTACCTGGAATTCATCGTTGAAGCACTCGAAATAGATAATTCACAGCACCAACGCTTTATTAGTAATTTACAGCTCCAGATAATTATCGGAGTAGTAATTTACAGCTCCAGATAATTATCAGAGTAGTAATTTACAGCATCAAAGTTAATATTTTTAAGAATTTATTCAAATATTTTACCGTCTAAGCTCTTTAACTTTCAGTTTTCTTCAAAGATTATAAAATATATTCCCTTTCTTATGTTGCTTTTTTAGTAGAAGATATTAGAAAATTTAGACGCTCATTTCAAAATGTAATAAACTTACTTTTATAATACTTCTCAAAGCGTAATAAAATTTATTTTATAATGTTAATGATTCGGATCAGAAGAAGTTCATGATAATTGAAAAACTAAATCGGCTTATTGATCAAATTTTAAATTTCAAAAAACAGTATTTTGATGACTCGTTTGTAGTTAAAGCACTTAAATATTGATAACCAATGTTTTCAATATTCATTTATTACGTTTTATCTGTTATTGTCAGTTTCCTGAGCTGGTTCAAAATAAACCTGACTACTTGTATCAAATTTAACTTACTGCACGTGACAAAACAAATAAAACGATTTACTTGTTTGTCAGATAAGCGCACTCAGGTATAGATGAAAAAAAAAAATGTTTAAGAGAATTTTCAGTTGACAGAAGAATTTCGATTACAGTAATCAAGGATTGGTTATTAGATTGTAGTATTTATAGGAAATAGGTACTTCTGGAAAAACTTCAAAGAAATCAATCAACAGCTTAAAAGCCTGTTATAGCTTTTTTTATAGCAAGACTTCATAGTTTTTATCATCAGTGCTTATTAGTGTGCATTATTTTACTGCACACTCATTTGTGCAGAAAACCAAATATTTCTAAAAATTTTAGAATTTTCAGAATACTTTGGTTCTATAGAAAAGCTCAACTTCCTCTATTCGGAAAAACACATTAGTATTGAGTTTTTACTCAAACGCCCCATGCTTTTGCATACCACTCTTTCAAAGTGTCTTTATGTTTGACTGGCGAAGAAGTTTGAAGAATATACTGCCTTTTCATATGTTGTCCTGGTCATATGCTTACAGTTTAAAATTCTGAGTGGACCACAGACCTTATACACAAAGTTTGCAAATAATTCAAATCAAACCAGCTATTATAAAATTTTTATAGAATCTATAAGCAAAACTGAATTACATCCCTCCAATATAATCACCAGCAAACTGAAAATTTTGTGAAAGCTACCCGGCGCACCAAGGTAGAAGTCTGACTTGGCTCCGATATATGGGGATAAGTTATCTTCTTGAAGGGTTTTCAGGGGAAACTGGCCCACATTTGTGTTTTACTTGAGGAAAGCCAAGAATACCTCCAACAACAAGTCCAACCGCAGCAGGAATTCGTACCTAAGTTAAAACATAAATCGGTCAACCTGTTTTTGAAAAATGCTGGTTAAAAGCACAGCCACAACCTTCTTCCTCTGATTCATGTTTCTCAGTCTTGCCATGCCTTAACATACTAGGCAATTGGTGGACTCTACCTACATAAATTTTTCTCATTATCAAGTCCATTTTAAATTTAAAGGTACGATGAAACGTGTAGCCAAGTATTAAATAGATAATGGGTTTCCAATTATAATTTTTTTATTTTGCGTATCTAAAAAAACCATACCCTTCTTACCGTGTTTATTCAACGATGTATCTTCCTTTAGTGAATAATAAACGGTCCTAGAGTACCGAAAAGGGGTATTTTTCCTTGAGAAATAACATTTATTTTTCCCCATAGTACCTTTCATTCAGCAGATGATATATTATTCGCAACTTATATTTTATGATCTCTTTTATGGTATAATTTGTGTCCATGGGAAAGAAATTTTGAGAGGTGGCTTCAGTAGGAAATAAATCATTCTGCTTTTCATATTTAAGCCAGATATTTTCATTTTGAGCCTTCTATATGCATTTTCTGATAATTTGCATGTTGCATTTGAGGAAAAAGTTCGATTTTTGGATATTACATACATCAATAGAACTTCAAAATATGCCATTTTATGAATTATATCACATTTTATAAACTTCTTATCTAGTTGAAAGTATCTATCAGAACAGACTATTATTATCATAATGCTTGTTCAGTATCTGTAACAGAAGAAAAATTATACATCTGAAATCGGCTGATTTGGAACTGAAGTAGCCACAATAAAAATTCGACTTGTCCCAAAATTCGAATTAAGAAAAATTGTACTTAAAATGAGTGAGTACAGCAAGAGAAAAACAACACATTTTAAACTACAAATGGCTGTAAAGACTTATTTTTAATATTAAACAGTTTTAATAAGTAATGAATAATTAATAAATAACGGTAAGTAATTTTAACAAGTTATTTGCTTAGTTATAATTTAAAAAATAAATAATTTAAAAAATAATAATTTTAATAAATAAGTAATTTTAATAAACAAATAATATACAGCACTTTCAATACAACAATGAAATAACAAAATCTCAAAATTAACAGCAAAATTCACATCTAATATGTTTAAATTTTTAATAAAAAAAGTGAAAAATGTTTCATTGCTTTTCTATTGAATAGAAGTCCTCGATTTAGTTAATAGGCTTAAAAAAATTATTCATTTACGATTTTTTATTCTTTTTTTATTAAATACAAGTCCTCTATTTAATTAAAAGGCTTAAAAAATATTCATTTACGATTTTTATTGCTTTTTTATTGAATACAAGTCTCGATTTAATTAAGAGGCTTAAAAAATCCATTTATGATCTCTGAGAACACAACATGCAGAAGTATTTAACTAACGAAAACTATACAGAAATAAAAATGATATTTTAACAATTTTTAGTTTTGATTACGAATTAACCGAAATGAATTGAAATTATAGACGGTATTTTAACACTATGTTAATAGGAAGTTCAAGGGACCAGAGAGTAAATTCAAATTACTTACAAATTCGAAATAAAAACGTTCGAATTAGCCAAAGTCGACTGTAGTTAGAAACATATATTTAATAAAAAAATTAAGTTTTTCATTTTTTCACTGAAATAAGAGGATGAGCAAGAAAGGAACAAAAATCCAATTTATCCTCAAAAAGGCATTATTCCGAAATTCAGTTATACATCACTGAGATACATTCAGACAGAAATAGTACTTGCTTTGTTGAAAACAATTTACGAAGAGAAATTGTCCACCACATATTTCATCATGGCATATTGTTTGAAGACATCAGTGACATTCTCTCTCATATATCAAATTATTTTCACTCTCTGCTTGCTTATATTTTTCATCGGAATTTCGCATTTCCCTTCGTTTTCAGGTATTCGCTAAAGTTCTTTTCAACACAATTCTGGCAAACAACTTGTAGATGAATAGAGAGTATTAATGCAGGGAGTATTTTTCGCTGAATAGAAAGTTTTTTACTGTGGGAATGAATGAAAGCTCTTTCAAAGTTATCTGGCAGTAAATGAATTACTTGAAAATGCGGCTGCTATCTGGTGTTTTATTTGGAGGAAAAGTTTTTGAAAGATTCTCATTTTCTGTCTAGGATTTAAAGTAAAATTAATCTACTAAAGTTGATTATAAAATGAAATGAAGCACCGAAATTTCTGCATATTTCTTATATATGATATTTAGATTGCGTAAATGGAACTTACTGAATCAGAATTCATTTTGAAGACATTACTTCGTTTTTTTTTAAACTTGGAAAGTCATTGTAATAACTGAGGCATTGAGGTCCAGAATGAACCAACCCATAATTTTTGGATAAACTGAGCTAGCCACGATGTTGAAATTGAAAACAAGTTTACTTTCAAAACTAGTTTGAATCAAAAGGGTTGTAACTGCCCTATACTAAATAACAGCACTTGTCAAATGATTCATTTTTAATATTTGTAAAATATGTCAAATTTCAGTTTAACGAAAATTGTGGATTTTTCCACACCCCACTTTGCATTGCCTATACAAATCTAAAAAGACAAAATTATTTTCATATGACGCTAGAGAAATTACTAAATTTAGCAAACGCAATGTTCCATAGATGTTCATATGCACATTCCACTCTTGGAAACATCCATCTTTGCAAACATATATCAGAACCTTATGCCAGGCATTCCGTCTCAATTTCTTCTTCCAAGTCCTTTACTGGTTAAAGACTGGGCCGCTTGGTGGCAGCACCGCCTTCAGGTTCAAGAGAATGAGTTTCATTGCATTCAATTCATGCTCATGTGATATACGTCAAGTGTTTCGCTCGAATTTCATTTTGAATGCACGAAGCAATTTTTAAAAAGAATAAGATTAAATCACAGAGAATTAGAATTTTTGAAACTATAATAATATGAGTATTAATAATTTAAAATATTTGGGATTTTAGTGGATAAGGAGTTGGTCTTGTCTTCACATATTTTAGTTCATCATAAAAAAGCTTATAACTTAATTTTAATTTTAATACACTCATTGAATCCATTTGCAATCTTAACAAATCTCTAGTTAAGAACTAATATTCAATGGAGATCGAAAAGCCCATGTTCTATGGTGCTAGAGTCTAGCGGCGGGGTTCTCACCGTTAAACTAAACGGATCCACAGTATATAAAGAATCTTTTAAATCAAAATCACACAATTCTATAGAACTTCTCCCATTGTATTAGCTGAGATTCCTTTCTTCCACATAACAGCTCAGGCTTATACGAAATATTTCATGTTCTACATTTACGGACGAATAAACATAATCTAATGGAATATATATAAATAATATGATTACTTCAGACGAGTGTTGAATATCCCAGCTAAATAAGAAAAATAATAAAAATTAATGGAAATATAAAAAATAATGATTATTGGGTGTATACAGACGGATCAGAGGTTGGGTTCGCAGTGTGGATCTTCAGAAATCATAACCTTTATGACTTCTGAACATATTGCTGTCAGTTAAACTTCGATAACTCAGACACCAAACTGCTGGCTCAGTCAGCGTTGGCTCTTGCGCCAAAAAAATCCAACACAAACAAACAGACACAAAATTGCTAATGTGGCTCACACATTTATGTAGACTACAATGTTTATAGCTGCATTTTTACAAGAGACATCCATTTAAATAAACCTACTGATGAAAACAAAACCGATGGTTTACGTCATTAATTAACAATAAAAGTGGTTTTGAGAAATGTTTAGAATTTTTAGGTGTAACTACAATGAGCTTTTTAAATAAAAGAACATTTAAGAAATATATATCTTTGTTTCTTTTTTAATATTTTTGAAATTATGATTTTTTAAGACTTAGAAATCTGAGATGTAGCATACTGAATGGTTTATTATGTTGTAATGCATTTTGTATCGTTTTATAATACTTGGAATTTGAGGCGTTACTTTCTGAATGGTCTAGTATGTTGCAATATGTTTTAAGTCATAAGTGTTGCCGTAAGGGTTTATTCTTATATTAGAAATTTCATTTGTGTGTATTTATAATTTGATTCAGTAATACAACAAAAATTGATACTTGGTTATTAGAATTCCGTTACATATTTAGAATTTGAATTTGTTTTAAACGTTTGTATTTTATGATTTTGTATATTGTTTGATACAATACACATGTAATGTAATGTTTGTATTTTTAATTGTATCTACAAATTCAATTCCCTGCCATCCCCATCAGTGCTACACACATTTTATGTTGACTGGATCGATGTGAAAAAATAAGTAAATTAATTTATTACACATCTTGCATTTGCTGCTGATTGTATTACGTCACAGTACATCATAAGAAAAGTGCAATTAGATGTTAAATGATAAGCTCGGTTATGTTTATCATGTGACTGGAACGCAATGTGAATTGACCCCACTCCACCGTATCAACCGTATAGTGTACCTGATGCATGCTACATTTGGCATCGTTCAAAAGTTTAGACGTTTGTGCAATGATCTTAGTCCATGCAATAACTATTATCTTCATGTGCACTCTTCTAGATTACAAAGGAAGAAAATTGCTGAAAAGTTTAATCATTTGCATAGATCCATCCGCCTGTCTTGTAATTTGCGTGTAAAAATATCACGAAAGATTATTTGTCTTTCATTTCCTCGGAAAAGTTTGTTACATTTACTAAAGCAAAATAAATATCTAAGATAATTTGTATCTGATAAATATCTAATATATAATGATAATTACTTTTTTTCTAATACGACATGAAAAGCAAATTACAGATAATCCCGCAATAATAGGAAGAAAATCTCTTTGAGTTTACTTTGCGTGGAATTTTTCCGGGGACAAACTCTAAGGAGAAGCACTGTAATACGAAAGGAAAAAAAATATTATCATTCAGTTATTATCTCCCTTTACGCCTCGTAAATAACGAAATGGGGTCAATGAACGATAAGTTTGCTTGGATGTATCGAAATGTATCATTACAGAGAATATCAATATAAAGATGAAGATATGCCACGAGGTCGTTTTGTCAAATTACTTTCAGTGTGAACCTCTAATTATTCAAGATAAACCCTCCCAATTGATATGATTGTGTGGACTTTTTGAGATCATTAAATATTTAATATACACGTTAGCGGATGGCATATAAACTTACATGCAGACCGTAGAGACACTTATTGATTGATTAATTGATTTGTGGGATTAAGGTCATGTTTTTAAGCTTCACATGGGATTCTGGCGGGCACTTTATATTTATATGCATTATGGGTGTATTTTCTGCCCCATTTCCCTTTCACGTCAGCAGAGGAAAATTTGGATTGACATGCCTTTCCACTATTCTTATCATAACAACTCAAAAATAGCTTGCTCCCTTTTCGGTTGTGGCATAATAAAGCAATATAGTGTAAATAAGCCACCAGTATAGCACCCGTTTCCGCTTTTTTTCTGGAAATAAGAGATACGTCCGCTTTAAATTTTGAATAAAATTAGCTGATTATTCATAACGAATTATGGACTGATATGCTCACTGTCCGAGCGATATAATATATTTGATATTTAAAACAATCTAATCATGTTATAATAATTCAGTACTTGCGGTCATATGATAACATTGACAAGGATGTATAGCAAATCCTAATGCCTTGATTATTGCCTTTTGATAGCACGTCTATGAATTGACTGGGTGATGATCATTGCCCTAAAGATAAATTATAGTTAACTTATCTTTGTCATGACACTCTCCATGCAACATTCAAAATCGCAAAAAAGTTGGATTTTCATATGTTGCACTCCTTTTGACATGGGCACATTAATGACTACATGAAAACGTCATGGACTCTACTTTCTGTGAAGTTATATCGAAACTATCTTTTAGGTCACAATGCTCGTTTTCGTGATGATTGTCCTAATGTATATATGAGGAGACATTCATTCCTCAGAAATTCGCGTAAGAAATTGAATACATTTAGTTTAGATACAAGATCTTTAAAAACTCAGATATTACAAAATAAACTAATAGTAGCTCTAAACAATTATCTATTTCATGTTCATGTATTTTTCGGCCTTCGTTTATCGTATACTATGGTCCCAGATTTCTATTTATTTACAATATCATATTAATTTAGAAAAATCACATAATAGAATCTCACGACACAATTTAAATTGCTGTGTAGTGATATGATTGAGCCATAAAAACCGAACATTCATCAAATGTGTGACTATTGAATGGTTTTTACTTTGTATCGCTATTGTAGTTGTGATGATACAAATTATCTTTGCAACGTTTTTGTCTATCTTTGTGACCCTCAGCAATTCACTCAATCGTACTTCGGTCCATTAGGACAGCCCAGACTTGCCATTTATCACTCGGCAGTCGGAGTAAGAGAGTAAAGTTGGTAACAGACAAATGGATACAAACAAAAGTAACGATACTTTCAATCTGGTAATAGAGTATATCTTACTAAACTAAAAGATAAAGGTTTCTGAGATACTCTCATTGATTTGCTTTAATTTTTAAAATTGGCTTTATCATTGAATGGGTTTTCTACATTAATAATTCATAAAATAGATTCGTTTTCAAATTGCTTACGAATTTTTATGTCAAAATAAAAATACATTTATTCCAAGTAGACTTTATGAATTCGCCATTACTTTGATTAATCTTCAGAAAAATTTGAATTAGATTCTCTTAGTGAGTTATTATGACACACTTTTTGTCAAAGGAGAAAAAATTAGTACTTGCAGAAATTATTTGAGATATTCTCGAAAATTTGATTAGTAATAAATAGCTGCTTATTTTTGACATGTTTCGAGAAGTAAAATTGCTGGAAATAGCGAACAAAAACCAAATAATGTACGGATTTTATTCTTAGCATTTATGTGCGGAAGGTGCTTCTTCATACTAGATATTTACTTCTCTATAACTTTGAAATTGACAATTTTCCTATATCTTGTACAGTTTTAGCAACCAACACTCTAACTCTTGGTTTCTCCGCTAGAAGGTATTGTTAGAGGTTTCAACAAACAGAGCATAACCATTTTACTACGTTGAGACACTACTTTTATGGTTAAGGCTGTAGGCTTTCGAAAGTTAAAGGTATTAGAAGGGACTTTAGTAGACACCATTATTTGCTGTTTATATGCATTGAATGAAATGCAACTTGAAAGTATCACTTTTGCTTTATGGCTTCAAAAAACTAAAACAATGATCATTTTATTTAACGCAATATTTTAGTTTCCATTAGCATGTTTGCGAAATCACTAAAATTAAATCAAAGAAATTTCCAGAATCGTTCGATTAAAACCATTTTAGTAAAATTAAAGCGAAACTCTGCGCATATTGAACACAAAATCTGAATACTTAATCGATGTATTATTGTAAAATTTTAAACAGGTTTTATATTATGCATTTCGATAATTCGTTACAAATATTAAATTTGCAACAATGAGAGTCGCAATGTTTGTGTATGGTTTACAGCATGTAAACAATATACAGATTGTCTTTTGTGTTCTAGTTTGATCGACCAACAAATGAAGGTCGACCAACAACAAATAAGATTATGCGCACGGAAATGCCTAATCTGCAGCTCAAAAACAATAAATGGTGAAGTTCTCTATCTAAAGATACTGTCAGCAAGTTTTTTGGGTCAATTTCATCCGTCTACCAATCTGTGCTCCCTTGTCACAAGGACTGTCGGTGATTATTTGGACTCGTGAATTCAATAGTCATTGTTAAGAATACCTATTACGTACGTGTATCATTTCGTTACTTTTATTCACTTATAAGATCATCAAATGTGCTACTCAAAATATTAGCAATTTGAAAAATGTTTGGGAGTAGAACCATTAGGGGATTCATTCTTTATCACTGAAAAATACGTAAAAAATATTTCCCTTTTAAGTATACTAAATAATTACTTAGGTTAATAAGAGAAAGTTTATTTTTTAAATAGAGTCTTTTTTTAAAATTTTTTTCGTGAGTGATTCCTCATATTATATATCGCATTACTTATATAAGATAACTTAAAAGTTTTTTTTAACATGTCCGCTGAATTTATATATTTACCTTCATTAGAAGGGCATCAAAAGATATTTCTTCTCATAAAAGTATTGGCTGAAATTAATTTAATCTCGTATGGGAAAATTACTTAAAGACATTAAATGAAAATCATACCTTTCACAGATAAGGTTATGGCTTCAACTACAATCTTATCGCCCACTTATATGTAATTATGAAGCGCTTTTAAAAATTTCGATTTTTTTTTTCAAAGCTCAGATAACTTTCAGAGTTTAAGTGGACCAAGTTCATATTTTGCCCATTTTGCACTAACACTGCCATGGTAGTGTAGAAATGTTATATTTTCTGTGTAATAAGGATTCAAGTCCATAGTTCAATTTGTATCCATCTGGCAGCAAGAACAATTAGACATCTACTGTAATCTTAAATACATCTAATCAACTTTGAGGTCTATTTTCTCAGAAATGTATCTCATGAACTTGGTCACTTTAACTCTAAGCCCTCCATATAATACAATATATAGATGCCTGTCATAAATAAAGTACCTGCATCAATAATTGACCCATATTCATCTTCATATACAATGTATTTAGCTTGTTACGGTATACTTCTTGAGTTTTCTGCATTAATAATACCTTGTATCACAAAATTTCCTAATCCATTACCTTATTTTTTTCATTTCTAATCACCATTACTCCTGTTATGATTATTATTTATGAATGCCGGAAACTAAAAACGCCTATCCAATAGTAATTTCGGATCATTAATCTATCATTATTTTTGCGTGTTCTTATATATTTCAGTCGGATATTGCATGATACAAAAGAAACAATTGAACAACAATGAGCTTTAATTATTAATGTATTGTATCCTAAAATCAATAAACTCTTGGTTTATGATTATCCCCTTTGTTTTTGATTATTGTCCTTCAGAATTTGACTTCTTTCTGAAAGCCATTCACCCACCTGTTTGTTTCAGGCTGGTTCATAAACGTTTTGTGGGGCAATAAGTATGTTGATATTGCTTTTATAGTTTTATATGAAGAAATACAGGTTTTAATAATTCATTTCAAACAAAAATCATATAACATTTCTTTCCGCTGATATGAAGCATTTGAACTGAAGAAAGAAAAGGTTGATTGATTGATTTGTTGGATTCGGTTTTGAAACTTTATCGGAGATATTAGTTTTGAACCTAGAAACTCTAAACCGTAATCAGATGACGAGAACGACGCGTGAACTGTCTTCCTACTAAGATCCACACCATTGCAATGTGAAAATATGACTCAAAATTTTTCATTTCAGATTCTTTAAAAGATTTTAACTAAGAGCTACAATTAAATAATGGAAGATTTCTATTATGCTAATTACAATCAAATACAGCTGCTATAAGATTCTTATGGCTGCATTTATTTTTCAGCCTTTTTTGCTTACGTAAGGTTTGTGAAAATAGTCATATGCAATTCTTATAGTTTTCAGTAACTACAAATGAATTAACGAATATATAGTCTCATTTTATGAAAGAAATTCACACGTGGCACACTTCATTTGTAAAACTAATTCAATACCTTTTTAACCTTCCAAACCCATAGGTTTTTTTACTTTTTTAGTTGAAATCGCCGCCTTCATTTAGTCGCTGTTTATATGCAGCGCTTGCGAAGAAGCCAAAATACTTTTGAGCGAAAAAAATTGCTGTCTATATGCAACGCTACAATAGCGTCGCCTACCAAATTGTATGAACTAATTGAGACGCGATTTCTGCGTTTATCAAGTCAAAAAGGTTAAGGATGTAATAATATGAAAATTCTACGCACAGAAAAGATAAATAATATACTCCGCAAATGGTATACAATTTCTATTTGTGAATGAAATAGAAATTAAAAGATAAATAGTTATATAAATTAGAAATTAAGTACAAATCTTACATTTCATTCATTTGTTACATTTTTACACGTTTCCTTCCATTATCGTAGGCAAATCTTCTTAAACTTTGATTTTCTTCTTACTTTCTTTCAAACATATTTTCACTGGAATAAAAACGATGCATTTTTCCTCAAAAAAAGATTGCAATTCGAAAAGATAATCGTACGAACTATGCATCACTAGGTGGCAGCATGGATAATGAATAGTTCTCATGTCCCCGAATGGATCTGAATGTATGATTCGAAGCAGCCCTAGGATAATTATTTAAATAGAGAGCAGTTCATCTAGAATTTATATTCTCCTTTAAATTACGCTCGTGTGTACGTACGAAAAACCCTTTAGGGATGACCAGAATTCCGAAAATCAATAAAGTGAGCTTTACTGCTGGATAAGGTTTGTCAATAAAAATCTTATTGGAATTCTCGTCCAATAAGACTTTTACTTCCTTATTTTATTTTTTCATTCTAAAAAACGAATTCATAACGCATCTGATGACAAATAGATCTGAATTCGTATTCAAGGTTTTTACGAATTTCTATATCCTTGTCATTATTTCCACTGTGAGTTATTGGCAATAGAGTTTTAGTTTGACAAATGCTAAAAATCTTTCAATATCCGTTGGATTTTCATGAAGGAATAAAAATTTCTTAAATAAATAAATAAAAATCGCAAGGCATATAAATTTTGCAAACGTTCTTAAAACAAAAAAAAAATTACTATCGTGTTTTTTTTTTCATGTTAGTTGTCGTTATCTTCATCCTTCATTTTTAATTATTGCTTGGTATTAACATCTATTACAAATACACTTATTTTAGCAAAAGCTAAATAAAGTAATAATTGATACAATGAATTTAATTATCTTGAACTTTTTCGGTATCTCAACTTTTTCACTTGAAATAATAAAACAAATAATGATATTAAACAGTTACGTTTGGTACTCAAACTATTTCAATGCATAGTTAATTACTAGTAATTAGTTACTGCAATGTGAACTCTTAGCTGTGCTAAAAAATGTAATTTTCTATTTTATTTCATAATTAATATTATTAATTATAAAATAATATTAATGATTTCATTATTAAAATTATTATATTATTAATATTATTATAATTTAATTAATTATTAATATTTGTTTCTTTAGTTGATATTAATGAAGTATGTAAACTATTTTTTACAAATAAAAATCAAATATCGAGTTCTATTATTTTTTTAAGTCGATGCACGACACGTTTAAAACTCAAAAACTCGCGTTTATAACAATATTTGATTAAATGTATGATATTGAAAATAATAAAACCTTTTGCGTCGATAAATGATTAAATCCAACTTTAAAGTAGCCTTGTCACTGAAGTTGTATGTAGATAATCGTTTCGTTCTAAATATTTTTACAAAATCTAAACCATTGTCTCAATTGATGTGATTTTCTCAAAGTCAAAATATATTAGGAGTGTTTCAAAAAAAACGTGACCGGTTAAGCCGGTTTAGGGTAAGTTAAGCATACGATAAGCATCCAAAATCACATAGGAACATGGGTGAGCAAACGCCATCTGGAGGCAGCAGATAGCATTTAAAATAATACAGCGCTGGGTGTAATGTGTCTGGCCACGTTTTTTGAAACACCCTATATATATATTAATATAGGCTCTTAAATTCGGTTTATGTTGATACTTGAAAGCAATCTACTGACCTTAAATTAATTATTCTTTCTATTAGCGAAACATATTAAGAATGCCATACAGTTCTCAAGTTAAATTATTCCCCATCTAAATCACTTTAAAAAATAAACATTTATGATTCTTATGATTCAACTTGGCTCACAGAAAAATCGGAATCATTTGGGTGTTCAAAAGAAATTGAAACTGAAAACGGAAGCCAACTAATTTCCCTTTCTTCTTATTGGAAATCATCTTATAGATCGGAGGAATCCTTTGTAGTAACATTTAACGATCAATAGGGATATTAATTCATTACGCTTCTAAAAAGTAATAATTTTTCACTAGTTCTTCTATGAAATATTTATAATATATTTGTTGATTATCAAAAAGTATGCAGAAAAATTCAGTTTACTTTACATATGATACCACTCTTCTTGGTAATACAAGTAATTGCATAATGTAATGAGCTATTTACTACCGATATGAGAAAAAAGATTGATTAAATGTTGAATTTTTATCAATATTAGGGAAAAAAATTTCGTAAATGTTGCCTTATACTTACTTGCTTCTCCTGCTCTCCTGTGACGCAGAAAAATACCAAAAGTGCTTATTTAATTTTTCCACAAAACAAACATATTTACACTTTTGGAAACAAATTATTATGGGTTTTTTTCAAAATTACCAGATAAAACATAATATTTTGGAATTTCTGAAAACAATTACCCTTAAGTTTAATCAAAGTTAACTCAATATATCAGTGCTCAGGAAGCTAAGTCCGATAATATCGCAGGTGAATGACGAACACGTGTTTTTGGACTAGAGTAAGAATTCTATAAAATAAATAACTTTCATTTTAAATATGGAGTTTTATCTTTCATTATATCGATTGTTAGTGTTTAAAACTAAAATCTGTTCAGATGCGTGAATTACTTTCAAATACATTAGGATCATATTCAGGACTACTCATCTAAGTGGAATGACACACTGTGAAGCTTTTAACGTTGGCTTGAGTTGTCTTCGACTATATCAAGATAAATATTTCATCTGTCTTTGACTATAGTAAAATAAATAAATCTGTCTATGAGACTACAGTAAAATAAATATTTCAACTGTCTTTTATTATAGTAAAATAAATATTTCAGCTGTCTTTGTCTATGGTAAAATAATTATTTCAGATGCCTGTGATTATAGTAAAATAAACATTTGAACTGCTTTTGACTGTAGCAAAATAAGTATTTGCGCAAAAAACAGAGCATGTGTCAGGTAAAATCTCTCATTTTATACTTACTCTTGTTTCTAATATTTTAGGAAAGAAATCCCTCTACACATAATAGATAATGAAAGTTACGAAGCAGATACTGTGTTCTTTGTCGAACTTGGTGAACCGAAGCTTGAAGAAGGTAAACTCTTACAATCCATCTCCTTTATTGAAATATGATTAATGAAAAGACATAAACTAATTCATTTCTTTTTTCTGTATTCTTTCTTTACCTCCGCTGTTTCCCTGTAATTCATTCTTGTATGAAACATCCTCTCATATCTCATCTAATCTCTCTCTTTATTTCCATGCTTCCCCGGAAGATGTTGATCCTCCTGAAAATGAAGGTAACCAGAGTCAAATTTTGACTGATCATTTGAGTCACATGAATATTTAAAGTCTCGCTTAATTCGGCTGCTAATCATTTATTGAAATAATCGATCACTTCAGCTTCGAAATGCAGTTTCTCTTTTATAATATTTTCACCTATTTCTTTCTTTCGCATGAAATCTTAAATGGCATGCGCATGTTCTTTTAACATTATCAAATATTATCTTATTACATTTTTTAAAATTTTAGTTAGAAGTGTGAGCGACTTACACTGTGCATAGTAAAGCAACGTAAATTATGATGTCAAACGTTTTATGTCTAATCATAGTTTTACTGTTCCGAAGTTAGTTTTGTTCGGGAAAACTTTATTGGCGCAACGCAAAATATAAACTTCAGTATCTTTAAAAAAAGTTTTTATTGGTTATAAAAGAGGGGAAATATTAGAGTTCTTTCTGCCAACATAGACAAACAAGGTACAACCAGAAAATGTATCAATTGCGATTGTGAACTTTCATTCTATTTGGTTTTTCCTATTGATTGCTTTGTGAAAACAATAAAAAAATATAAACAATAGGATAAATGGCACATAAAAATTTCAATAATTTCGAATTTAGACGACGACATTCGAAAAAATAAGTTATTTTAAGTTCAATCATGATTTTGACTCAATAGTTAATTTATTAATCCATCCAGAACCGATTACTCCGCAATTAGGTTCAAACTAAACAGGTCTTTGAAAGACATTGATAATAATGATATGAGGTGCACATTTCTCATCTTCTACTCTTTTCTCATATAATTATAAAGTATCTAGGTAATATGAAATAAATTGCAGTTTATTTCATCAAGTGACTCCAAAAAGAAATAGTTTCCGATTTTTTCGATTTATATTACTCAATATAATTGAAAAATTCTAAAAATGAAAAACTTTTATTTCAGAATAACCTGTAAACATTAGTTGTCGAACATTACTTTTATTATTTTTCTCGATATACTTCTAATTGGTTATTTTATACAAAGCTATTAAGTTGAGCAATTTTTTGAAAAACTATTTAAATTCTTTTTATATGTATTTAATAACCCTAAGAATATTTTGTTTCGTAAAAATAGATAGATCAGTACAATCCTAGCTTAGAACTATGCTTAACGTTCTTTTATTTAATTAAATAAAAATATTTAGCTATCTGTGATTGATATTTACTCTCATTCTTTCAATTTAAAAGTCACTCTAAAACAAATTTTGATGTACTTTGAGAGCTGATCTGGTTAGATTTTATATTCCTTTAAAAAATGGGAGATATATTAAACATTTAGGGGAGAGTGGGGTAAAACCTGGTACCTTGATTTTGGCGTTATTAATTCTCCTTTAGAGTGGACAAATTCTTAATTATACTTCACTAGTGAAGATAAAAGAATGGTAAGAGTTGCCCGTTGTTGTTGTTGAATTCACTTCGTCTGTGGAGGTTTATTTGTTATATGACGTCAACTCTCCAATGTCCGTTTCTTTTTTTAAACTATCCTTACTTATTAATCATTACAATTATAAAAACAACACTTAGTCCGGCTTATTATATGTTTACTAAGGATCCTATCAAACAATAAAGATTTAGTAAAACAATTACGTGGTTCTATTTCGTTTTCCATAACCTCTGCACTCGGGGTAAAACCGGGTACTAGGGGGAAACTACGGATATCCGACCCAAGAGGATTTTCTTAGACTTGGAGATAGTTGATAGTTTGTGAGGGGCCCCTCCTATTTGACCTTTGAGCCAAATGATCTGATGGAAAGCATCTCCAATTTATTCCGATTTCCAATATTTTCTTTTTTTGTGATAATTTTAAATAATACAATAATTATTTTAGTCAAAATTTTAAAAAGAATTAAAATCTATTTATTCTATTATTTCCTCATTTGCAAATAAAAGATTTTTATTCATTTTTCTCATATAAAACTTAAAATGCATGTAAAATTAAAAATCTTTTGCTCAAAGTCTTTGCAATCGTTTGGTTTTATTTAACGCATCGTCATTTCGACTGAGTTCGTCTCTTAGTTAGCTTGAATTTTAAAGAAGAAAGAATTGCGTATAATACATTTTTCTTCTTTTGCTTTTGGATTGGATTATTTTTCTTCTTATGCTTTTGCATTTGGATCATTAAAATAGTAGGAGAACCCAGTAAGTCTATTACGTTTTTCCAATTTCTTGTTTAGTACATTTGCTGGATTCTTACATTTTATTTTGTCGCTATTCTGTTATATTGTAATTTCCAAACCAGCAGTGTTTCAATGCGCTAGTGACATTACTAGGTTCCCTATTTCATTCCTACAGCTTTTATCATTAATTTAGATACGAATTTTGCAAATATTTTTAAATTGATTGTCTTTATTCTTAAATTGTCAACCACGGTAACTATTGTTAAATCTTAAAAAAATATCTTTATTCTTAAATTGTCAACTATTGTAATTATTTTTAAATTTAAAAAAAATCGTCTTATTTCTTAGATTGTCAACTATTTTAACTATTGCTAAATCTTAAAAAAATATTTTATTCTTAAATTGTCACATAAAATAGAAATGTATGCTACTTTTCCACTGAAAATCAAGTTTTCCCTAATTTTCCATAGAGTTAACATGTGTACCCGATTTTACACCACTACTAGGGTAAAATCGGGTGGTTTGACTTTTTCAGCAAAAAAATCATTAGTAAAAAAGATAGTAAAACTATGACTGTTCCTTAAAGATATATTGTACGCAGATAAGCAATGAATATTTTAGTAAAATTTGACAAACTCTATGTCGAATAATTTAGCTCCAACAGACCTTCGAATCTTAGGTACCCGGTTTTACCCCACTTTTCCCTATATTATGTCATTCTTTCTTATAGACAACCTAGAGGGGTGATTTTCAGTTGAACCTGTGTTGAATCTTGAATCTATGACCATTAATAAAATTAGCTGGTTCATAATCAAACAATGGGATACTCTTTAGCGAGAGTCTCAGTTTATCAGCTGAAAAATTGGGAATTAGTTTCCCTACAGCCGAAAATTTTTCATAAACGTGAAAACTTTATAAAACAGTTACTATAAGGTGCGCTTTAGATAAGCGGATGGGGAATTTTTTGGATTAACTATCTGCATCATCATTTCCTGGTTTTTTTACAGTAAATTTGTAAACTTCATCAAACTGTAGAAGTCTGTCTTTTTTTCATTTGTTTGTTTATGTATTATATCTTAAATAGCTAGTAAAACTTGTCAGAAATATATATAATGTATGTTGATATATGCAGATCGAATTATTTGATTGATTTACTGGAGACAAATTGCCTTTAGACTCCACTTCTGAAGGTTTCAACAATTTTATTCCCTGAAATTCCATTACGTTCTAACATTATTTGAGAAATGAGCTAAAATTAATATTTTCTTTAAAACTATTAATTTATATCAAAAATGTCTGTATACTTTGTTTCCTTCAACTGCAAACTAAAATAAAAATGTACGTGAAATATCCCTTTGGTACTTTACAAGGCCAACACTTCGGTTCTTTAAACGACTACCGGGACAAAAAATCTTGCTTAAATACAAATATAGAATTTAGTATAAGTCTCTCCTCAATCTCAAGATAATGAGCGTTGAACGTTGAGTGAGAAAATTTTAATCTTGTTTTATATTCATGCATAAAATTTTTTATAATCCCTGTTTTAAATAATGTTTATTATCACGAAAAATACTGAAGTTTTTATTAGTTGTAATTTTTAATCCATTTAATGGATGTACAAATGATTTTACATGCGGTTTTATTATTTATTGTCTCGTATAAACTTTGCGTTTCTCAAAATTCTTAAAATTTTCTTATAGACACATTTTTTTAAGTAAATTTAAATGATATTTTAAACATAAAAATGTTTAAGTTCTTAGTCTCTGCATGTCTTTAATGCTTTAGTAGTTGAATATGCGCAATTACAGCATTTGATAACATATTTACTGCTCTAGCTACCATTTTGCTCAACACTGTTTATATGCAAACAGATTCTAGTCATAACTCAAAGAATTGTTTGGTCTGTGAGTTTTCCAGCATTCGTAGATAGTTCTTAACCCATGGTAATAAAACACGAGAATCATCGATTTCTGAGTTCAGCATGAATCGTTCAAATAGAAAATCGATTCAGAAACTAAAGGCAGAAGTCTCACGGTCAAGAATATCATATTATATGATTTAAAAAGGAATAACATCAATAATATTGAATATTACACATAGTAAAAGATTCCAGAAAAGGTATACCATTATCCACCGTTTTAAAAAAATAAGAAATAAATAAAATTTTTCATTTTCAAATATATATATATATTCTGTATTCTTGCATTTTAAATAATTACTGTATTGTTTAATAATTTAATGTTGTTTTCTGTATTCTTTAGGAATAATTTTTGTCTTGAAAAAATGTTTTTTTACGTTGTGGCACTGAAACCTATTTGTCATTATGTCGCCAAAATCAAACTTTTTGTTTTATTTCCTTAGATTAAATATAAAGAATTTTTGCGAGCTAAAAAAGAAAGTCTAACATTTTACTATACGAATGCTTAGGATAAAAAGGTAAAAGCATATTTCAAAAATTATTTTTCTGAATTTAATGGTAAGCAAGAATGTTCTCTGAAGCAGAATATAAAGCCTGTAAACACATTTACGGATTTGTGAAAACTGACATTAAAATGTATAAGCTTACCAAAGTATACAATAAAAATGTTTCTTCCTAAAGGAACTTTTTTTAAGAAAAACTCATTTAAAAAGTTTTAGAAATGTCTTTGGAGGCAAACTTAGAAATTAACCTTGAAAACCGTCGTATTTTTTACATAATTTGTCCACTTGGATTTTTTTCGCTTGTGTTCTAGAGATCCGTTTTAACCTGTCATGAATAATGGAGAAACTTTTTATCTTGATTGTGTTTTCTTTCAGAATGTTAGTTTGGCTTCACCTACTGAGCAAAAAAGATTCGCATAACATTTTTTTTCTTCAACAATGGATTTGGTTAAAAAACTATTTTGTTTTCTTTTCATTTAAAAGTCACATTAGTATTAAACCACAGTGATTTTATTATCTAATTTTATGTGTTACTTTTCTGTTAATTTATTTACTAAATAGTAGCACTATTTTTTCAAACTGTATATGAATTGAATAAAATTCAATCTTTATTGATAGCCATTAAAACTGAAACACCTCAGAGAAAACAAACAGTAAATTTGAAGTTTGCTTTGTGCATATAGTATGGCAGATAAAACAAAAAATTAACATTGCGTCTCATGTGCATATCACAAAAACCCGTAATGGCATTTTGGAGCACTACAAAGAAAAACACAAGTGGTTTTCATAAGGATATAAATCTTTCTTTGTCTGTAATGCAAGAAGAACCAAATGCGCACCACTACAATTCCTACTTCAATCGCCGTAGAATCGCAGCATATTAGGACTCGGTTTATTCCCTTGCAAAATGTGATTTTAGGAAGGCCAAAATCTGATTACTGTCATGGGAATTTAGAATTAATGGATCAGAGTACCTATACAAATCAGCAAGTAAATCACAGCAGTTTCCCTCCATTTATAAATACTCGCCACCGACAGAGGTGGCAAATGTTTTGTCTTTACGGCTGTTGGTAATTTTGCAGAAGCATCATGTTACTCAATTCATGAACTGCAGTTGGTATTACAACTGCTATCGTCGCGTGCATTTTAACCCCCAACAAGAATTATGGATTGTTCCTAGTGATACTACGACTTCCTTTGCATTTAAGGATAAAACATAAATGCCGATGGGTACACTGGTGAGTTGAACCATACAAGTGTACTCATTAATGGAAAAACTTCGTCCAATGTAAATTCGTAGAACAAAGGCCTGCGGTCACTTCATGTAATTATAGCCACAAAGTTCCCATCCAGAAAAAGAACAACGCAATATCGTGTAGCACTTCAACATCCTACGTTCTCGATAAACGGAAGACTTCAATTATTAATTGCTTTTTCGTACTATCCCATTTATTCGTCGACTAAACATGATCTGTTGTTGCTTTAGGATCTATGGTGTGTAACAACCGTCACCACTGATTGTAGTTGTATTACCCGAAACTCTATCTATAAGTACTGATTTGAGATCTATTTTAAAAAAGCAAGCCAAGAACTTCTACAAAGAGAAATAAGAATCAAATACAGTGTATGAATCCTCTTCATTCTCCTCTTTTACGTTGTTTCTAAGTGGCATTATTTGCACCTGTGATGCCATTTGCCCCGCAATTCTAATTACTTGTATGTCCTGCCATACTGAACTTACGCAAGTTTCCTGTTTACCGTATGCGTGCTTCACAGTATTCTAATTTTTTCTGTTCAGTTCAGTATTAACGTAATTTTTTCTAGACTGTAAAGTTTTTAATTCATACTTGATCAAGAAACTCAAGTCAAATTCTTTCCTAAACGTACTTGCGAATGTCTAAAGCATTATGATTAAAAATATTTGTATTTTGTTGAAAATTTTGGAAAATTCTAATTAATCTTATATTGTAATCTTTTCAATACCTTTACTGTGAAGTATATTGCTTATAATATACCGAAATTAAAAATAATATACTGTTAGTTTCGTTCTTCATTAAAAATTAGAAAGATGCAATGAATAATTAATATTTTATCTGTATTGCTATGAAAATATTTCAGATTACATCCGTGAACAAAGTGGTCAGGATATTAATGAAAATCAAGAAGCTTTATCTGAAGATGAAAAGATTGCCCTGCTGGGCAAACCCAGATTGGGGGAACAATACAAGATACAAGTTCGAATCAAAGAAAGCAGAGAATTCAAGGTAAATTAAGATAATCTTTCTCTTAATTAATTCACATCAAACTAACATCAACTCGTTAAATATGCTTTGCATTTCTTTTGTTAATATATCTCAAAGTTCGCATTGAAACTCAGAACACGAGTAACGAGTTCAAACTAACTAATGGTGTCAAGCTATGAGTATTGCTTAATGAAGACTCAGACTGTGACCTGTATTCATCACTGAAAGGCCGTTTCGAAATTACTGGCGTTCCCTGGTATACATGTATCTCCATTATTTTCTATTAAATATTTCATTTCTATTTCCCTAACCCAGTTGAATCAACATTCTGTGTAACACGTTATAGTGCATAGTCGTCTGCAATTACTGTCCTGGAAAAATTATGCTATCAACGTCACTCAACCAAATTGTGTGCTCTTCTTACCAAAACAGCCACAGAAATTCATAGTGATTTGACTGGAGCATTTGGTGTAGATGTAATATTTCATGCAACGTATATACAGTGTTTTAAAGACTTCATAGAGGACTGAAAAGACCCTAAGTTGCAGGAGGGGGAATGTTGCATCTTTTTCAGTACTTGTTGAGGTAACCATCATGTCAGCAGCGGCCATGACCAAAACTGTTCCACAATTTCTCATAAGAAAGCTCGTCCAATACCTGGAACACACTGAAATACTTTCAAGGACAATATGTCAAGAGCTTGAACACATTTCATCCCGCTCTTTCTTACGATTTCTGGCTCACCGAACATTGAATTTTAATTATAATTTTAAAATGGATTGCTATATTTTATTGGCAATATTTAACACAATTTTTTATTTATTGAAAAGTGTGCATTATTACTTAGAATGCCATTGCATATTGGCTTTCGAGTCAAATTAAATTGTTATGGAACTTTGCAATATGATATGTTCTTTCAGTTTAGAATGCTTAATGCTTTGACTGCCCTAAAAAAAGGCAAACTGGCTTTACTTCTCATATTTTCAATGGACTATTTAATAAACGAGAATAGAAAATTTATATTAAATATCTGAATAACCTTGTTTGAAGAGTGATACTTTGATGGGCGTATGTCGCTATCTGAGGTGTCTGAAACAGAAGTCAAGTGTTGAAGAAGCATAAAGGAGCGACTTTATTTCGTTGTTTTTTTACCGTGTGAAGGATTTGATTTATCTCTTCAGGCCAACTAATGGAAGAAAAAAAGATAAAGTTTCGAGAATGTAGTAAACATATACATTTTTCAAAACACATGCGTATTTTTAATATTTTAGTCATATTTTGGTTTTTAACCAATTAATTTTTTATTAAACTTTTCAAGTCAGTTAAGGTAAAGGAAACATGTTTTATCTTATGAACCACGATTCTTCAGGCCACACTACATATAGATTGTTCGAATCACAAAATGAAAGGCAGAAAAATATTTTTTAATTTTAAGTAGACTCATTTTGTCTACTTTGGTTTGCAATCTAGTCTATTGCACCCCAACCATAAAACCAGGAGGCTACTTATAACTTGAGAACTGCAGTTGAGTGATCATTTCCATGGCGAAAAAGAACAGACAAAATATTTTTAACACTATGGACAGGATATGATGAACCACCCATTCCCCACTATTGCTTTGTTTCCTGAAAGACAATAAAAAGTTTTCAATAATTTGACAGCACTTCATTTTCAAACATAAAATCATTTAAGTATAACTAAATAATTTCTCCACAAACTTTATAATGAATTCAGTAGAAGCAGAATAAAACTCTGGATTTCGCATGTGGCTCTTTTTTGTCTGTGAATCGTTAATTTCACACCTGGTCAGCTCAGAAACAAGCAGTGCTGCAAACGTTGTATAGATCTAAGTTGTAGGAAATTTTGTGCTGATTATTTTGGAATATAATGATGATATATACTACAAATTGATAGTTTTGAGTTAAAAGCAAAAACTGGGGGGAAAAAACTTTTTTTTTCATGTTTTTTGGCTATAACTTAAATTCCAACAAACATTTTTGGTGACAAACCTCAGACTTGTAATCAACACCCCAAAAAACATAAATTAGCAAAAAATTACAACTCCTCCAGAATTTGATTTTAAAAACTGCCTAATGACTGGACTACTGAGAGAAAGCGAAAGAAAGCCAAATGAGGAAGGCAAAGGCGAAAGTCGCGAGCCAAACGAGAGCTGTAAAAATCGCAGCTCGAATGCTTCTAAATTCAAAGGGAGAAATGGTTGCTTTTCTCTTCCGATGAGCTCTCAGTGTTGCTCAGTGCGCGAATTTTGATCCTTGGGGGAGGGGGCAAAACTCTATTCAGCTCTGGTATGTCTTTCTCTTAATTGTTGATTGATTTTCCGTCTTCCTTTTACGTTTTTTATTACTTTTTTTGCCAATTTCGTTGATAATTGAGCTCTCAAAGGGGAAAAGTAAGCTAATTTGGAAAAAACGAAAATACAGGCTTTTAAAATAATTTCAGGAGGGACTGTAGCTCTGTAGCACTAATGGACGAGCCGCCACTGACCTGAACATCGTGTGAGCTATCACAGAAATAGATAGCAAATTAAGTTTGAATGATAACATTTAATAATATAATTGATTCATATCTTACCTTTTGTTGAAATGCCTTTGATGGCTTCATGCTTTCATTTACTTCGCTTATCTAGGTACTATCCATATTTCGAAATATAAAGCATGCTTTTTATGTTTTTCTGGTATTAAATATTCAAAATTAAAGTAGTTATAATGAAATTTAAGGCAACTGAAATGCTTTACTCTTTTACAGAATACTGTTGACAAGTTGTTCCAGAAAGCTAACATATCGTTGCAAATTGGCACATCTTCCTGGAAGGAACAATTCATAGACGCTATTACCGTCAGCGCAGGTATCCTCGTTTTTTAGTTATTACCTTCATTATTATATCTTTGAAATAATTTTCTTTTCCTGTGTCTAATATAATTGCTGAATTTCTTTAATAACTGCAGGAGATGATGATGATGATGATGACGATGAAGGTGAAGAAGGTGAAGAAAAGGAGCCTAAACTTCCAACTTGCTCCGATTACGTCATGCATTTCATTACATTATTTTGGAAGCTACTCTTTGCCCTCATTCCACCGGTTGGTATGTATGATTATGCTTATAAATAACAACAATTGAATTTAAATTCCAGAAAAACCATTTTCTAAATGGTATTTGTAAATGTATATTTTGACATTCCTTTTCAAATAAGTTCACAATTCCATCGGTGTTATTTTTAGGAGCTACTATGTCCACGAGTTTCTGCAAATGATTGTGAATATCATTTCTATTATTTTTCATTCCTTGTTTGTCTTTTATAACTGGACAAAATAATTTCCCGCATTATGACATTGCAAATGCCAAATTTTCCATCATAGCTTTCTAAGCGAAATAATAATTAATATAACTAACATTTATTTTTTAAATAAACACAATACAAATCTTCTGACTCATAATGCACTTAAGATAAATACCCACAGTTTATTTTTTGAAACAAAAAAAATTTAACTTGTAAGGCACTGCAACGTACTGGAGTCATGTTTCAACTACACGAGTACGCACAACAATTTAATCTAGAATAAATATTTAATAACAATCTATATACAGAAAAATATTAAATTTCCCATATATTGTGTTCAATATATTTGGAGATTAGTTAAAGAATATCTTAAGACTGAGTGCCTCTGGGCACAAGTCTGGACAGAGTCTCTGCCCGCATTCATGTGAGATCTCCACGACCAGCCACGGTTCCGGTAAGGAATCCCAGAATCCCCTCGCACACTTTCACAGTGTATCACTAACTACATCTGGTCATTTGATCACTAGTGTCCATCTGCACATCTGGAACGCATCTCTAAAGCATATGGGAATGTAATTAGCATACCTTCCCAGTTAGTTGTTAGCCGAATGTATATGTTACACATCACAGTGAATTGTTGTTTAATTAAAATGCACCCCCAAACGAGGCAGAAATTTTGAAAAATCCATAAAAATTCAATACAAATGACTATCAAATTTTTAAAAAACAAAAAATTGTTCAACTTTCCAAAATTTAGTACTGAAACAGAACAACACCCGATCTGTGGTTGTCTTCTTAAATTACACTACTAACGAGTCTTCGCAAGCATAAAGTTTATTAAATAGCAGATTTCATGCAGGATAAACTTATTTATTTCATATCGTGACTTCTCTTGAAATCGATTCTTATGTTTGTCTGCAATTTTCAATTAAATATAAGTTCTTTATATTGGCCCAAAACTGTTAGTGCAAAATAACCTATATACATTTAAACATCATTTTGTGTTATATTTTCTTCGATGTATTACTTCAAAAATTTATAATGCAATTGTAGTTTTCTCAAGAATTTTTATTAAATTTCAAATTTGTAGCTTACTTCACCTCAAAATAATCTGTTTTGTATATATTTTTATATCCATCTAGAAAATCAAAATTAGAATTAAAAATCATTTTCTGTCGTTTGAAAAAAGTAAACTAATGCTAGAGATCGACACAAACTTGATTCTTAGAACCCAGACTGAGCTCCAAAATTCAGTTTCCATTTCGTCTCACCTGTTTATTTCCATACTAATTTCCGTATGGCATTAGTAAAAGATATGAAATAATTTGCAATAAAATCATTTTGTACCGTTTTCATTAATAAAAGTAGTTCATCTGAAATGTTATCTCGATCTAGCTTGAAGTATTTTAAAGTACGCCCGACTTGTCTTAAGACGGTAAACGAACTTCTTGTGGAGCTGAAGGTTTTCAAGCCTTCTTCATCCCTATAGGTCTTAACTAAAGCAAATATTAACACCAAGAAGACCTGTTAGGAAATCATTGGTCCATTAAGCATAGTAGGCTTTTATCAAACTGTATATATACTCCATTTTATTGGTTGACTCCAGAATTTATGTTAGATGGAGTGTAAATAATGTGACCATTCGTCCCGTTTTTAGGTAGCCTATCCCGTTGTCTCCAAGCATAGCTTCGGGACACCAAAATGTTCCGTTTTCAGAAACAGAGCAACATACGGTTATGATTTCAAAAAAGGCTCGAAAAGTCAAAAAACTCCGATTGTAGTGCTAGTAGCGCGGAGATGACGAGGCATGCGTTATACGTCTCACGCATATGCACGTCGTATCAGAAGCCTGCTACTTGTTTCTAACTACATGACACTACAAGAAGTGATAGAATGAAACACTAGGAATGTTTCAACTGAAAGTCGTTGGGTGAATTGTTCAAACACTTTCACACCAATAATTTGAATCAAACGAACTTTCGTATAATTATTGAAAACATTTTTATGACTGCCCGGCACCAATACACAAGTAGGAAGGTCTTTTCTCTTATAAGTAAGTTGTGTACGAGCGAATAAACACAGCTTCAAGTCTCACTTCTTATAGCAATGTAAATTACCAATTTTAAGAAATCCTGTCAAGAATTTAATTCTTATTTGAAATCAACACCAAATGTACTGAAGAAAATATTTATTCTTCAGGAAAATATAATATCATATAGATTATTTATTTTCACCTATTCATTCCTGTTATTTTCATTAATAAATAAAAACTGAAGAAATGTGCGTTTTCTTGAATACATACCTAAAAATTAGTAGGTGTCCCGTTTTCAGGGGAAAAATTAATGGTCACGTTAGGTATGAATGCTTAGTCAATTAGTTGCAAAATCTATAAAAATAAACCCCAACTAAAATTATTTGCTGTATTTCAACTGCGCCGAGGCGAATATTTAACAACTGATATTCGGAAAATAATTCTAATTTTTAATAATTGTTCTGAGGATATTAAAGTCTTAAGGAAATTTTGACCTCAAAACTGACATCCGTTTTCCCATAATGATTATTATCTGCACATGTTACATTTGGATTTGTATGCTTCTCACAGATATGCTCGACGGTTGGCTATGCTTTGTGATATCGATATTAGGAATTGGATTGCTGACTGCCGTTATTGGGGACTTAGCCTCACACTTCGGCTGCACTGTCGGCCTAAAAGATGCAGTGACTGCCGTGGCTTTAGTTGCTTTGGGTACAAGTATTCCAGGTGAGTTACATGCTTCTCAAGTTTCTTTAGCATTTTCACATATTATTGCAGTTTCGAATTCAGAATGAAATATGTTACTTAACCTCAGGGCTGTTCTTAATACATAATATTTCCTTCCCACTTCCTACAAAACATAAGAAGCTCTTCAGACGCATTATTTATATAACAAAGAGCATATTTACTTCATATATTTTTCACAGCTTGGCCAGTGTTGGACCTTGTGCCATAAAGAATCAATCATTTCTTTTTGGTACCAATCTGAACCATTGTTGAAATGTTGAACAGTTAACCTTAAAGGAAGAAACCTTGTGCGCCTTCTTTTTTCCCTTTCTATCTTTGTTAAATCCCTGCCCATCAAGAAAGGATTACAGAAAATCGAATGATTAAAATGTATTAGTGTTAAGTAATTGCGCTGAAGAAAGGAGATGTTAGCTTTAGATTCAACACCAAATTTTTACATCCTTATTGAAATGTTGTCCTATCGTTTATTATGTTATAGCTGGAGAATATCTCACTAAGGATAAGATAGTAGTATATTATTAGGAGAAAACTTTGAGTCCTTTGAATATTGTAAATACACACTACAATCGGAACGTCCAACTCAAAATCTAAAATTGTTTTTCAACTGGAGCTATAGACCTGCAGCAGCAGCGGCATTTTTGTTTTGAAAATTAATTTTAGTCATTTTTCTTCATATCATTCATTTCCCTTTCACTGTTTTCCCAGAGTACGAGCTAAAGCCGAGAACTTTTTCATGCAACGATCTTATGGAAAAATATATGAAACCATTCGTTAATCACATATTGTTGTCGCAATTTAAGTGTGGAAACCGGCTGTCGCTCTGCGAAACTCCGATGCAAGTGGAAATTAAAACCTAACAGAGTTTTTGCTGAATGATTTACAAATCTTAATATTCCAATTCGTGTTCGAAGGCACTTAATGCGCATGCCAAAATAATGAAAGATAAAAGAAAACTAGCTTTTCAGTAATTCAAAATACGTTACAAGATTTATAGCTCATGAATAGGAGAATCATAAATTGACATTCTGCCATTTCTTCGCTCTTTTCATGTCCAAGTTCAACTGTTTTTCTTTGTTAATTTTTATTTATATTTCTCTATTTTGTTATTTATCTATTAATTTACTGTCTATTCCGCTTTAATTTTTATGTGAAGGAAACATTTCAGGTTGCATACACACACAAGCAGTATTAGTTCATAGTTTGTATTTTTCTTGAACAAGCATAAAACCATGTTGATAATATTCTGTACTTGATAAAAGTATTCAATGAACTCGTATCAATAAGAATTTCCTATATCAATAATACACAGCCTTGCTTCTCTAAACCTGATAAAACTCATTCTGTACAGCTTAAATTCATTCTATAACCTTTCTCATGACTTTTTTGCTTATGTTTATGCACATCCATGTTTAAAGAGTTTCATTTATAACAATGATATTATCTATCGTTTATAGGTTAGCAAGACATGTTAAATAAAGATGATGAGAGATGTTGATGCAAGAGGTGTTTGTGATTAAATATCAAGAGATAGTTGGTTCAAAGATAAATCAGTGTAAAATGAACTCGTTGTCAACTTTTTAAAAACTGTGAATTTAGAATTGCTCTGTGCTACCTTTGAGAATTAGGGACTGTTTCATTTTCATAATTTCTTCTAGAAATCATTCCAAATCAGATAACACAATTGAAGAAGTAATCATTTCAATTATATAATTATGGGTAAATTTGATTTTGAAGTCTTTATGGGTGACCTCTTGCACTAAAATCTATAAAATATTATTTCTAAAAGTGTATTTTGAAAACCTTTCAGTGACGTGAAATTATCGGCTCTTGCATTTTCTCATGAAGGACATTTCCCATAAATCAAAACAGACCTACAGCAAAACATTTTAGATCATCTTTGATTGATCGCCAACTGTTTTGAATGAATAATCGAACTGTGCAAAAAATCGTGGCTGTACTTTCTCGATAGCAGATTCAATATCTTGTGCCATAAATTCAAGGTAACTGATCCCAAGGAACGGTTTGGCTGAATATAAGATTAAATTATGCAAGGCCTTTTATTAGTAAAGACACGGCACACACACACTCATATTCACTATGAGTCGATTTCAATTTATCTTAAAGGAACTAAAATTATAATCATGATGCATAATTTTAGAACAATTTGACCAATTTGGAGGTATAAATAGGTTTCGTCTACGTTGATTTATTTTATTGATAGTTCAAATATAAAATACATTCTGCAAACTGGATGTGTCAGTCATAAATAAAGGGAAAAGAGTAGAATCGATTAAATTCTTTTGCTATATTATACGAGAGAAGGAGATCGCATCTTTAGTATATTCCTGAAAGTTGCTTGAAGAATACAAGTGACATAAATTTAATCTGATGACTTGAAGATGTAAGCTGCATGAATTTTATCAAAAGCTTTAGCTATTTAGATATTTTTAGCTAGTTCTATGCCCAATCGTGGTTTTTCGCGCAGGGCCTCCCTGGGGGATCTCTAAATCTATTAGGCGTACAAAGAAGTAATAAGCCGACGGTGAATTTAAGACTTTGAGTAGAGGAAGGGGCCTCAAAACAACTTTGCGCTTGTGGTCTCATATTGTCAAAATCTGCCACAGCCTATGCCTAATTTCTTTTGGTAAAAACTTTATGCACATTTCACTTCAGCATAATTTTGCTCAGTTATGCCGATCATTGCGCAAAAAGGGCGAAAGGTAATTCTTGATTTTTTTTATCCAGTCAGGAATACCTTTTGACTGAGTTATATCTTTAAACTCAAGTGGCAGCCGATACTTGATTCTCTAGCAACGAGTTTTATTTAAAAGACCCATTCTTAAATATTGTAATTTTTAAAAATTCACAGTTTGAAATTTTATTATTGGTAAGAAGGTAATGGAGCTTGTGGGGAACTTTACAAATGATACGATTGCTACCATTGATTGTATATACCACCATTCATTTTTAAGCTCCGAATATCTAAAGTCATAATCTTGTACACATTCTAATATCGCTACTTTCGAACAAAAATGACTAAAAAAATCAACAGGAAATTAATGCCTTAATCTTTATTAATTTAATTAATAAAGATTAAGTTGTTTATCAAGCTTAATCTTTTGCAGAAACTTAATGAATACTTCCTTAGATTCATTTCTTGTGTTTAATGGATATGTTTTTGATGTCATTTCAGATACATTCGCCAGCAAGGTAGCTGCAATTCAAGACAAATACGCCGATTCGTCAATTGGAAATGTCACCGGTAGCAACGCTGTCAACGTTTTTCTTGGCATTGGCATTGCATGGTCCATAGCAGCCATTGTTCACTATGCTAGAGGATCACAATTCAAAGTGGATCCAGGAAATCTCGCTTTCTCAGTTACCATGTTTTGTTGTTGTGCATTCATCTCATGTGGCGTTCTTCTTATGAGACGAAACAAACGGGTAGGAGGAGAGCTTGGAGGGCCAATGATGTACAAGTTACCAACAACCATCCTCTTCATATGCCTCTGGCTATTCTACGTCGTCATGTCCAGTTTGGAAGCCTATGAGGTGATTGAAGGATTCTAAAAAACTATATAATTGGACATACTATTTAACGAACGGCAGCTGTATTTTGTTCAGCCAAAGGTTTGGGTACTCAGTTCCTTGTTTCTGAGAGATCGGACGCAGAACTCTCGCAGGTGGGTAAAGGAATGAATCTTAGAATTCCCAGATCGCCGTGAACCCTCAAGAATGATTAGTTTTGCCACTTCTGTCCTGTTTCAGTCCCTTTCAGTGGAAGAAACAAAGTTCAGCACAAAAGGCTTCTGCTGAGGATCAATGCATTTGAAAAGCATTCTCTTACTGTTGCTATACACTGGTGTTTTCCATTGGGAGAATATATTGCTGTTATATCGAGTTAAAAATCATGCAATAATTTGACGAAGTCCTTTTCTCAGAACAGCAACCGTCACTTTTTCAAATTTTTTCTCACAAATGACTTTTCTTCAAGTCTGAAACCAAAGTAATTTTTCTCTTTCCAAGAACAAAAAAAGGAAAATAACTCGGTTGATCCTGGGATAGTTCAGCAGATGGAGCCAAGAAAAAAACTCTTGTGATATCCACGAAGAGTTTCAAAGAAAAAAGAACTGACTGAACTACAAAACAAGTATATGAAATTATTTAATGTCAGGAATTTTACTTTCTTAAATGCAATTGTCCGATTGTTGTTTTTCGTGATCCAGACGCACGCTGAATACTTTAATTATTTAGTTTATCTCTGTTGTAATATCAATGCATATCCAACACGAGATGAAAGTTTTATACGCATCTCTGTAAAATTTTTACTTTAGAAAAACAAAATGGCGCCTTATGATTACTCTTCTATTCCCTGCATGAACATGAAAACCCTGTCAATTTAAAACAAAACTGCATCTGTCAATATATAATATGCTGTAGAACAGCTCTATATAGGGTACTATTTTCACTGTACAAAGTCATGTTGTACTGTATGATGTCAACAAGTTCAATGTATGATTATATAACACCATTACATCATAAAGCATTTTCCATCACAGATTTATTAATGATAAGATGCTTTCCCTCCTCTATTTATAAATTCTTAAATCTTAATGCTTACCTTTCAGACATCTTTTTTGTGTATTAACGTTCTCATCTTTTCACTGATGCATTGCAAATTTTTGCAACTTATTCCCAAATTCCCAAAATTCTTAAATTGTTTTAGGAAATATTGTAAATGGAACGAAATTTCGGATAATTATATTTGTAAAATTATATTGGCAAACTTTTGATAACTCTACAAGAACATTTTGTGACAAAACATTTAATGAAATAGAAATTTTTTCAATACAGATATTGATTGTTATTTTACCTATTATACATTACATGATCAAATGCGTGTGTATCTTTTGTACCTACTATTATTTTCTACATGTAACACACGCACATTTATGAACAAGTTTACGAGTAAAAAAAGGATACTTTTGAAAATTTCTCTCCTAAACTCTTTCTATAAATCCGAATTTGAAAAACATATTATTCTATTTATAATTAAAATAGAGTATCTTTAACGCAAATAAAACTAAATTAATTTATTTTTTGATATATACCTATTTACTTTTGTGTAAATCATTTTTCTTAATACGATATTAAATATTTTAAAATGTAACATTATACATAATGTGTACAAACGGCGTGCTTACTGATCTAATTCATTTCTAATTAGCAAACAGTTTGATAATTCAGGTTTCAATACTACAAAAAATATTTTGAGAAAAATTGAATATTCCATCCAAATTTGTGGTTTGAATTTTGAATATTTTCTATATTTCATACTGTAAGAAAATGAGTTTTCAAAGACCATTGCCTATCATTTTTAACATCAGATAATATATTTGCCATAAATTCAATTTCAAATCCCTTAGCCAGATTATATTATCTTAATATTTCCCTTTTTCCCATTTATTCCTATCTTACGAGGTTTTAGACCTTTCCACCTCAGTAGCATTAAAGGAAGTTATTTTTTTACGAAATTGCCAATTCAGATATCATTAGAGGCAATTATTGTCCTTTTGAATTTGCTAAGAAAATTATTTTTGTTATTTAGTATTGAAGTCTATTTTTTGGTACAGATTGGGCCATTGCATCTAGAATTCTCTATAAGTATGCAGATTTATGTGCTTCGACAAAACAGCAAGCAATTATTTATAGGCAGTGAGTATTTTATCCTAGCACCTGTTATTAGCGCACAAAATATAAGAGTCTAATAGCAAATCACTGCACAATATGGAAGAGTTTAGTTTCTTTTTTCACTTATAAAAGATGAAAACTTAATTTAGTGCATTTTATCCTCAATTTGTATGCCCTTTAAAAGTTATTTAAAAAGTGAATTTATTGCAGATATGGGCGTTAACTGGAGTGAATTACTCAAACCTGAAAACCTACTTTATACCAACAATTTTAATTCATATACATCAAACTCTAAGTAACAAAGAAATAATGCAGGTATTAATGTAAATAATGTGCAGTGTGCAAAACACTCTTCCTTTTTATAACATACCATTCCTCAAAAATATAATACAAAACCTTTATTAATTTGAAAATAAAGAATCTTTATTTTGAACCCGTATGTATATCGACTCGTAATCTGAAAGCAAATGATTTCCCAAGGCTTCCAGTTTCATGCATCATAACACAAGTCATAAAATGTAATCATTTCCTCTCTTGTCTGTATGAAAATCCCATTGTAATTATTTGATATTTATTTACGAACTTTAAGATACGTTCATCACATATGTGTAAAAGATAATGCTTCATCCATATAGGAATGTTGATAGCTGGAAAATAACTTCCGGGTCTATAAGACGACAATATATAATATAGACGACATTATTGTAATTCAAAAGCATTCAAGTGTAAAGTCACGTGTTGAAATTCTTTGTTAACAGTAGTCGTACTTTATATCATGATATATGTTGATTTTTGTCTACTTAGTAAAAAGGTTTGTTACACCATTTTTACTTGTTTTCATTTATTTCATAATGTAACTGTAAATTTTCATGGAACTAAATCTGTATGAATCTTTGAACATCGAATAAAAAATAGTTGAATTAGTAAGAAGTGTGCATTATACGATTAAAAAATCTGAAAATTAAATTTGGTCCTAAGAAATTTGCATTTTTATCATGAGGTTTAGAATGAACTAGTCTGCTAGAAGAAGGCAGTTATCTGCATTCTGGAGAAATATATTAATCTGCTAGGACTTATCAGATAAAAATCTACCTTCATTATGCCTGATGATAAAGTTACTTAAATTTTCAGGAAATAAAATAGGAAGTATTTGTGAAAATGTTAATAGGAAATATCTGTTTTTCAACAGTTAAAACGACACAGCTTTGTAAAATAAAACAAAAATAATAAGAAACCACTTACTGTCAGGAAAGTGATTAATTCTAATTTAAACTTTTCACGGAACAATAAATCACAATTTTAATATATTATTATTATTTTACTCTACGAAATAACCGGAATACGATCATAATACAAAAGAATATTTTATGAAGAAATGTTGTAAACTTTTACTGCCTTGTCTTTTTTCAGACTTAATATTTATTAAAAAATTTCAAAAAAATGCAGTACCAAAGAAAAAAGTTCAAAATTAAAATTAAAATCAATTTTATTTAATTTATGTTTAATTTTTATAATTTTTAATAATATTTATAAGATAGATTAATAATATATTAATAAGAGAGAATCCTATAATATCATTATTAAAATTCTCCAGATTACAATACTCTATAGACAGAAACATTTATGTTTTCTTTCCTAAATAATGCATTAGTGTTTTAACAAGAAATATGTCATTCTGCTTAGAATTATTTTTTATATATCTCTGTCCACATTTTTAATAATTCTTCACCTGAAATTTTAAGACGTGCTCACTACAATAGTTCAGAGTTATAACCCTACTACCCAACATTTTTTTCTAATACTTAATATAAGAAATATAAAAGAAGTAAACATATAAAGGGATCAGAGTGGTTTGTTTACTCAGATCTTTTGTAAATCTTACAACTCAATGTCTCTTATGTGAAAGAGCTAAATGTGGCGTGAACACAAATATAAAAGGAATTCTCAAGAAGTTTGTTATAGGATCACGTTTTCGAGAAAAGAAAGAAAATATTACGAATGCCTCTAATAATCCTTTTTATAACAGATGTTCATTGTGAGTTTTGTAATTCATTGAATAGAATACTTCAACACAAGGAATAAGCTTCTCTTTGCTAAATATTTACTCTCTAGGACGAAAAGAAATGTTTTTCTTCCAACTTTGAAGAATAAAATGATGCGTTCATTTCAAGGATTTGAAGAAGATTAATAATGAAACAATCAGTTTGATCTACACTGAAAAGTAATGTTAAAATAAAATAGTTTTTGTGAACATATCTCACTAAATATAGTTGAAAAAGTATTACACTCACCCACTCGTAGTTACAAAATACTCAAGAAATTAAATATTTACTTAATATTCCGAAAATAATTTTCTTCGTCCAACTTTGAAGAATAAAATGCTGTGTTTATTCTAGAATTCGAGGAAGATTAATAAGGAAACTAATAGTATAATCACAAAGAATTACTCCGCCCAGCCTTAGCATTCCAAAAAACTGAATGACACGGTCGCCGCAAATAATAATAATTCGGGTACTATGGTACTACACAAAATAGGTTTGGTTACTTCACAAAATAGACCCCGTTTCAAACATCTCATGCCCAGAACCCTCACAAACCAATACAAAAATTATAGTGTAATTCATAACGAGTTCACCTCGTTGAGGAGCATCTTCGTCCTATGCATCTGAATTATGGCCACTGCAATATCTCGAGAACTGAAGCCGGAGTTCTAATGACTATCAACGACCACGGCCCGACCCCTCCCAAAGGAGGTACGCACTATCACTGGTAGAGGGCGAATCCCCTCCATTATTGTACCCATGCCCAGCAGCGAGAACAAGTTTTCTTATTCGGCGGCTTCTCATCCACGTACTCGTGGTGCTCCTAGGTGGGACAAAATAATAGTGTAAACTGAACCGAATTGTATTATTAAAATATGCTAGTTTTAATGAACATGTCTCACTAAATATTGTTAAAAATGTGTCGCACTGACACGCAATAACAAATAAATGTTACAATGCATAATCTCATAAAACTAAAGAATTCATGCATTTTACTCCATATTTCTGTGAAAAAATTAGAAAGCCACACAAATCAAACTTCAGGGTGATTATAATTAAAGTTCAACTTTCAATAAACTGTAAAAAGAGAACCACTGGTCAGAATGACCTGATATTTTACCTGAGTACACTCGAATAAGGGGAAAAAGAATGGCAGAAGAAAAAAAAATAGTTCAAAATTTTAGCACTATAGGGCACTTTACACGTCATAAAATGTACAAGGGTTCAGGTACCAGTGACACTGACAACCCAATGTGATGGCCATTGCGTGGGTTGCAGTTTAAACCAACCGTTCTGTTTAATAACCATGACTGTAACGGCTTCTTACTGAAAAAAAAATCAATGAATAAAACAATGACTTCCAAGTCATTCGGCAGTTGTGGCAATTTAATTGAATGCCAAACCACCACGGCAGGCTCAAGAAATGTTCAATATGGTGTCCACCGTTTTCTGCCGCAAGTTCAAACCGAGAAATAGCATATTCCACAGCAGATCGGAGTGTATCTTGCGCAGTGCTTGTCTTCAGTTCAGCTAGGTTTGCAATCGGACCACTGAACTCAACATGTATCAGATAAACTCACAGCCAGAAATCACAAGGATTAAGATCAGGTGATCTTGGCGGCCAGTTTGTTGGAAAATGACGGCTGATAATTCTATCATTTCCGAAATACATGCTGAAAAGTCGCTTAACAAGATTTGCAATGTGTGGAGGTGCGCCGTCTTGCCTGAAAATTATGCTACCTACACTTCCACGCTGTTGAAGTGCTGGAATGACATGGTTGCGCAAAAGAGATTCATAGAATACACTATTGACAGTACAGGTAACAGGACCTGCAGGACCTATCCATTCGAAAACGAATGGCCCTACGATAAACAATGCAGTAAACCCGCACCACTCAGTTACTTTTTCAGAATGAAGAGGTACTGGTTGATGACCGAACGGATTTTCCGTTGCCCATATTTCACAATTCTGAGTGTTGACCTATCTATACTTACAAAAGGCAATGTTTGTGTGCGTGTGTGTGTGTGTGTGCGATGTCCAGACGAATCTATCACACTTACAGCCATAAAATTTGGCACACATGCAGTCGTAATAGTGACTGAGTGCACCTCGAAGCCGGAATTTTAAAATTTAATCTAGAAATTTTTTATTTAATATTTTGTGTTGTTTTGGGTTATTTTTCGCACTCATTTCTCAATAGCATAGTTTTGAATAATTGTACGAAAAAAACAGTTACACCATCGGAAAGAACAAACGATTTCCGTTCTAATGGGAAGTTCGTTTCGTACGTCTAACGTAATTTACTGAATTTTGAGAAATTTTTGAAAAATAGTCACTTTTATGGTAATTTTTAATAAAGATTTCTTCAAATTATCGCATCTGACGTTCTAACATCTCTATAATTTTCATTTTTTCAGCTTATAACTGAAACGTTTTTGTCGGATTTAAAACAAGAACTGTTAAAATATCTTTTTCGTTTTTTTTAAATTAATTTTTCCCTGATCAGTTCAATTTTTTTTTTTGCTAGCGAGATTTCTCCGGACGATTCCACAACGCATTGTTGCAATTTCATTGGTTGCTGCGTGACCTTCCTCGCGGCAGGTGACGTCATATGCTTTCATTACAATCCTATTTCTTCCGACAAGTGACGTCATTACATTCGCGTCATCGTCATCTCAATAATATATACATTTCTGTTTTGATAAATGTCATTGAAAATCGATAATGTGTATCTTTTGTTTTGATTTTTTTCAAAACTTTTTCGTGTCATTGTTGGCATTTTTCCCCAGTCCTGATTCCACGAGCAACGCCGTAATCTAAAAAATTTCTTATTTAATATTTTGAGTTGTTTTGGGTGATTTTTCGCACGTTTTTGATCGATCGATGAGAAATAATGATCGGAAAAAAACAATCGATGCACCATCGAATAGAACAAACAGTTATCGTTTTAATGACGTTTGTTTTGAAAGTCAACCATAATTTCCTGAATTTTGACAAATTTTTAAATAATAGTCAGTTTTGTCATGAAATTTTAAGATTTCAAAATAAATGACTCCATCTCACGTTCTAATTTTGTTATCCTTTTGAAATGTTTTGAGCTAATAAATGAAACGTTTCTGCTCTATTTAAAACAAGAACGGTTAAAATACCATTTTAAGTAGATTTTTAATTAATTTTTTAGTTGATGGAGTCAGAGATGTTTTTTCGAAGGAAGAACTATTTGACGGAAATCCCGTTCCATCGAAGTGTGCGCCATCTGCTGGAAAAAATTAGAGCGATGGTTTTATCTGGCATCCTGCCATTAACGAGGAGAGATACGGAATATAATGAATCACTTTTATTGCTTTAGTCTGAATGAACTATTACAACGTTTAAGCAGGTTAGGCAAAGGGTTTTTTCTCCTTTTGCCTATTTTTTCTTTGTACGGGGCGTCTGGTGTGTTACGTTCTGATCAATTTCGCCTTACACTTTAAGCTCATGGTACACCATTTTTTAATCTAGGTGGATCGCGTTTTGATTTATATTTTTATACTTTTGATTTGTTTGTTTTATGTACTTATTGATAGTCAAGCATAAAAGTTTATTAAAAATGTTAAAAAACACATATTGTTTATGTGCGCATTTTGTTTGCTGTTTAATAATGATTTTCACGTTGCAATTTTTTAATATTGTTTTGGATTAACCTACTCTGTATTGTTTTCCTACAGCTTAAATGTCATTATCGCGAAGAAAAATAAGCGGCAAAATCAATAATGTGTATCTTCTGTTTTGATTTGTTTTCAAAACTTTTTCGTGTCATTGTGGGCATTTTTTTCCATTTTTGTTGAAGTCCTCCTGATTCCACGGGCAACGCCGTGGCCGTACTGCTAGTCCATGGATATAGAAATGAACTTCCTCTGTCCAAAAAATGTTAAATCATTTCTTATATTGCATATTCTGACGTCTAAAGCGCCATCTACTGCTAAAATTTTGAACTATTTTTTTCTTCTACCATTCTTTTTCCCCCTTGTTCGAGTATACTCAGGTGAAATATAAGGGCATTCCGACCAGTAGTTCTTTTTCACAGCTTTTTGAAAGTTGAACTTTAATCATAATCGCCCTGTATTTCAGCCATCCGATTCAGATTTATTTCTATAAATTTAAGTTTGTTTCTACGGTTTTAAGATGATTAATATCCAGCTTTCGTTTGAATACCTTTTAATTATTTTCATTTTAAAATGTGACAAATTAATATATTCGAAAATTAATCGTCTCATATGTGAGTTTGAGTTATTCAACAGTAAGTCTGAATAATTAATTATTCGATATCAATGGCATGAGATCAAGTTTTTCAGTTTTCGTAGTTTGATTTTTTTTTCAAGTTCATAATTTTTATAATACACAAATTTTACTATAAAATTGCTTCCTGGACAAAAACGTAGAAGCATTTTGATAAATTTTTTACATTCGGAATTCAATGCCGTGGTAATGAATCAATTAAAAATCAAGAGGCATCAGTTTTTTTGAGTAAAATTCTTAGCTAAGAAAATGCTCAATAGATAATCGTTAAAAAACAATCAGAGAATCTGAGATTGTTTTATTAAAAAAAATCGTGTAACTCTGATTAAAGGTGGGTTTTTTACTGTATTCATAAAATTGGAAATAATTCTTAAACGTTTCCAGAAGTATCCAAAATATCTAACGCCAGTTCTTAGCTAAATACGTTAATATTCACTAAAATCAAGCCCAATCTAAACTTATGATTTTAATTACTGTATTGATGTCAGAAAATAATCTTTAAAGTTAATTATTCCGATTACTTTAAAGGATTTCACGATTAATTGGATCACCCTATATCTGTGCATCGATTTAAATTGAGCCCAAACTCTAGAAAACCATTTTATGATTACGTATTTTAGGCATCAAAAAACAGACTTGGGATCTTCCATGTATTTTTTAAAATCATAAAATGCATATATTATAAATATCATTAAAGCAAAATGACCTTATACAGCTATTGAAGTAATTGAAAACATAGTAATAAAACTTACAGTTAGTTTCGAGTAAAAAAATTAGCATTCACACAGTATATATTTTATAATATTTTACAGTTTCGTAAAAAATATAGTTAAAGACCAAAAGTGTTTAAAGTTTAAAAATGCACAATAGGGTAAAAAAAATCCTAATGTTATATATCAGTAATAATTATGGGTCTGTGTTCTAATTGAAATATCTCATTTCAAAGATAATAAGCATTAAATCTTAATAATAATGTATATTATTACATCGTAGGGATACGCAGTTTGCCATACAAGCAAAATTTAAAGGAAATTTACGAACTAATATTTATAATTCAATGGTCACATAATATGTTAGTCATCTATTACTATTATCTAGTGAATTTAAGCTAGAAAAATACATACCATCATTAAAGGGATATTATTCTGAAAACCAAATCTTTAGTTTACAATCTTAAAGTCGCTTTTCTTTTTCAAATAACACCATATATATCATTTAATTTAATTGAAAGTGCACTGGGTAATAAAGCACAAAAATCGGGGAAATAAAATACTTTTTTATGAGAAATAAAAATAATTATCATTAAAGATTAGAATATTTAACTAAAAAGAGTTAATATCTGTATGCCGGAGGTAAAGAGCACTATGTCCATTTTTTCAATACTGGAATGACATTATCACTTTGCTCTACTTTCGTTACACGACACAGAGGTATAAAGCACAAAGTCCTAATTCATTAAATAACAGATATATTCACTTTACAAAAAGCATCATGTCACATGTTGTGTAGAGACAAAAGGCCTTTAAACCATTCTCCTGTAAAATTTCACTTTTGTGACATGGTGCACTTCAACTCGGGTATTCAGATATTATTTTCATTAAATTTATAGCAAGAAAATATATTTTATGATAGCAGTTCTTAGAAATCAAATAGAGACACTGCACCTAACAAAAAGGCTCAGAGTATTTTCTAAGACATTTTAATCAAAAGCTAATACATAAAAAAAAATTAATCTTTCTTCTAACATGAAGTGCATTCCAGATGACAATATTTTTCATATATAAAATTCTTCAAATATGTTTCTCAGTAAGAATATCAAGAATATCCATCAAATAATTTAATCTTTATGACGCTGGATCTCCAAGAATCAATGAGTGCTAAAGGTTACAGATATTTCATTCAACAATCTTAAACTTGAGTTCACGAACACCATAAAAATAAACGCGACTACATTCGTCAAATAAATGCTTTTGTTTCATTTGTCTTTTAATACACATACAGAGAAATACCAATACTAAAATGTCTTTATTACAAAATGAGACAAAGACTTTTTTGTTCAACCTACAGTTTAAGTGATTTCTAAATTATTTTAGAAAACAAACAAAAGTGAACTGAAACCTATGTTTAACAATGTAACTAAGATAAACTTATCTATATTTTCAGAATATTAAATAATCACAATCCAGTTATAAACGACATTTTTTCAAACCTGTGCATTTGGCTGTATTTAAGAACAATTCAGTAACTACTTAAAACAAGTACAATAAATAAACAACAAAATTATATTTTGTTTGTTTCACGGGATCTGTTACAGGAGTTCAAATAATACTTTAATTCCGCATGAGTTCTTATTTCAAAAAGGATAACTCCAAGTTATTTGAAACTGCACTAATTACTTTTTAAAAATTTAATGAAAAAAATTAGGTTCATTAAATATAGCAATAAAATAAGACAATTCACCTCATATTATTCATAATAAATTTAACATAATAACTTAATTAAACATAATAAACATATGAATAATCACAACAACACGAGGATATCTGCTTCTGGTGCAGCAATTAACCCACTGACGGAGTATTGAAACGAAAAAAATTTGAACACATTGGCTTTGACGGCCATTGTCTGTTTACGTACTAAAATTGTTGTAATAAACTAATGATATTATGGTTACAAGATATGACAAAGTTTAAAAACATTTTGTAAAAATAGAACAACGTTCTTTAATAATTTTGAACCCATAATGAATATTAGACAGCATACAACATTGAATTCGTCAATTTGCTGTAATAGAAACAAACAAGTTACACATTTTCTAATAGTGCATTAAATATAATGTTATACCGAGACTCAGAAGAAGTGTTTACACAGCTGCTTCACGTCACAATTTCGTGTACCAAGAATGCAGGTGAGAATAGATACATGCGCTGTTGAAATCGCGCTCTATAGTGGAATATCCAAAGAAAACGATTTGAAGAAAGAAATGTTTTGTGAGTCTTTTCAATGTTTTTTATAACTCTCACTGTTCTTTGTAAGAAGATGTGTTGATGGGTAAGTTAAATATAAGTCTAAACTCTTTTTGTATTTATTTTGAATGAAAATTATTTACGTTTCTTTTTGAAATGGCTGATCAACTTGAATTTCGTTACCTGGTTTTCATTTCCTCTTAACTGGACTGTGAAAGAAACTGCGCAAGAGTTCCAAAAGACATGTGAAAGCTTTTAAAACCTTATAGAAACTACGTTTAAAACGATTTTTGTAAAACATTTACCATACCTGCCTCACTGTTTCCATTCCATTCATGTGGGAAACTACGATCTGTTTTTAGAAGTGATACAAATGAGATTTGAACATTTTATCTTTTTGTAACATAAGTTTGTGATAAGAAGTTATAGACCTGAAAGAAATCTGCAGGGAAACGTTCCGAACGTAAAACGATCACGAAAAGATTCTGATTTTTCATTTAACGGATGACAGCTAATAAGTACGGAAGTGCATGACTGTGCTGTAATAATACATGATAATCCTTATCATTAAGAAGCAGAGAACAGTTTTTCGTCTCACATGAATAATTAATAGGTAAGATGTGAATCATAAATCTCATTACTCTTTCTCATATGGCTGATGATAACAAATATATGTCTCGGTACGTATTTTTAACGCATTTTTTTCATTAAGATAAACTGTTATAAATAAATTAGGCATAAATAGACAAATTAAATTTTTGTTATATAAACCAAAAACGATAAAAAAAATAACAAAATAACAGCATGTCATCTTTATGATGGTTTTTCATGTCATGATTAGAAAAAGGTGATGAAAATAACAGTGTTCTTAATTATTAATAAACACAAAAAGCATTTTTCAAAAACATAATTCTTTGTTAAATAGATGAGTGTTTTAAATTCTTCCTAAACATAAAAGTGTATGCTGTACATTTACATTATAAAGCATTTTTATTACATTAAAACATTTTTATTTAATTTCGTTAATAAAGCTTTGTTTCAAGAATCTGATACTTTTTAAATGAATTATCTGATTTCGAAAAAGTTTAAACTTGCAGTGTTGTGTTTATCAATAACTTGAAAACTTATTTGTAAATAATTTCACTGACTCGAGTTTAAGTTATGTTTTTATATCTTCGAATTAAAAGTACCTATTTTTATATAAATAGCTCTTAATAAATAAAGCAAATCAAAGAAGTTTACAATTCTTGAGTTGACATTTGTTCTGAACATTTGAACTGAAATTTCAAATGAAAATGTCATTTACATTCCATAATAGTCAACAACAATCTTTTTCCATACAATACGTCAAATAAATTACCACATAAACTTTCATAAGAGAAAATTTGTTTAAAGATGGATAGATAATTATCACTTTGTTACAATTTAAAAAATTATAAAACAATTCTTAAACTCTAGGAAGTGATTTAACAAATCAGAATTTTTTCATTAGTGGTAATATTAATTTCATATTACACAAAAAACTCTACCTTAAAAAGCAATAAAATCAATGCCTTCTACCTCATTTAATGATTTATAAGAATATTAAATAAATGTCATTGTTCAGTGATATATTTTAATTTTATGAAATACAGATTCCAAATCGTAATCAAAATTTCCATGGTATCAATTTTCAAGCATTAAAATCATAGAAATATTCCATAAAAGAATAAATTATTTTGAATAGGATTCTAATTCAGCTAACTGTTGGTTGGAGATTACATTTAATAAAAACTATTTTTGAAATTCGATATTCATTATATGAATATTTTCGACAGTTTCAAAAACATTCAACCTACAAGAATGCTCTTTGTGCTTGCAATTACTACGTTTAGGGGTTGACAGGACTTTTTAAAAAATTCTTTCTAAACAAATCAAATAATATTTTAAATTAAATTTAAAAAATAAATCTGATAATTTTTATGAGTTCCAGAAAATATATATCATAAACATATATGAAAGTGATGAATTAATTCTATCTAAGGCAGGCTTCTGTTCACAATCTACTGTAAGCATAACTGGAGACAGTGCATTTTCGCTATTGCTCATGTCAAATTCAAAACCTTTTCTAAATGCAAACTATTTTTTTGTTTATCTTCTTTACATAATTTGTAGAGATGATTAAAATTTGTTGATTGATCACTTCAAATATATCCATTTTCAATGGAAATTCGTTTAATTTTGATAAATGAAACACTTTTTATTCAATATAAACAATCTTGCTTCTTCTATAATGTGAGAGTTTCTATTATTTGAAATGTAAAACAGCAGGAAAAACCAATGCTTTTGAAAAGCAAGAATTTTTCAAGCATTTCATTAACTTTAAAGCAAACTAGTCATGACATCTTCGGCTCACAACAGAAGCTTAAGAATGGAGTCATTTCACGTGATGTCACAGGCACATGACAAACATTACTGACCATGTCAACTGCGAACAAACTGGACGCTATCTTACGCTGTGCTGTGATGTCAAGTGTGCAGTGGCTTCCGCAATTTAATTGTCAGGGCGCACTTGATATGGGTCACTCGAGCATGCACAGACTTTGCCGGAAAAGTTCAAATATATGAAATTTTAAATATATTCTAACTTGTTTTCTCCAAAGTAAATTCCGTAAAACATTATCTTTATTTTCAATTTAATAAGTGATAACAAAATTAAAGTTTTACTAATTTCAAAAATCAATCGTTAATGATAAGACGTGTCTATGTCAGTTAAACAATTTCTATTATTAAGAAGAACATAATAAAGTATTAATGTTTGACAAGCTGCGGTAAAATACAAATAGGAATTAAACCTTATAGTTTGTCGATTCTTGTGTGTATCATATATCTGCAATCACCTACACTTCAATATTCAATTAAAAAGACTAAAACAGCCAAGAAAAAAAAAACGATAACTTCAAAAATTTAACAGACCTTCTTATTTCTATTTGGCTAAACGATATACCAGCATAGAAGAGGATTATTTTGTTTTTATTTTCGCTTCATCAAATATCGAGCTTATATTTTGTTTAAGAGTGTCAAAATCGTATATTATACAGAAATTCCAAAATACAAACTTTCGGTATATTTAAACTCCTTCTTTTATACATTTTGTATATGATTCAAGACAATCAGATTTTTCAAATACCTTTAATCAAAAATATTTATTACCAGAATAGGAAAATGAAATGAAATTCTGTATACATATTTAATTGTATTCTCAGATTTATACATGTCGGTTTGATATTTTCACTTCATTATCCATAAATTATGCCTAAAAAATTTATGAATTCCTTTTTTAATCAATAAGAATGGGGGCTGTTTAACTCTTAAACGCAACTGACGAGTTGATGAAGCTGTTGATCAATTTGACATGTATTTCCAATTTATACAAATCAAAATATTAATTTTGACTTTTTGGAGATATTATCTTCCAACGCATAAATAAATTTCTAGGGAGAAATTATTTTTATTTTAGTATATATTTTATATTTTCAAACAAAATAAAAAAATATATATTATTAAGTAATTATTATAATAGAATAATGTCAAAAATTTTCTTAACAAAGTTGAATTTATTTTCTTTACAAAGTTGAAATTTAGACAGGCACTTAAGATGTAGTGTAGATAATAAATTTAAGTTCCCGGTTTCAATTCTTGAATTGAGCATTTTCATGTTTAAATATTATTTTCAATTGTTAGGAATCATACGTAATAAAATTTACTAAAAATTATACATGAAAAGACAACCCCTTCAGCTCAAAATAACTCGAAATTTTTAATGTTAAATTGGTCTTAATAGCTTTACAAGTCATTCGATTTTTCATTACTTCATCAAATCCAAAGATTTTTATTGGTTGATTGATTGATTTTTATTAAATCAACCTCCTGTTCTGAAGCTACATGAGAGACGATCTCGTAATTTTCAACAATGGTCCGATAACACACAAGGACTCCCCTGAACAAGAAAACGATTTACAAAGTTTCAGATCACACTAACGTAAGGGCATGAGGTCGTCAACAGATTTAACATGCACCAGGACAATTGATTAGGGTTGAATACAGGGTGATTCAGAAGTTCAGTGCAACTTTAAATATCAATAATTCGAAAATGAATGAAAATGTCGTTTGCCCAAGAATGGAAATGAAACCGGATTTTCTTTTGCTACGAAACCAGTTTATTGATAACACAATCTACAGTTTAGACCACCAGAAAGCTCTGTGGTTGTCGGGGCAATGCGCTACATAGGATAAGACACTGGTCAAAGTAACAGCTTACAAATGCTCAAGATGTTACCCTCCATCCAGGATCTTAACATTCAGTCGAGGAACCACACTCACTCGCAGCATTAAGCATCATTTCTGATGATATGACAGACTTTGAGCAATGGAAATATTGCTTAATACTGTGAAAACATGCGGTTTCTCTACTGACAGTTGAGTTCCTGAATGAAGGGAAACACTTTGAACATTTGTAAGACATTATTCCACTCGGTATGTTATCCTCAGTAAGGCATCGCTCCAAAACTAGTGGTTTAAATTGTAAACTATGCTACCAATAAATTCTGGTTTCAAAATATAGAATGGAATCAAAATATACAAATGAAGCGGTATTTTCTTAATATCGCAATAGGAAATTTCCCTCAAAAAACCTGTTCACATATCCGATTTTAACTTAGCAAGTGCACGTTTTATTGTCACAATCAGAGTGTCTGAAATTTACCGAAATAATTGCGAGTACGGTTCTCTTCCGGTTTCGTAGAGAAAATGTTGAGCAAAACCGCCGTTAATTACATTTACAACATCGCGGTAGGTCTGTGTGCTGCAATACACAACAACTATCAATGTACTCACTTACTAATCACTTCTCCGGAAATTTACCGCTAATGACTTTTCCGACACATATCGGATCTTGTGCGTATGTAAAAGCTTTGTTCAGATAGTAGTCCAAATGACAAGATATTCACTTTCCCAGGCTTAAGAAAGAAACCCAATCAGTACAAAGAAAACATGTTTGCAGGGAGGTGTCGTTTCAATGATTAAAATCATTGATGTGCTTTTTCTTTTCAATGAATATCTGTAGTCATTAGTAGCAATGGATCAGTTCAGTAAATAAGACCCTTGTTTCCCTTTAGTCATTTAACTATTTTAGGAATTTGAATATCCTTCGTTCTTCTGTTTCCCTTTCACACTTATTTTAAACACTTTATAAGTATCATTTGATAATATTCATTATCGTTTAAAACCTCTTTTTATTATCACAATCAGGGGAGTGGAACAGAAGAAATCTCGTTAAAGATTTAAATATCCTAATGCATCTAGAACGCGTTAACGTGAGAAAATTTACTGTATTTTTGAAGCTTACTCAAAACCCAGGGCAGAATTTTAGTCAGATTTCATGAAGAATATCGTAGAGTACATTACATTAATTGTTTTGAAAATTATTCTTCTTCCACTGAGGAATAGAAATAATAAGGTACGTTTTATTTAATTTAACATTATAGAGTTGAATAACATATGACAGTAAATATTTAATGGAATTACATAACTTCATTTAGGTTCAGAAAAGAAATAATATCGAACAAATTTCTTAAAAATTCTAAATATCTCTAAATATACAAGTTTAAAAACAACATTCACAGTTTTATTAATTAAACTAAGTAACCTCGGTGCTTCCATTTAAATTCAGAGTAACTTTTCAATTTTTTTAGCAAAGGATTTCTTTATATTCAGTAAATTTATTTATTATTTAGAATGAAGAGTAAAAATTTTAATCTGTGTTCTATTCCCGTTTTTCTTTATCTTAGCATTGATTGTGATTACTGAATTATTAGAGAAATATTTTAAATAACAATGATACCTCCAAAATAAATGAAGAATATGGAATTTTATTTAGTTTACAAACAGTTATAATAGCTCCATTTGAAAAGTTTAGTTATATTCACGTTCCGTTTTGAAGCAACACGAGGGCTTTTTGGGGACGGACCTCGCAATTTTGAACCTCTGTCAAATAACGAGGACGGCATCTGTGCTGGCACTCTCCTCTCCGAACTTCGTCACAACACCAGCGGGAGGACAATTGGCCCCCTACGTATGATCGGCGGGCAACAGGCCCAATACACGGTGAATTCGTGTATTGGGCCTGTTCGGGTTTCGAACCTGGCACCTTCCGGCCTCCGAGGTCGAAACGTTACCACTAGACCACCGCGACCACACTTTCCCTTTGAAGAATTGGGTTTGAGTTTTGTATAATTTTAATTTTATTATTTTGGATCACTTCCCATAAACATAGAGAATTGATTAGAGAGTATTGATTAGAATTAACCCCTTAAGGGCTTAGCCCGAGCTCCATTCGTGCATCGAATTATGGCATTTTTACACTTATAGTCTGAAATTACGCGATTCGAAGACATTACAATTCGACACAAAAAATGAAGAGTAACTCATTAACATCTCAAATGTTCTATGGAGCCTTAATTGAATCAATACGACAACACATTCCCAAAACAGAAAGTGCCATCTAATTAGACAGTAGAGAAAATAGAACCATTAAGGGGTTAATGAATTATTCTAATTTTTTCAAGTATACTAGAGTATCATATTATTTATCAATGAAAATGGTCAAATGTTTTAAGTTTATCTTGTATTAATTTATTATGATTGGTTCATTCAAAGTAATCTGGATCCACCTTTTTCGAATTATGAAATAATTTGAACAAATTTCAGAATGAGCTGAATTTGGTATCAACTTTCTATTTCGCTGAAAGTACTTTGTAGAATAACTTTTGACGTCCCTCTTCTTTTTGCGTGTTTTCAAATGCGTTCCTATGATTTAACGCCTCCAGAATTTCTGACAATTGAAAAAGGGAGCGATAAAAGGATTTATAATAGACCCGTGGTCCTTCAAGATAAGAACCCCGAAGAAGAGAAAGGACGCATCGATTATGCTGGTATGAAGATTTAATTCGTGTTTTTATCATTCTTGATTTATCGTATTTCAATATTTAGAATCAAATTAATTATCGTTTTAGGATTCATACCTGGCCGAATGTTGCGTAGAATACAATAGTTATTTATTTCATAGTTCTACTTAAAAGTGATTTTGCAAGGAAAAAGGGATTACTTTTAAATAACGAATCTTAAGTTATTTCGATAATACTTCATGTAAATATTTATGAACACGAATTTCAGATATTAATTTAAAAATTACTGAATACAAAACATATTAATTATCGACAAATATTAATTTTAACTAATTAATCAGGTAATTAAAATTAAATAATAGAGTAATTATAAAGCAATTTTTATTAACAAAAATATAGTTACTGTGATTAAAAAATTGCGAAATTATCTTATTTTAAATCATCATAACTGACAAGTTGAAATTTTCACAAGTACACATGCGTTATACTTTCAGAGGGCCCCCAAGAAATTCAGTGCTTGGGACCCCCAACAAGCTTAATACGCCCTTGGGCACATGCTAAGCCGAATTGTGAATTAAATGCCATCACGGTGGTGTAGTGTGGAAGCTTGGAAAGTAGGATGCTTTCTCAGGCGCCGTTCTCTCCACTTGACTACTGTTTAGAATTACAAGGTTTATCCCATGTAGCCCTTATATAGTTTCTAAAGAAAAGCAAGTAATCTGGATAGTCAACAAATATATCTGTCTTCACTATTCGTTTATTATGCACATTGAATTCATAATAGGCAACGTTATGAAAATATCGTCGCACTACTGCCTCATTTCTGCGCATGTGTGGCTACCGAAGATGATATAAACTTGGAAGTGCAGCTGTCTCTTAACATCTGTTTAAAGTTACATGACGAGTAAAACTCGAGACTCAGACACCTAAAGAAATGACTTAAGGACAATTAAAAGATGCCCTATGCATAGGTAATTCAATTTCATAAATGTGGGACCACCATACCAACACTTCACGAGAGCAGCGTCATCTACCCTATCACTCCGTGAAACCTGGAATAATGAAATAACAGATCCCCATCACTTGTATTAGGACATACGGACGTTGATATTTTAACGTGTCAGATGACAACAACGGACATCACTGTGCTGTAATCTCTATTGTTCTAAACACCGGCCACATCTATCCCACAGATACTCATTCCGTCTGAAATCATTAAATCATTAAATTTATAGTTTTAAATTTAATGATTCTTAAATTGAGTCCCCACATTAGAAAAATTGACTTTTTTTGTTCCACAGTATCAAAAATACGCCGAAAGTACATAGAGAGTACATAAAAAGAAAAAGCAGCCGGATAAACTGCAAAAGATTATCTGTCTTGAATGACTGCGAACTTCGAAGACTCAGCCATATCAACCGTAGCCACTAACTGCAGACCTTAACGCAAGTGAATATTCAACTGAATGATTTCCCCAGAAAAGTCAGTAAACTATTTCTGTCACAGTTGGTCACCAGATGGTTCGAGGAGAATTATCCCTACTAAAATGGTCAGCCCGGATTCAAATCCCATTGAGTGCTCTGTACAAAAGTGTTCATGTATGTCATCCATCATTAGCATCTCAAAAGGATTTATTAAAAACTCAGGCAGACATCTGGTGGATCATGTCTGTAAAAGACTTCCACAGATTTCTTAAGTTTATGCATCGCAGTGTGGCAGTCGTTATCAAGATCAGGGAACAGTAAAACGGTACTAATCAAGTAACCCAAATCCAGCGATGGCATAGCCACCTGGAATCAAAGGGGCATAGATGCCCTGGGAGCCAGTCTTAGGGGGAACCATGGAGACAAAACATTACTGCCTTTATGCCACTTGTTAAAGTAAAATATGATAGGGAGATATAAAAATACCATTCTCCAGGCGACATTTACTCTTGATAAGCCATTGATAACGACTAGGGTAAAAGAAAACATTCTCCAGGTGCCACTTACTCTCGATTCGCCACTGGTCATGATGACATAGTGCCAGTGCGTTTATGTACATTTTTAAAGCCAAATACTATCAAGAGGCGGGGAAATGCAATGCCCCAAAAGCCCTTCGCTCAAGCTAAACCACTAACGATGATTGGGAGAGGCGAAAAAATCCTATTATGAGCCGTGCGCTACTTCCCCTAGCTACGCCAGTGCAGTCTAGTGGCATTTTAGTGTAAATTACTATTTATGGGCTGTAGATACCAACGACTAATTGAAATTGAAATAATAATGAACGGGGAATTAGAATGATAGGTTGCCCTCTGTTTTCCAAACAAAGCGAAAAAAAATCTACTCTTAATCATTGATTGCCCCAACATTGATATAAGAAACTCTCCTATGGTGAAGTAAATTATTCAGGCTGCCCTAAATTAAACAATACTTTAATTAAAAGTTTCTTTAGTTAGAAAAAATATTTAAAAAATTCCTTATTCACAAAAGATGTAAACTGAAAACTCGAGACAGCTCAAAATATCTGCCATGCAAAGTAATCCATTTTTTAATGATTGAGAAACTCAAACCATGCACATCTAATTATAAGTGGGCTTTTACTCAGCTTACCTTCCGATCAGAAGGAACATAATGGCGTAATAATCTAGGAAGTTAATCAGAAGTAGTAATGCAGTCAGGAATCAATACCCATTTTATAGATTTTGTATTGAATATCAAAAACTGTTCCTAAAGTGTGTATAATTTGCCGTCCAAAATCGAAACAACTAAAATCTGTTACACAAAAGCCGGCTTCCAATGCATAATGCTTACGAAGTTAATCGGACGTAGTTATGTAGTCAGAAACCGATAACCATTTTATGGATTTCGTATTGAGTATCAAAAATTGTTTCTGAAGAGTGTATAATTTGCCTTCCAAAACCGAAACAAGTAAAATCTGTTACACAACAGCCTCCTTCTAATGCAACAATTAGTTTTGGAAAAAAGCGGCGTTTGAATTTTTATGCGCTTCTTTGCGAAAGCAACTATATCTGAACTGTTATTTTGGTGTCGGTTCCTGACTGCATAATTACGCTCAATTCAATGTAAGATGGAAATTAGCAGATTAGAATCTTCACACTTCTCTAGAAGTATTTTTAAGGATGATTCATCAATATGTTTGTGTGTGTGTGTTCGTTAAGGATGATCCATCAATATATTTTTGTATATATGTTCGCTTTAAATGCAGTTGGAGCTGAATTGTCGTGATAAGAAATCGTAGCTTTTCTTTCAAAAATATTTTTCATCTGCCTGCAATAAAGTTGTTTATAGCAGTATAATAAAAGAGGATGTGACATAATAAAAACAGCGATATAATGAAAGAGAAAATTTGAATTAAATGGACGAAGAACTCTGATTGTAAACAAAAATATAGTTTTTCATTTTTTTATGTGAGCAGACTTAAATTTTAAGTCACAGAAAATATTTTAATTTTCAATTTTGAATTGATCATAAAAAAATTGCTTCCAAAGATTTTCGCTATAATTTATAAAGGAGTTCAAGAAACAGAAAACTATGAAAATATCTTAAGGATTTTGTTAAGAAGAAAATAAAAACGTGCATGAAAAAATGTTTAAAAACTTACTATTTAATAATGAAAATATAATACAATTAAAAATATAATGATAAACAAAATTATTTTTTATTTACTTTTAATACTATACCAAAGGTTAAAACACATGTATTTTAAATAATTGCAGTTATTAATTTAACAAATATTACAATTTAGGTAAGATCTACCGTACCCGAAGCCAGCTTTAATCGTTTTAACGGATAGAAATCTGTTTATTCATCTTTTTCAAAAAATTTACAAATAAAAATAATGGAATTATGACGTATTTAAAATAATAAGAGTTAAGTTAATAAATTTTATTTCCGCTCTCCTCATTGATAATAAATTTGGTCTGAACAAATGATTTCATTGGTTTTAAAAATAAATCTATTTAAAAAGTCAATTTTTTAGAACCTGTTATCACATATGAATGAGGCGTTGAAAACCAGAGGACACGAACCTACAATTTTCATTAAACCGAACTAGGCATCACACTGAAATGGAAAACATGATTTCTTTCAAAACACAGCGGCTGCTCTATACTAAATTGCAGCACTTGTGAAATAGTTTACTTTCAATATTTGTAAAATATGATGCCTAGCTTAGTTTAGAAAAAATTGTTGGTTGGTCCGCTCTAATTCTCAACGCCTGAATTTCAGTGACTTTTCCATCACTTTTGTCTCTTATGTCAAGTTTGTCAGGCCATTCTAAATGAAGTATCATTTTGACATTCTTGATGGGTTTCGATAGTTACGAAAACCACAGAACAGCAAAATGTTGTAAATTGACTTTTAAGGAATTAAATACTCCAACAAACATTTTCAGCTCCCGAAACTAAAACGATACTCGCATGTGAATAGCGATGAATCTAATTGTATTTCCGAGTGTAAGGGTTAAAATGCTTGGGTATCTTTGATAGAAGGTCATATTTTAAAATCAGAGATATGAATGAAGCAGAATCGGACCTAAATACCATGAGTTTGGGTCAAGACAGGGCAGGAAGGAATAATATTGCAGCCCCTATTGAACCTCTGCTCTAATAGAGCAGAGGTTCCCAACCTCTGGTAAGCATACCTCTGCGGTACGCGGCGGACCAGTTGAGGGTATACGCGGAAACAATGTTGGTAATGGTGGCAAACATAAAACATAAGAGATTAAAATGAAAAAAATAAGTTACAGAACTTTGTTTCCTCAAGTTCGTACGAAAAGTGAATTGCGCGAAGAAATTGTTGGGACAGTAGGGGGTACTCAAAAATAAAACGGCTAATCGAGGGGTACGGGAGAAAAAATAAGGTTGGGAACCAATGGAATACAGCATTAAGATAAAATCATTTTGTTTAATTAAAATTATACAGAATAATAATTCATATTTAACATAAGTCGGGATCGAATCGGTATTTTTCTGTTTTGAGCAGGATTTCAAAAATCATGCCTTCGCATTTTTGTAATTAAAATGAGACTTTTTCAAAGAGTTTCTACCAATCCTATAATCATGTGTCAGATTCTTTGCATATTTCTCCCAGCATATCAACGAATAAATTGACAAATTTTGCATGACCGAGAATACTTAAGTGTTCACGCACAAGTAATACAAGTTTAGCCTGAACAGTGAACATCTATCACTAAAACTTTTTAATTTAACTTTTGCTCATGATATCCATTAATTTAGATGGCAAGAAGTGACGTGAAGCACATTAACATCTAAAGTGCCCTAAAGATTCATACGGGTCAAAACATAAATGCATTCACAAAACATATTGTTATCTAATAAGGTATTTGAAGAAATTTGTATATCAAGAGGTTAAAGAAAAGACAGAACGTCGCCCCATGCCCGCGTACCTGATGCCATTACAGCAACCGAACTAAAGAAAAGACAAAAATTTTATAATAGGCAGCCAATTTCTTTCATCGCTGAAAATTTTATCATTTTCTTTAAATCTTAACACAAATGCAAAACGAAACTCGAACAAAAACTTTTCGTTCATATTTTAAGCTTAGAATATCAGTTATTTAACTCAACTACATATACATCTTGTTATTAAAATTGATTTTCGAGGTCAGTAAAACATTATCTTTGTTTATCAGTTTTCTTTTCTTGAAACTGGTGTCTTTTAATTACTGTATGCTTGGAGTAGCATGACCATTTCGGGTTCTTGCGTCATCAAACTCCTCAAAACAATCGACCAATTCTTAACCCTTTGAGGACGGCCGTACAGAAAACATGCGGATCGATCTGGCCGACGTTTCTCAACGCGTGTGGCTGCTCAGGGCCGGCTTTTTTCTAGTTAAGCCTAATTATACTAAAGCTGGTGTTACGCCGACGTGACAGTTGGTAGCTAAAAGCCACAAGAGCCGGCACGTATTTGTGACAGTCGGGGATGAATGTGCCAAGCAGCTGGCACGCCCACGTGACAGTCGTCCTCAAAGAGTTAAAGTAGTTCCTTAGATAAAACGCGTTAGAAAATACTAAAAGTACATACTTTTTCAGTGAAGTATATGCATGCTCATTTAATACACGTCAAGTACGCCTTGCCTGTTTAATTTTGGAATCCATCGCGCATCTTGCAGGAGGAGAAAACCGTGACATTACAGTTCGGCATACAGCAACGTGCAGATAGATGTTTGACGCCGTGCGCTGTTACATTTGTCGTGTGGTGATGTCACGAGAATTGATTCCTTTAGATTAAATTCGTAAAATTTTAAGAAAAAGAGTAGAAAATATTACAATATTTCTAGCTTAAAATTTCACATTATAAAGATATGCATTTAATTTAAATCAGAAGCAAAAAAGCTTGCCACAGTATTATGTTTTATGTAACTGTGTTTTTCTTTTTTAATTCTTAAAATGTTTTTATTGGTGGCTATTACGGAAATCCTCACGGGTATGAAACAGCGTTCGGCTGAAGGTCTGGCACTTTTAATTTGTTTTGCATTCCATTTTGTAGTGAATTTTACATTTAAATTTAGTTTTATCGATTTTTTATTTAATAATCAGCAATTTAAATCAACTTTTTCGAATTTGAACTGTTGTTTTTGGAGCGGTTTTTTTCCCCCTATTTCAAACCAATAATTGTTCGTTGTTGTTTCAGTTATTATATTATTTCTCTATGTCATATTAAACTTAAAATTCATTAATGGTATAAAGTTTCTGCGCTACAAGGCAGAGAGACGTGAATAAAGAAGTTAATAATTCTCTCTCTCTCTTTCATGCAAGAAAACAGAAGAAAATACCTTTTTGCATTTTTTTTAAATTCAAGAAGAGGAGTATTCCACCTTAAGATCTAGCTTGCAGCTGAAACGCTTGTAAATAAATTGCCTCCAGATAAAAGTGATACAGCAATTAATTAATCTTAATTAACGCAGCAAAGTTGCGAAATGCGGTACTTGAGATATACAGAAAATAATCCTACCAGAAACACTTTTAAAATATCACACTGCAGATATCCAAGCTTTACTTAATCCCTTTCGCTAAACAAGGAGATAAATGTCATGCTTTAGACTGAAGGATCACCAAGTAAAACGTTTTCTTTGGATTCTCCTTAAAAGGTTGTTCAGTTATTTTTTGTCTTCGTCACTATCACAAAAAGCAGATTAATTGGGATTTTACTTGTCTGATCCCTCTATATATTTACAAGGAAAATATCTGTGACGTAAGAAACTTAAGATAAGTTGTTTATATTATTTGGCAGATAATTCTTTTAAAAAATGTATATAATTCTCTTCTCAGACATATAATTCTCTGACGTTTGACTTTGACAGAACATAATTTAAAAACACTCTCTTTATTAAAGCATTGAGAAATTCAGAAATGTGTGTTTTTATACACTTTTAGGACAGAAAAGCAAAGCAAACAACAGAATGTGGGTATTGTCTAGACAAATCAGAAAATCTAGAAAAAATGTCGATCCTTAGAACATAATTTCTCTATCACAATAACAATTGATTATATTCATGGCTTAAAATAGAAGATTTTGGAGTATCAAGGCAATCATAAAGTTTTAGGTTCGTCTTACTTTAATAAAACTAAGAGATTTTCTATTCAAAATCAGAAAATATGAAATTTCAAATAATCTCAATAAATTTTATTGATGGAAATCAGGTTTTGCATAGCATGTTCATCCTTTGGTATCCAATCATGTTTTCCGTGTACGTATGTGTGTGCGTGCATGTGTATGCACGTGTGTGTCAACAATTGCTTTCAAAGCCCAATCCACCTATCTAAATATACAAAGTTTTCATATTTAGATTTAAAGTATTAAATGTTAAAAAGCCTAGAGTGAACGCGCCTAACAGGCAATAACATGCATTCTTCTAAGCCATAAGCTCGAAACGCCAAAATACCTGCACAGGTGCGTGTGTACGTGCGTGCACGTGTGTGACAACAATTGCTTTCAGAGCACAATCTACCTATCCAAATATAAGGAGTTTTGACACTTAGGTTTGAACAGTTAAACAGTTATAAAGCCAAGAGTGAACGCGCCTAACAGGCAGCAATACGTAATCAAATTTTTCCAAAGCATGAGTTCAGAACAAAAAATATATGCACAGACTAGTATTTAATCAAAAATACGGCGATAAAGTGTTTGACATACGTTTAATATATTCGCAGTTCCTTTAGCTGATATAAATTTAACATTTATTTGAGTTTAATTTCATTAAAATATGCATCATATTTTAAGTTTTATTCCGGTGATTTTTTACCATTGTTTGTGCAGGATAATAAATACCATAAACTTTCAACTCTACAAACTTTCAATAACAATTTAATACATTTTTACTAGCTAGTTGTTAGTATGGAAACGTATTTTATAAAACTAATATTATCTTCCATTTTCTTTGGCGAATATTAACTATTCATTCTTTGTGTTTAGGAATTCATTTTAAGTTTTTGTTTTTTGTTCATGTTGTAGAAACATGTGCATGCGTTATGTGAAAAAAGGAAGAGATTAAGAGGCTACAAAATAGTGAGTGCTGAACACAATGGAGAAAGACACAGTGTTCTTCAATTATTCTAAGAAAAATATTCCAGCCCACTTTAAACTATTATTAGGAAAAAAAGAAATGATCTAATTCCTTTCTCAACAAGCACTTGAAAACCTGTTAGATACAGAAGAAAGATACGATAAAGTACATCAAATATTATATCCAAAAACAGAAGAAATCGACAATAAGTCGATTGTAATAAGTAAGTATACAAAGTTATTACAAGATAAACAACTTAAAAGAGCTAAATTTTAAACACAGCCGTGTCTTTTTTATTCATTTCTTAAGTAGAAGAGAATCATCAAGACAATATACCTTGGAACATTAAAGTGAATTCGCACTAAAGTGTTACAATATAGAATTCATTAAAAACTTTTTAATCACAAATAAAGAGGACAAGTCAATCAAAAATGTGGGTAGCTAAAGCTTCAAAAAAATCTGGTATTAGTTAAAAATGAAATATTTTACCATATTTTTATGATATTCTCATTTAAGAATTTTCGGTTTTAGGAACTTTACCATATACTTACCTCCATACGAGTTTGTAAAAGAGCGAGTTTACTATAGATCTCAGAAGTAGTGTTAAAGCAACTAATGTTTAGAGTACGACTGCACAAAACCTCACATATCCGTTTAAGACGAGGATTTTGAAGAAGAAGGAAAGTGCTTTCTCATATTTCCAAGTCATTTGAAGTTAAGATTTGTTGTCCGTTTTGACCTCCCATCATTGACGGCTCATGAAGTTAGAAACGAACAGTGCTGAAAAAGATATTCCAACAATTGCCTTTCTATTAACCAAAAATTTTTATTTTCAGTTTCGGATTTAAAAAATTTTCTGTAGTGACTAATCTGCAAATTGAACGCCGGAGCTCTTGTTTAAAAATGTATTCCGAAATAAGTTTATTTTTCTCTTTGGAGAACAATTATTTTTACCTGAATAATTCATTTGTGATTCATTCACTCCTAAGAAATTCATTTCTAATAAATAAAGAAAGCATTTAAGTACTATGCAACAAATAGGAAAACGGACGAATATTAAAACAAAATTATTAGAAAATGAACACAAAAAAGAACTTTTAAGAGAGAAGGAGGGGGAAGAACAGAAAGAAAGGTATTAAAAGATATCCAATTTCTGAATTTCGCCACGATATGGGAAGGTTGATCAGCTTTGCAGTTCCTATAGAACCGTTTTCCCCATTTATACACCATTTGAATACTTGCTTTAAACAATTTCTCCAGTTTTTGAGCTGCAGTCGACGAAACTGCTCTAAGCGCTGTTTGAGTGGAGATTTCGCGGAGCGACAATAGGTTTCCATAACTAAACTGCGGCTATAATACATGATTAAAAATGATTTTTATCTTTAATACCATAAGAGAATCGAAATAGCAGTAAAAAAAATGTCAACAAATATTATCAAAAAGGAATAAATATTTTTTTAAATAAATGCAAGGGGTGTTGCAGCTCTGGAACCTTAATGAACGGCCGCCTGTAGGGTTACTAGGTCTTGTAGGGTGTTCTTATATCCTATCATTAGCAATCAGTCTAGTAATCACACATGCTTTGATACAATAGGACAGGGAAGTAAAATGGTCTACAAGGTAATTAGAGATTCCACAAATTAGTTACGCAAGAGGAGTAAAACTCTAATTGTTCAGTGCTAAGATAGTTGTACCAGCTCCTATGCAGAGGGAAAAAATCTAATAGTACAGTATTTATCATCTGCTGCTACTGGTACAACATATGCACAATCTTGTAAGGAAAAGGGCAAACGGGTTTCAAAGATGGATAGGGTCACACATATCAAGGTTGATTTTGCTTTCTAAATTATATCATTTTCTTTTTTTCACATAATTATAAAATTGGGCGCAAGTCATTTTAAAACTATATTAACAGAACAAAATGGCTTCATTTGTGTTCACTGATAACCTGTTTCTTTCATCCGACCATTGAGTTGACATTAGGGAAAATATTCTCTCCACATTTGCATTGTGGACTGGAGTGGCAAATACGTATTCGCATAGCTTGATTAGACATTACTTCTGATCAATATACTTTGTATTTGCAAAGAACTTCATCCAGCCTGGTGTCTCACGCAGAGTTTAGAGAGAAAACGGGACATATAGTAATACGGGACTGAAAAGTGAAATACGGTAACAGTCCCGTATATACGGGACGTATGGCAACCCTAAAGATGGAGATCGTTTAATATCTTTATTAAACCTTTTCCTTATACAATAAACCTCTTTAGTGTGTTGATTTATCATGATCCCGATTCATTGCTATTTAAATCGATATTTTTTTTTAAATCTTTATAGCGTCTCATATATTCGATAGTGCGTCACCTGCTCTGAACTTCAACACATTGACCTTTCCTCTTTGAGCTCAAATAAAAACGGTTGTATTCTTTTTCTTCCGCACAATAGAGCTAGCCAAAATGCATGTTTTTAATTCAGTCATACAAGGTGACAATGGTTGGAAATATCTGACGGTAATCAAGATTTGATTGAGAACACTTTGTCTGAGAAAGATGAAGACAGTGGGGATGTTAAAAGGATCATTTCACCATCTTTTCAAGATGTATTTAAAAGCATCGAAACACAGAAGAATTTCTTCGTATGTTGTCATGACACTGTAGAAAAAATTTTAAGGATATAAATTCAATTCACGGGAATTTAATTAGAATTTAAGATCATACGGCGCGGCAGACAAAACTAACAAAACTTCTTTCAGAACAAAATCTTAAATGGAAGTATTTTCTTGAAAACTTCCCTAAACAGAATGAATAACCAAGAAAAAGTAATCGAAGTAGTCATTTTAATTTCTATAAATTTTAATAAATTGATCAAAAATATACAACTTAAATTAATAATAAATTATTTTATTGTTAATTTAAGAAAGAAGAAATACGTTTGTATGAATACTCAAAAAGTGCTATTAAAATAAAAGCGCTGTAGTTATTACTTAATTTCATAATAATCCTTAATTTAATTTCAGATTATTTTAAATTTTCAAATTTATTTATATTATATCTGACGTTATAAGCATAATAATGTACCAAAATGAGTCTGAAAACATATTATAAACTAGACCATTACGGTAAGGCTAAAGTGAGTAATTTATCTGATGTTAAATCAAGAATCGATAGTACGTCGTTCTGTATAGTAAGCTGTTTTGGAGTGGTCACATGAACGACGTACAAAAGAGGTTTTACTGTTGCTTAAAAACAATATTCTAACGGAACTAATTTGTAATCCACTAAAGTTATATTTATCGCATAGCGTTATTTTACTGTTGGTTATTGTTATTATTCTTTTAAATTAGTTCATCTAAAAGTGATGTCATTTTTATTTAGGTTGAATATTTACATCCCAGATCATTTCAATAATATCCATGTTTGTTTTAACGGATATTGAAAGACTAGCCCTCTTGTCCGGATGTACAGGTTTGTTGGGATTAGTCATCCTTGTTACGGCATGTTTCGTCTGCCCTTCCTGCTGGTTAAACAAGAAAATCACTCAAAGGCAGAGGAGAGATGGTATGCTTTATTATTTATTGCACATAAAATTATCCAGTACAATGTTATGCACAAAATTCCGTCTAAAATAATGATATGGAGTGATGGAAAACAAGTTAAAATGAAATATGAGACAGAGCATTGGATTAATAAGAACCTATGATCCTTTGAATATGATTATTTTTGTAAAATATTTTAACTTTTAAAAACCACGATTTTTTTTGGATGGAAATTGTGTAATTTTTATAGATGAATGTAAGGGACATTGGAATAGTAATTTTGAATTTAATTTTTAATAAAAGTTCATTAATTAAACTACAGCTGTTTAATTAAAAATTATTTATTTAAGAACTATCTGACTTTAAACCAAAAATTTGCTAATATAGATTACGTTCCTCATTAATTACTAAATTATTCAAAATTTATTTTAAAAAGATAAAAATGTAAGTGATACAAATACGAAACACTATTCATTGTAGAATTTAAAGTTGTATTTCTATTAGCAGTAAAATTAACCTAATAGAGTTAACATTATTTGAAGTATTATTACCATTACCCATTTGTTAACATAATAATTATTTTCTTGAAATTTACTATTGTTAAAATTCGATCTGAAAGTTGATTACTACTGTTATTACTAAAATAACGCCTGAGAATTTTGAAGCTTGAAAGTTTTTGAAGCGGAAGCAAAATAAACATATTCTTTACCTTGGAGTTCTAAACTGAACTGAAACACATTTGAAATAGTTGCAGGTCTTATTTAAAGAAGCATAACGATCTACATCTTTGAATGCATTTAATCTCTGTTGCATAAGTTTCAATTAATTCAAATGCATTACTTAATAATTACTCTGCGTTTATAGACTATTTTTCATTGTTCGACTGTTTGCAGGGTGAAAAACTAAAAATGAAAACGTATACCTTAATTAACAAAGGGATTATTTATCTGTTTCAACAACTTGAAGTATATTCGTCGTCAAGATGACTTCTCTTTTCTAATTGCCTTTGCTTTGTAAAAGATGGATGAAAAGTGTTCAGCTATTTCCTCCCATCATCATAAATATTCATGCTAATAAAACGAAGAAATATTACAGCATGAGTAAGCATCTGCAGCTGAATGCGACGCCATGCAAACACAAGTCATTATCAGACTGCAATCTCAAGGCTGAATAAATACATTGAAATAATTGCTATAAACAGCTATGAATTATAGTTTCGAAACAAATAAAAATGCATTACAAATAAAAAACGAGTGCAAAAAGAATCCAGTCCTGCACGGCTCTGGATTCTCGATCCTGATCCTAAATATTTTAAATTCAATTATACCTGTTCGAGAATTGCCCGATACATCAAAAAGCTTACTTTATGGACCATTTCGGGGTCCCCCCTCCCGTTTTAAATAACTTGAAGGTAGCAAAATAGTGAAAATAAAAATGAGAAAATCATGAAAAAATTCGTCATAATATTCTATTTAGAAAAGAAAACTTTTGAAAATGCAAAGTTTTAAAACATTTTGTATACTGAATGTAAGTTTCTTTATCTGTGAGTCACAAGGTCATAACCCTAATTAGGGTCGCAGAAACTTTTACGCTGCCTTCTTTCATGTTCTTCAATATTTTAAAATAAATAATGTTAAAAAATAACTAAATGTATATCATTAGAATTTCCCCGATAAATTTGGAGTTCACATCTTCCTGCATTTAAGTTAAGTTTAATTTCTTGGTGTGAAAGGTGTGACAACTTAGTTATTTCTAACCATATTTATAAAGCCAGCTTACAAGTAATTCAAATAAAAACTCCACAGTGAAAATTGCAAGTGAATTTAGAATTTCTTTCTCTTGTGATATAAGTGTGCCAATACGCGAATGAATAATATTGAAAAAATTATTACAATGAAAGAACATTTATGAGCTGAAAAATGAGCTCACGGACTGTACTAATTAATATAAAAAAAATACAATTTATTAATGCCATTTAGAAAATTGGTCTTTAGCAGAATTCTTACATTGCAATCAGAATAGCTGTTTAGATTTTTCTGACTTTTTCTCTGGGTCAATTTCTCTTCAAAAGTTCTGCAGAAAGGCATCCCTTCCTTGCATTCCTTTCCAGCGCTAAAGGAGCCACTTTAATGGATTTCATCAATGACCCGCCGTTTATGTGGGAAAAGTGCACGTTTAGTTTGTCGTCGAAGGGGAATTATTCTCAAGATGGTGGCGTGAAATTAGGAGATTGGTGTGCCGGCTCAGGTGTTGCCCTCGTCATATAACTGAGGTTCAAAATAATGAAGTCCGTCAGAAAATAGAGTCGTGGAACTTCAAAATGCGACGTTAATCAAGTAAATCAAATTTCGACATTGAATTAATCTCATTCTCTTCGTGTCCCATATGTTAATATCAAGGTTTGGCGCAGTATAGCCGCAGATGACTGTTGCGCTATAAAACCAGCACCAAACCCACATGTGAAATAAATAAAATCTATGTCCGTCCCCCTTGCCGTATATACTTAGATATCTCGATTTTTTTTCTTATTGTGCGCTAGCTAAATAGAATCAGAAGCAGCAACAAGAACTATATAAACAGTTAATAATGCTTTTCTCTTTTCAGTTGAAAGTAATAAAACACACTATGTGAGGAACAGCTTTCAGTTAAGCTTCTTGGAAAAGGATCCGCCTCCTCCCTACGAATCAGCAGCTAGATCGTCTATCGTGGATACAAAATCTCCTGATTTTAATAAGCGTTTGGTCTCAGTAAATAGCATTTCAAGCAACTGCTCAGACACGGATTCTGTGACTGGAATTCCTTTGCCTCTTCTCGTGAGTAAATATGTTTTAAATGTTTTAATACATAATTAATAGCAGGAATATTTTTAATGATTATTGGCACTAAAGATAAATTTAATGAATTAATGTACACATATTCTCCGTATGCTTTGAAGAAAACAGAAATTGTTTTCTACCAGTAATATTTTTTACTCTCTGGAATTTTGTTTGTTAATTACTAGACTGAACATTTCTATGCCAGCAATTTAATTTATCATAAACGTGCTAATTTCTAATATGTACACTATGTTTAAATCAATATATGTGTTACGGTCAATGAGATTAATCGGTTATTATTATTAATAATAATAACCGTGGTTAGTATCGATAATAACCGGCTATTATTAACACTAAAAGAATTTTTAATCAGTTATTATTAATACTAAGAGTAGTTAGTAATTAATATTCATTGAAATCATTCAAATCAATTCAAGTCAATCAAATTTCAGTCATTTATCTAGCTCGTTGCATTTTTGAGTTATTGCGGCCACAGACACACATACAGATATAACTTTTAAAATGGTTTGCCGGGCTCGGAGAGTTTTAAACGTTTGGATTCATCTAAATCTCGAAGTCAAACTTTTTATTGATTACAATACTTTCTCTTCCCATACTTCGTATACAAGAAAATTAAAAACGAAGCAGAATTATTCAACAGAAAGTTACTGTTCTTCTTAGGATTCCTGCTCATCCTTAGCACTAAATGACGTGTTCAATCGTTGCAGCCCAGATACTTTTATATTCAAACTCCTGCAACTTTAGTAATAACGAAAGTTGTTCATTCACATATTTCCATTTGAAATGCAATGAAAAGAAACCATGCCCTAAATAAATATGTATGATCTATTTTTCAGAGTGACACAGAAGTTCCTGTTATTGAGGTCACTGAAAACCCTCCGTTCGACAGAGGTAATGTAAGCATTACCCTCCAATACAAACGAATAATTGGAGATGACAAGAAAGTGTTCAACCAGTTACGAGTAGACCTCAAAGTGAGTTGAGTCTAAATTATTTCAAATTCATTTTCTTTCTGTAGTCAGTGACAACCAGGGGTGTAGTGGAGGAGGAACGAACTGGAATGGCGTTCCGGCACTGCTTTTTTTTTTACGAGAAATAAATAACAAACATTGTGGAAGCGTCCGTAAAACAGCGAGAATTTTTGTCACCCAGGTTGGAGCGTTCCTATTGCTTATTTTGCAACTACACCACTGGTGACAACTAATTTGATAGTACCTAGAAAGCAACAAGTGACTCCATCACCTATGAATGACGTCATGCCTGTGTCTTTAGGCTATAGAGAAAGCTAAAAATTACTTTCGTTTTAAATACAGGGTGATTCAGAAGTTCGAAGCAACTTTAAAAATCAATAATTCGTAAACGAATGAAGAAGGAAAGATACCGTTTACAAAAAAAGGATGGAACTGAAACCGATTTTTTTTGTCTTGAAACCAGAATTCATTGGTTGCATATTTTACGATATAAACCATAAGATAGTTCTGCGATTGTCTGAGTAATGCGTTATGGGTGTGGATACCCATAACGCCATATGGACACATGGATACATCAGTACACAACACGGTGTATCAAGCGGAACTAACTGCTTTTTTGCTAGAAGCAGTAATCAACGCCATGTAAAATAAGAGCAAAACATCAACAATTCATATGGATAACAAAGCCAGCATCATGGCAGCATCTAACCCCAAAACAACAAGCCCAACAGCCAGAAAATTTTTTCAAATCCTGTTAGATCACCCAAAAATAAACGTCACATGGGTCAAAGCGCATGAGGGAAATTTTGGAAATGAGAAAGCCGACCAGTTAGCGAAAGCAGCAACGCAGAATGGGCAGAGTTATACCAACATTAAACTTCCCAAGCCATTCATCAAAAATCTCCTAAGAAAAGACATGCTAGAAAGATGGCAAACACTCTGGAATGAAGGTGGGACTGGTAGGAGTATCTTTAGCATAATACCAAAAGTTAGTCTACATCCAGTGTATTGGGTAAGAGAATATATCATCTTCTTTACAGAGGAGCATGGTCTCTTCCCTGCCTACCCTCAAAAGATATGGACTCGCACGCAACGACTTCTGCACATGCGGAGGTATTGGAACAGCACTCCACTATGCCACAGAGTGCATTCTACCTATGTCTTGGCATTTAAGGAAACCTGCACCAAATCTAATACAAGAATGGCTTAGGAGAGTTAAATCCAACAACCTCTCCAGGCATAAAATCTACAAAATAATAAAATTCATACTCCAAAACAGACCCTTCTTTGAAAAAATTTAACCCCTTTTGTTATCTCTAAAAGATGATGGTGATTCATCAATAGCCTCAAAAACCCTAATGCTTGTTCTCATCAAAATTGTATAGTGTTTTTTTCAACATCCTCAGCAATGTACAACTATTCTTTGTGTATATTTTATTCACGCTAGAATTGTGACTGTGAACAATCTCAACAGTTTCGTGTATTTTTTGATGCACCCGGACTTACGATACATGACTAAGAACTGAACAGCTTTTACTAATATTATTTCATTCTTATCACTGAATGACAAAAATTTAAAGTTTCGCAGGAGTTTTTTCTTTTTTTTCTTTCAAGTATACATGTTGTTTTTGTCTATTTTATAAGTGATCAATTATTGTTTTGTTCTTTGCTATTTTGTTTCTCTCTTCTTTATATTGTTCAATTATGTTTAGTATTATCTTAATGATATTAACTTCCTTCTTACTTTTTTCCTTTGTTTTTAAAATTGTCATTTATCTTCATTTTTTAAAAAATTTATAGCTCTTTTTTTCAGGTAAATACCATTTCAGAGTTCATGTACTTTTGTGTTTACAGTGTTTGTTTGAGTATTTTTATTTTCATTGTGCATGAAATGTATTCTTTTCACCTGTATATCCTCTTCATTTTGAATAGCCTATCTGTTTTTTTTGTTTTTTTTTTTTGCAATCCTTAATAAAGGTGACGTTTTCATACCCATTCAATCGTTCAGTAGCCATAATGGTTACAGGCTCGGGGTATGAGGGCGGTGGTCTATAGGGTAGGTCACTAGCCATAGTAACGGCTTACAAATGTTCAGTGTGCCGTCCTCCATACAGAGCCAACTGTCAGACGAGGAATCACCTTTTTCCGCAGCATTCAACACCATTTCTGATGTTATGACAGAATACGCGTGGGGGGAATGTTGCTAAATATTGTGAAAAAGTGCAGTTCATCGACTGACAGCTGAGTTCTTGAATGCAGGGCGACACATTGAACATTTGCAAGCCGTTACTCCACTCAGTGTCTTATCCTAAGTAAAGCATCCCTCTACCAACTCTAGTGGCTTAAATTGTAAACTATGCGTCCGATAAACTCTGGTTTCCAGAAGAAGAAAACATCCGGTTCCATTTCCAACCTTTCTGGGCAAACGGCGTCTTTCTATCATCAGTTATTTGCGAATTATTGGTTTTTAAAGGTGCTTCGGACTTGTGAATCACCCTGCATATAGTTTAATTTTACAGCATACCGATTATTGTTGTTTAAAAAGTCATGTTCAACTATATTTATAACTTCGAAACACCTCAGGAACATATTCAGAACTATCTAATAGGACGTAATGATACACCATACTGTCAGTTTGAGTTGTTACTGACTATAATTATATTTTAATTTTCAAATGTTGGAAGCTGTGTATTCAGGATTATGGAATAATATGTGGCGCTTCCTTTTTGAGTTTCTAACACGTTAAGAAAATAAAAGGTTGATTCATTGCATATATTCCCTTATCTCCATGTATTTCATTGTTTCTCAGATATATGATAACATTGCTTTACATAGCACAAAATTCAGCTGCGCACCAAAGTGCATTAAAGGAGAAGTGCTTCTGTAACAGTTTATTGACAAGAAAGTAACGGGCCCTTAGGTTTCCCGTCGTAAAGGTGATTGATGCTTTGTTATTTTTGACAGAAGAAATGAAATGTGACGATTTTAGTAATGAAGCAGAAGAAGAATTAGAAATGAAAGAGAAATAAGTTGCCAGGATGTTTTCACCTGTTGCACACATATACTACAGATAGATGGGAATTACATAAATCTCGATTAGAATAATATTAAAATAATATCCTGATTATTAGCATTAAAATTTATTGGTGAGTCTATACCTATAGTTACTAGTCTCTTTTTTTGTTTAAAAAACTTTACAGAATCTTATTTCTGTTTTAAACTAACATCAACAAAATTTTACATAAATCTTCACAAATATGATGCTATACTTGATTGAACTTGTTTACTTCAAATGAATTTAAGTTTGATAAATCGTTTTAAGATAAAAAGTTTATCATACGAAAGAAAAATCAATGTGTTCATGCTTCGTACTCATGCTTTGAAGTGCCCTCAAACTAGGAATTTGTTGAATGATTTTAAAATAGTATTTCATAGTAATCCCATTTCTATAACCATCGCAGAAATGAATTTAAAAAATGTAGTCTGTAGTTAGTTGCCTAAATCCTTGAAACCAATCGCATCAAACAGATAAGAGCAATTTCACACACTAAAACATAGTTATGGAAATAGTTCAGCTTACTAAGCAAAATTTCAGCTTAGTAAGCAAACAAAGAAGCAATTGAGGTATAACGAACCAAATTCTGCTTAAATTTATTTCGAGCTCTTATCTTGTTTAAATTTTACTTCCGTGGGCGGAAATCACCTAATAATTTCTTCAGGCTTCCTGTAAAGAAATTCTAAAATTGACAATACGTGGTTTATTTTCCATGGAAATTTATCAACTCCATAAGAAATATTCTTAGAACTTTCCCATGTTTTTTTCTATCTGAAAAATAGGAAAAGTGCTTCCATTTAATCGTTTGCACCAGACGATGACGAAATCAGTCGCACACCTGTACTCTGTGTATGCAATGAATATTCTTAAGTAATTTTTTTTCTCAAAAGAATCTATTAAGTAAATAGCGATGTCTTGTTTAGCAATAAGAAAAATACTTTTATTGAAAAGCCAAAATGTTTTCATCCCAGAATTATCAAATATTTCGCACTTATAGCGAAAAATAATAACTTGTAATGTTATGAAGTAAATCGTGTTTTAATTACACTATAAGGGCCATATTAAAGCAGACTTTTCGTAATATTTTCAACTAAGACAGACAATTCGCTAACCAACGATGTGATGACAAAGTGAAATTTACTTTCCGAAACAGCGATGGACGCACTGGCAAATCAAGATTCCATATGTGTAAACAAAAATTCGTTAATACCTTGCCAAAATGGGGGAACTTTAACATTCGCTCTCTAGTAACTTCTATTTTACCCAATAAAAAAATTCGAAAAACGTAAATTTTAAAAATATGGGCTACACTATGCTAAACATCGAACGTAACAGCAGGTAGGAGAGATAAAGAAAAGAACTTAAATTCAAAAAAAATCCAGCTGACTACTAATCATGTTTAGTTCAAGTCTGCACCAAATAAATCTTTGCCAAGCTGAATCACGTCCGGATCAACACTTAAAATAAATCGTGGTTATGTCTCGAGTTTACTGCATAAAAAATATGACTCAGCAATAAGGATGCCCCAAAGTATTTAATAAAATCTAAAACAGAGGCACTTAAATTTGAAATTCAAAAACTAAATATAGTTAACAGAAGATTAAAATCATCGTAGAAAGTCAAAAAGCTTTGCAGAAAGCCAAAAGGATAGCGAAGAAATTGTAGTCTAACAAATGGACGAAGAGGAAATTTATATAAATCGTCCTCTTCTCAGAAGAAATTAACATAAAAATGTTTCTTTTTGAGAATGTTACAGTTACTACGAAACTGAAACCATCCAACTTCGCGCTGATTACATATATATATATACTGATTTATGAGATAATTTAACTTAGTAGTTACATTTTCTAGTAATATTTGCGCACACAACCAAAAAATCTTCACATTCTTAATTTTTATAGCACATACAGGGTTATTCAGCAGGAAGGAGGGGTAGGGGGCACAAAGAAAATTCAGAATCACATAACACTATAGGGTCTGAAATGCTTTCTTCACGAGCTAGAGCCAAGAAGAGAAGTAAAGAGAAGCCAAGAAGTTAAGAAATGAAATGAAACAGCAAAATGTAAGAGTTATAGAGAATTTTAATCTTGAGATTTATAGTGGCAAAAATCAGAAATCCTACAGAAGGTGTTCGAAATTTCGACCATTAGCTCTTGGCTTGACATCGACGCTAGTGGATTCCTACCAGTATGGAAGATACCTGCTGTATCTCGGACCTCCCCGGCAGCTACAGAGGTGCAAGCGATAAGGTCTTCAACTGATACGACGGAGATCTCATAGACTTTTACTTTCATATGATCCCAGAAGAAGATCTCAGGGAATAATATGTCCGGCCAGAAATAAATATTTTCCTCAAAACATCACTTAGATGTAATTGTTATGACGTAGGGCTGCTTTTAGTTCAGTGGCGTGTGGACTCTGGGATTTGTTTCTGTAAAACTAAATTCAGATTTATATAGAAGCGCTATTACTGACCATATTTTGCCTGCTGAAACTTTATTGGAAAGGGAAAGAGGAATCTAATAACAAAATAATGGGTCTATCCACACGAGTCATAGAACAAAACTATGGTTGCAAGCTAATAATATTGAAGATATCTCGATCAACAATTTTTGAATCATATTGATAATTTGTCTGGAAATATACCAAAACAAGTTTATTAAAATGGGAGGCATTTGTCCTCAGCTGCAGAGCTGTGATTAGTGCTGATGAATGATGCAAAATCAGTTCTGGATTAATCAAAAATTAACACTGTCCACGAAAGTTTGGATGTTTGAGGTCATTATAACTATTTGCGAGTCAAAAAGGTTATTAAATATTAGCTTTTGCATTATTATATTGTTTTTATTTTGATGACCTTAAATTTTTTACACAGGCCGAAATACTATTTTTTGTACAATTGTTTTATTTTTGTAATAAATTCTTGATAACTATATTTTTTTGACTTTTTATATTAGCATTTCAAGTTTATTAATAGTATCAAAATACATTTTGTATTTTCTGAATTTAAATTTATCAATAATCTAAACATTTTTGTTGGCCTTAAAATTTTCACACGCGGTGTACAAGTATTAGAAAAATGAAGGACTATATTAGAGAATTCACTATAAATGAGTTTACATAAAAATTCATTTACCATTGCTGGAAATGATAAATAATAACATGTACTTCTTTCTCGCAGGAAGCTGGTGAACTTCAGACTAGAGCATATGGTGGAAGATGTAATCCATACTGCATAATAGGCCTCTATGATGCTAAAGGCTTCAACAAGAAGAGACGCAGAAAATCTGGACCAGTACCATTGCACGAATTCCACTCTACAGTAGTAAAGAAGAGTCAACATCCAGTATTCAATGAGTCGTTTTTCTTCCCCCTAGAGAACAACAGTTTGAAAAAGTGTGTTTTGAAGATTGAATTTTGGGATCAGGACAGATTAGTCAATGACACCATCCTAGGAGAAACCAATTTTCTTCTGAAAGATGTTGCTACATTTTTGTCTCAAGAGCCATCCAAAGAACTCGATATCAGCCTGAAACTCGAGGACTCCAAAATCGTAAGCATGCAATACTTGGATCTATAAATCCATGAAATTTTCACAATAGTCCAAAACAAATTATATTCTGCAAGCTACGTAGTTTTAATTTATAATCTTCACCTCAGTTTACAAAAGTAGCAAAATGAAACTTTTAATTGTGCTCTCCATCTTAATATTTTGGGATGTTGAGAGATTTTTGGTTTCATAACTCCAAAGAAGAAATTGATATAGAATGAGTTTCAGAAATTGCCTAAGCCTAATACATTATAATCAAAATATAAATTAATTATGAGAAAAATAAAGCTACACTGTATATATTTAATAATATGGAAGCCCAACTGAAACTGTTTCATAATTCTAGTGGTAGAGAGATTCAAAATATAAATTAGAACGACAAAACACTCCTTCCTTACAAATCCATTTCACATGAGGCCATTTTTCAAAACGATAAACAGTATATGCATTCAGGATACATGCATACTGGTTGTAATATTATTATCGTTAGTCTTTTAAATATATGCTTATCAACATGCCGATGATGTTTTCCACTCAAGAAAATTATATATATATAAAAAATATCTGTTGGAATCCAAGTGTTGCTTTAGTCTCTCTCTCTATTAAACAAATCATTCCATGCTCGAATACCAGTATTCAAATGTTTAAATAAACGAAAAAGTCATTATTTAAAATGCCAATATATATGTATAATAATAATATGTATACATAAGAAACATTCGATTTTTTTATTGTTTATTCAAAGGTTTCATTCTAAATCAGTTAAAACAGTTCCAGAGGCTCTTATGCAAGGTAGCCAATGAGTTTTTGAATCGTCGATGCGGGCATGCATATTTAGGGATGAACTAATTTATGCATATTAAGGGCGAAGACAGGAAACTTAATAAATTTAAATTTACTTTAAGGTTGGCGAAACTTGTAATGAAGACTGCAGTAAAATTTTTTTTAAAGGAGTGATTTGGCTAAACCCAAATGTGTGAAAAAGACTTCAGAATTCATAAAAATTACTTTTTAAAATTAATTTCGTGAGGCTGAAGTTTGTAAGGCCTTTGAACACTCTCAAAATAAACGCACGAATGAATTTATAATGAGCTTTTAGGCAGAATAGGAAGTTTCAAATTTTATTCTTTATGCAAACCCTTCTTGCGGTCAATTTAGAATAATTAACTATCTAAACGATTATCGACAACAAAACTTTTTTTAAAAAAAGTACTCCCTAAAAATTGCGCTAATTAGAACTAATGCATCTTCCATGTTATTTCACATCTGCACGCTGCTAAATATTCATTAGAGGGAGAAAAATTCCAGTTAATACGAATGAATAAATAAGTAACATTAAAACAATACGTATAATTTCGGGGAAGATAACGCTTCATAATTTTGGGCTTATTTTTGGCTCATTTCTTAACTTATCGCACAACAGTGCACTCATTTAGAGTATGTTTCTAATTAGCAAATTCCTCCGTTATTTAATGCAACAAATTCGTCAATGTCAGGCTAAGACGTGCTGTTCAGCTGGAGGAAATCATGCTTTAAATCGTTCGGTCTTTCTAAAATTCTTTTACAGCATAATTGTAAAGATACTAATGCCAGTGTCAATTGCCAATGTCGAAGATATGCTGCTCAGCTGGCGGAATTCGTGCTTTAAATCTTTCAGTCTCTGAAACATTCTTTTACAGCATAGTCATAAAAATACTAAAATTAAATAGCGTGGTTTGAAATTCAGAGCAACAAATCAGACAATTCCAATAGCACATTATTAAAGGAAACTGTCGTCGGAGGGGCCTCGGGGGAGAGGGGGGCAGGGGCATACTTCGAATTCTTTAGACTCTCTGGAATTCTTTAAAAGTGTAATTATTTCAGAAAGATAATAAAATTAAATGGGTGGTTTGGAATGCAGTTCAATAAATCATGAAAATTCTATAGCTCATTATAAAAGAAACTCCTAGTCGTAGTGGCCTTGTGGCAGAGTCTCAATTTCGGAATGGAAGGATCGTGAGTTCGAAACCCAGTTTCATCGAGGATTGGCCCTAAATATGAACCTGCTGCATGTTGAATATAATGCCGTGGATCAGATACCCTGAAATTGGTGTAATGTGGAAGCATGAATAGAGAAGATGCGTCAGTTTCGTCATCTGAACAAAATTAGGAGGCTCGTCCCCAAAAGTACTCATACAGTTTCAGAGCAACACATCATGAAAATTCTGTAATTCATTATGATTTATTTATTTAAAGAAAATCACACTACAGAGAAAACTCCATTTACAGAGTGCTATAAACAACAAACACACAAAGAACAAAAGCCACAACGAGTAAATAAAAAAAAATGCGCTAGAAAATAAAAAGTTGAACACAGAGAATACACAAAATCATAAAAATTTTGCAAACGCATATATAATTAAAAACGGAAACACATAATCAGAAAAACATTAAAACACACATGATTATAAAATTCGCGTATTTTTAAAAAAATTAAAAGACCATTTCCAAAAGGCAAAGATTAAAAAGTCAAAACACACAAGCACCGAATCCTCTAAAACACACCAGGAGTTTAAAAGTTTAAAGACGAAAATACACACTTGAGACAAAAATAAATTGCAACACGGCGCCAAAAACAGAGTACAAAAATTAAAAACATTAAAGAAAATGGTCGAATACATAAGAACACGGAAAATCAAAAAGCCTAAAAATCTAAAAAGTTGTAAAAAGGCAAGATAAAAAACATCATGTATTTAAAAACTGTAAATATTTCGATTTAAAAGCACCAAGAGACATATTAAAAATGTCAAGTTCATCAAAGAACTTAAAAAAATTATAAAATTTAAATTAAACTTAATTTTATAAAATTTATATAACGAGAACCTGTTAATATAATTAAATTTTGAATATACTTTTGGAAAGGGACTTTTGTTCCTTAAAAATCTGGTGGGTACAGCGAAATCTATAGAGCTTATCATTACAATCGATCGAATCATTAATAACTTTGTAAAAGAAAGAACGCAAGAAACATCTCCTCTAGATCATAAACTAGGCATATTAAAGATATTACGTAAAAGTGAAGAAGATACACCCTGCAAATAAAATCCATTTTTCTTGTAAAGTAAATATCTCAAGAAGTTGTTTTGTACCCGCTCAATAATTTCAATTTTGTTTCGGTACTTGGGGTCCCAGATAATACTGCAGAATACTGATGATCGACAAATGAAATCGCTAAAAATTTTAGCTCATCTTTGTTTTATTATTATTTTTTTCAGAACAATGGGCAACTGCTTTTGGGCCTTTGCTATCTACCCACAGCAGAACGGATGACTGTTGCAGTTTTAAAAGCCAATAATCTGAAGAAAGTAAATGAGGTTCACGATGGTGTAGGTAAGAAAAGCTTTACTTTTCTAAAAATGCACTTTACATTTTTCGTATGTATCATAAAAATGCCGCACTGTTTTTCCGACATATGTCTATTTCGTAAAATCACTGAGAAAAATCCGTAACTTAAAGTATAATCCAATCGTATAAATGTTTACAAAAATTTACTATTACGATTTGAAATTACTTGAATTACTTTTGCTGCCTGGAATTCGAATTTTGTTTACTCCATACTGATGCTTAATTTAAGGAAAGTATTTAAACCCTTATATGGAACGTTGAAATAATAAAGTTTTTTAAACAAAATTAATACGTCCGTTTCTTATTCCGGATTATTTTTCAATTTCAGGAATTAAAATAATGGTTTAAACTAAAACGGATTTTATTACTTTTCATGTGTGTGTGTTTCATTTTAAAATGCAAAATAAACATTTCAATATAAAATTCCTAAAAACATACGATTAAAAGGAAACAAATTTTATAAGATGTTTTAAAGGTGTTATAAGATTATAAGAAGTAGTATTCCTTTAAATTCGGGTTGATTAGTTTAAATAAAACTAAAACTTACGAAGTTTTTATTTCACTTAATACTTCTTCCCAGTTTTAACTGAATTTGATATTTTAAAGCAAACTTTTGATAGTTTAAAATATCAAAATTCATTTAATTTCAAACTTTATTTAAAGTATTAAACTTCACCATTTTCCTTTTCATTACATAAACACATAATTGTTTATGGCGCTTATGAAAAAGTTAAACAAACATCACAAAGCCATGAAAACATAAAAAAAAATGTTGTACATATATTTTTTAACTTTCACGAGATAGTTTATTTTAGTTATATTAACGTCTCATTTTGAAGCACCACGATGGCTATTTTGGGACGGACCTCGTAAGTTTGAACCGCGGTCAGATGACGAGGACGACATCTGAACTTCATGAAATAAATGAGTCAGAAAACTATAAAAAGAAAATCTTCAACCTTTAGAGGAGTTTACTCTCCCAAAAGTTGTCATTTAATGTTATAATAAAAAAATTAAAGGCAATAAATAATGACAAATATTTATATCGTGCAGATTTATGTCAAAAGCAAAGAGCGTAAGCCTGCTTAACTCCCCTTTAAAACCGTCACCGACTGCAATCCCATTTGAAAATAGGTGAGACAACAGAATTCCAGCATCTTCTGTTCTGCTGAAGAATATAGCGTAAAGGAGAATTATTAGATTGCGGAAGTTAAATAAAAAGCAATTATTTGTTACTCTTAATCTGATTGTTATTTCAAAATAATAGCTGCTTGAGAATATTATCACTGACGGAGTTTAGTGGCTGATACTCCAATGAGACGGTGTACAGTACGCGTCATGTTTAATAACATAATCCAGAATCAACAAACTCCAACTTTAGATGCATATATTCCACAAATGTTTTAATACATGCTATTTTATTTCCCAGATTTTTACGTTCAAGCAATGGCAATTTATGGTGGAAAAATATTTGAGAAAAGGAAGACCTCTCGTCGATCCTCATCGCAGTTTCCAGTGTTCAATGAGATGTTAATGTTCGACGTCCCGTTTTCAAAACTTGACCACGTAGTCTTGTTGCTTGCAGTATTCAGCACAGTTCCACAAACATCTTCAAATAGCCAGGAAGTGCAGTTAAAAGTGCCCAGCAAGGACACGTGCATAGGAAAAGTAGTTATAGGATCTACAAGCAGGAAACACAGTTTGAATCATTGGAATGCAATGCGAAACTCTCCAAGGCGGCAAGTAATACAATGGCATGAGTTGCGTTGAAAACATTTGAAGTTTGTGCATTGCACTACGTCTGCAGCTTGTTTAGAATACCAGAGACAGATGTTTTTTCCTTATAAGGGATTTGACACGAAAGCAGGTGGAAATATATTGATTATCATTAAACCTATAACTATTATGGATGTGATTACTAATGAAGTAATAAAATACTATACTATGTATACTTATGATTTTTTCCCTGAGAAAAATATATACCCAGAATGACCCAATTTTGTATGAAAAATCGTGTATGAAGATGTTTTTATTGTGAGGGATTTTGGATGCACTCACAAAATATCAAAGCGTACATTCTCACAAATAATAATATGGATAACATCGTAAAAAATGTTCGCTTCTTGGCATTATAAATTTTTTCCCCTGGTTTTATTTCATGCTTTCATTTTTCAACGATTCTATGACCTTGTGCTTCCATTATTTTCAAATATGGAAAAAGCACTCAAATCTGACTAAAACGATGTAATTAGCTTTTATTTATTTATTTTGCTTACAATACACGAACATAAATATATACGCTAGCAGTAGTGTGCGGTGATTCTAAAATCTACTGAAGTATTCGAATTTTAAGTAAATTTAATAAGCACAATATTATCCGTACAAGCTTTACATATACAAATATAAAACGATATTACATATTTGCACTCGTAAATGCGTAATCAATCGTTAAAATCTTCACTTCGTAATTTTTCTCCTTCGCTGAACGCAAATGCGCATACTCCACACTAGCTCCGAAAAGTCACATGATCGGTGTCAAGAGAGAAGAACATTTCGTAATAAGTACGAACATCCCTGAGCTCAATGGAACCAATAGCAAGGTGGAAATCTGGTGGGATGAAGCACGAATCACTTACTACTTTAAATACACATTTTTTACATCGAACCTACGATTGGCTGGAAAGCCAGAAATACTGAAGAGACGAGCGACTCAATACGAAACGTATTCGACCGCATTCCTTTTAGTCTATCCCCTTACCTTCCATTCACACAATAAGGGGTTACTCCGTAGCGACAAAGGAAACGGAATTGGCCTTCCTCTGAGAGTTTTCCAGAGAAAAGAAAATGGAACACACAACTAGAATACTGCTTCACTTGCTTCGGTTGACTGCACGCTATAGTACATTAGAGAGTATTTACTAAACATTATCTTAATAATAAAATATATACACTTATAATAAAAGAATTGTTAATAAATTGTGAAATTGTGAATAGGGCTCATCGATTTTCTTATAAATGAACAAATACGAAACTAATTTAGAAGCAATATCTTTTTAAAAAAGTGTATTAATATTAAACTATTTCCTTAATTTTAAACATAATTCGTCTGGATGCTTTATAAATAATTTACGAATATAAATTTCCATTTCTTGTTATAATTTGAAACTATTTCTCTCTGTTTATTTTAAAGTAGAATTTTATCATCCTGAATAAATTAATAAAGTTTTTAAAAATTTAAAAAATTATACCCCAAACTTTTGAATTATATCTAACAAAACTATTCTGTCTGATAACTTAATCTAATAACAAAGAATTTTCAAAACTCTATGATTTCATTTCAAATGTCTTTGAAGAAACAATTTCAAAGTGATGGTATTGAGAATATCTGCGAAGAAACATATCTGTGAAAAGCAGCTTTAATTTGAAAATATCTCGTATATGAAAAAATGGAAACATCCTTTTCAGAAAACGTTTATGGCTAACCAAACTTTTCATTAGGTATCTTAACATTTACATACATAAAATTGCTCTCTAAATTATAAAAGCACATGCAATTAATGTTATCTTCAGGATGGTTGAAAATTACAATACTTTCATAAACATACACACAACAAACCGTATTAATACAAGAAATCAAAGCCAGAAAAGTCATATGAAAGTGATAAAAGAAATCCAGTTATAACCAAAATAGCAAATAATACAGGGTCTCCGAGAATTGTGGGATACATTTTAAAAATTAATATAAAAAAAAACCCTAATAATGTTACAACTACAGGTTTTTTTAAAAAATGAGAGCGCATTCAAAAGTTTTTTTTTTTTTATCAGATAGGAAACGCGGCGTTACGGTGGTCTAGGTGGACGTAAATTATTAAAAATTTCCCATTTTTTAGAACCATTATCTGCGAAAATATTAAAGCTAGAAGAAAAATAAAAACATGTATTTGTAGGGAATTTTAATTCACATGTAGTGTGAAAACCGAATAATTTGTGACGTATTCAAAAAAAAAAAGTAAAAATGCCGATCGGTAGCCATTGCGCATGGAATTCTCTCGCTGTAGCAAATTTAAAACACCGTAACGCTGCGTTACCTATCTGAAAAAAAAACTTTTTAATTTGCTCTCTCATTTAAAAAAAAACAGTAGTTGTAACATTATTAAGGTTTTTTTTTATTAATTTTTGAAATGTGTCCCACAATTCTCGGACACCCTGTATAAATAACTTATCAGGCGATGGATAATAATTCCACAATAGTTATACACAAAATACAGTTCCAGAACAATTGAATCGATTATAACTAAAGGCCCATGTGCGATATCAGTAACACATTTATTGTTAGATATTATCGAAAAAGCCCGATATATCGTCATTTTTGCATTCAGACGAATTTCAGAAGCAACAGCTGTTTTGTATACCATATCTGTGAAACTAACCCAGAACATTTATAAAATTAAAACAGTAAATGTGCCCACTAGTAACATCTACAGTTCCGCAATTGAACTTTAATGCAAATATTTTACTTCTTGGTAACAAAAATATCTATCAGTTACGCTAAAAAATTCCACAAGAACGGTATCCGTACAAATGACTAAGTGGTGATGATAATTGAATCACACGACCTATAACAGTTGTTCTAATTACCCTTAGCCATGAGGCAATGAAAGAATGTACTTCTCCGGAGATGACTCGGCAAAATGAATTAAAATCGACATTTACCCACCTCTGTTAAACAGAAAGCAAAATAAAAATAATAACTAAATAACGCAAAATTGTCACTTTTTATATTTTTAATTAATTCGATAGATGTTCATATAATAGATACAAGCGAAAATACGAATTTATAAATAACATCACAAAACTCAATCTACATGCATTTATTAAGAAAACAATCCAACTCGACAAAAACCACCAAATTACAGAGCAGCAGAGAAAACTACACAGTTTTCAGTTAAGCTTTTCATTTGCTACATGTAAATTAAATAAAATAATACTTAAAATATCAGGAGATCGAAAAAAGAAGAAACTAGGCAGAAACTATAAATATATTTTATAACTGTTCATGTAATTTCATAAACATGCTAGCTTTAAATTGGACCCTTGTACCTCTTTGCTATCATGGTAATTTCTCCGTGTTTCAACTCCAACTTCCTTTTAAACCATTTTTTCTCTCTCTTCCTAATATCATATATGTTTAAGTTTGGTACAAAAATACCTAAAATGACTTAAGTGATCTTAAAATTGAGGGCAGAATTTCTAAACTAGTAAGTCTTTACAACAAAAATAGACCCAAAAAAAAAATACTTATCATTATAACAACATATAGATGCGCATATCTGACTATGATAGGAAGAATTTGTAACAATAATTGACAAATGCTCAGAATCAAATTACGTGACTATGACAAAAATAATTTATAACAATATTATTGCACACAACAAATGCTCAGAAGAATCAAATTATGGTGACTTGCACTGTAAAAATAATTTTATTCTTTTGGCGTACGTATTCACTAGATAATGTCGAAGAATATGAATATCAATACTTTTCCCATGTTCTTCCGAGGGCGCGGTGGCATAGTGGTAAGGCTTCGGGGCCGGAGTGTTCCAGGTTCAAAACCCGATTCCGCTGAAGATCGCCCATGCATGTGGGCCTGTTGCACGTTAAATCAAGTGTAAGGAGCCAAACGTTCTCCCGCTGGTGTGGCGCGGAGGTTAGGAGAGGAGGTGGCAGCTTGGGTGTCGTCCTTGTCATCTAACGCCATTAAAAATGACGAGGTCTGTCCCAAATAGCCCTCGTGTTGTTTCAAAATGGGACGTTAATATAACTAAACTAAACTATGCTCTTCTAGTTTTGTATTCTTTAAAATATTATTACGAAAATTTTCCTGTGTGTGTAGGGTGGAAACAGTCCAACAAGCAGATAACGGAGAATGATACTTGATTCTCGAATATTCAGGGAAACACGAAGCGCAGGTAACAGAAAAAAACAGCACTTGCACAAATTAGAAACACAAAAGACAGCGATTCAGTAATAAGATCAGCAACAGCACTTTCAATATCGCTCGGCGCGAAACAGCTTACTAGCTCGCACGGCGGATAAAACTACAAAGAGTGATTCCAAAGACGTTCGCACTCCAAAGGCGATCCCAGTCGATCAACACTCCATCCTGTGATCCGAACACGGTCCTATTTATAGTTTCCCCGACAGGCCATGACGTCACATGGAATCATCTTGAGAAATCCAGATCTCGGCCCCTAATAGAGATATCGAGAAAATTCTAGTATTTTTGAGATCCTACATTTTGTCGCCAAGGTCGGGGTCAATGGCTCCAATCCTCCGGCATTCCCATACATACCCCTGTAGAACTCTCTTCCCAACCATAAGACTAACACTGCTGGGAAGCGACTTTCCATGTTAATTAACATGTAACAATATTCTTCCTATCATCTTCATTCAAATGACAACGTAATTTCAAAAATAAAAATGTAACAATTATATATTTAAAATTACAAGAAAAGAGTCTTAAAAATGATAGTTATTTTATAAATTGATGTAATAAATAGAATTGTGCCATTTTGTTTTCCGTGAATCGTTTTTGAAAGTCTCTTACTTTAAAACTAAATTGAAAAAAAATCATACAATGGAACAAAATAACGAAACCACTGCAGAAAGACTTACATATTAATAATCAATAAAAAATATATATAGTTATTCGTAACACATGTAATCGAAACCACTCCTCTGTAACTCTCTTGCGAAATGTACAAACACCAAGTGAACAAACACAAACACCGAATGAAATACGAAAAGATAAATTTAAAAATAAAAGTTAAGTGCAATTCAATCGAAACTACGCCGCAATATAACTTCTGGTTAAGAAACAATAGGATGAATAAAACTGATGACAATAACGCTAACAAACTTTTAAAGGCCAGTTTTTAAACCTGTAGATGTTCAATTGTAAACTATACAAATTTACACAATAGTACACATAAGTATCACCCAAACGTTATAAACGTACAAATTGCGCGAAGCGTATATATGAAGTTCTGGAAATGGAAATCTAAATCGATGAAAGAAAATTTTTCGTCACTGTCTCAAGTACATCACCTACAAGATTTCACTTTAAGAATAATAACTTCACTTGAAGCAAGAAAAGTTCAGTCGTCAGGTAATTTGAAATAACAATCACAGAAATCATATGGACATTTAATAAACGGACAGAAGCAAATTGACGTCGTATATGACGCATTTTTTTATATTTTTCAACGTGCAGAAATAAATTTTACGATGTCAAATTTCCGTCAAGTCTCCAATACTTCGTTATCAACGAGATAATTTCACATAGAGCCGATATATTCCTTTTCACGATGAAAATAAATGCTAGCTGGGATTTCGAACTTGCCACAAAATGGCATTCGAACTTGGGTTTTTTTAAGTGCTTGACGTTTACTAAGTATTCAACCTAGATTTATTCTGAAGCATGAAGTCGATTTTCACAAACTTGTGCATCTTTTAAATATTTTATTCTCTCCTTCTTTCCATCATCGCCCACTCAAATTGCGAAGGGACCTTCCGGTACTAGTTCCAAGAGTTTTAGTGGAGAGCTAGTTGCAACGACAAAATGTAATAGACCTTATACAAAAAATGCATTTGAGAGTCTAAAAAAACAGCTGTTGGCGGACAAAAGGCAAAAGAAACGGGAAGCATTACTGGCAGATAGCACCCGAGTCAATGAAGTAAAGGCAGACGTGGCTATATAAGACCCATGAAGATGAAACGAAAACCATAAACAATTTCATTATTAATTAAATCTCTCTCAAATGAGTGGAGAAATAAATTAGCTAGTGCACTTGAAAAACAACCCATAGGAATATGGTTTTCGTTTCATTGATGACCTTTTGGTCTTTAATCATAATGATGTTAACTCCATTTTTAGCTGCTATCCAAAATAACTCAAATTAAATAAAACTTATAATGAATTGAACAAATGTAATTTTTTGGATCTAGAAATTGAAATT